>JABWTJ010000553.1:0-384304 GCA_016801875.1 Solanum sitiens | reverse complement strand
CACTTCAACTCTTGAGAATTGGGTACTGAGAGCAATTCTCTGTCCGTCGTGACGGAAGTGCAGGACGGACCGTCGTAGGCACGACGGACCGTCTCAGACTCATCAAGGAAATTGAGTCTCTGAAGGTTGTGACGAACCTGCAGGACGGACCGTCGTAGGCACGACGGGCCGTCACAGGTTGCGTAATCCCAGTCTGGGTCGAATTTCTGGGTAAGTTTTAAAAGGGAGTTTTGGACTATTCTTGCTATAATTATAAATTTCGTGGGTCAATGTTAATAACTCAAATTCTTGGGGGTGTAAAGGAGATGACCTTGAGTTACTTATTGGGTTATTTCCTCATCTTTTATACCTAATTATATGTTAATTAGGGAAAAGAGAGAGAGTTTGGAAGAAGAAAAAAAAAATAGAGAGAAGAAGGAGAAGAGAGGAAGGAACGATCTTCTAGACGAGACAACCAAGATGGAAACGAGAAGGCTGAGGGAGATTGCTTGCTTGCTCAAGAATCTTGGTGAAGGTCGGTTATGGTTTGTACTATTCGTAGTAAACTTCTTTTAATAGTGAATGTATGTATTGGTAGTATTGTAACCCTTCTATATGCTTAATCTTCTGCTTGCATGAATGTGATTATGTGATTGTGATTAAAATACGCTTACTGACGCTTTGAATCCCCAAATCTTGAAGAAACCCTAATCACCTTGTTATGATGATGCCCTTGGTATAAAGAGCTTGATGAAACTAAAGTACTGAGATGATGATGCCCTGGTATAAAAGAAGGATTGATATGAATGATAGGAATGATTTTAGTGGATAGGAGTGTCACGTTCCGACACATAGTATTAGTGGATCGGGTGTCCCGAACCGACACGTAGAAGTAGGGGATCGGAGTGTCACGTTCCGACACATAGTATTAGGGGATCGGGTGTCACGAACCGACACGTAGAATTAGGGGATCGGAGTGTCACGTTCCGACACATAGTATTAGGGGATCGGGTGTCACGAACCGACACGTAGAAGTAGGGGATCGGAGTGTCACGTTCTGACACATAGTATTAGGGGATCGGGTGTCACGAACCGACACGTAGAAGTAGGGGATCGGAGTGTCACGTTCCGACACATAGTATTAGGGGATCGGGTGTCACGAACCGACACGTAGAATTAGGGGATCGGAGTGTCACGTACCGACACATAGTAGTAGGGGATCGGAGTGTCACGTACCGACACAAGAGGAAGAAAGATAATGAATCTTGAGAGATGTTAAAATACTCATGTAATGAACCTATTTTCCCAAATGAGTGTGGTATTGAGGCTTGAGTCCTCATGGATGAACTTGGTAGTACTTATTGATGATTATAGTACTTGTTGCTACATGTTGAGTATTGTAGTTGATTTATGATATGAACTGATATATACTGTTTTCTATTTTGAGTTGGCCGATGATACCTACTCAGTACTTGTGTTTTGTACTGACCCCCTACTTGTTGTTTCTTTCTTTGTTATTTGGGGAATGCAGCAAACGTACCGTCGTCTTCAACTCAACAGCAATTCTAGCCAGTCTTCACTACACCGGATTCCAGGGTGAGCTAATGCTTCTAGCTTGGACTGGATCTTCTCTTCAAGTCTTGATGCCTTGAACTCCCGGCATGGACTAGCCTTTTATTTATTTTAGCTTCTTAGATACTTTTAGATTAGTAACTTGAGGATAGATGTTCTTGTGATGATGACTTCCAGATTTTGGGGATAATGAGTTATAATTTTTAGAAGTTATTTAATCGATTTCGTTAATGAGTTTTAAGTCTTCTACTTTGTATTTTGTTCAATATGTTGGGGTTTTAGATTGGTTGGTTCGCTCACATAGTAGGATAAGTGTGGGTGCCACTCGCGGCTCGATTTTGGGTCGTGACAACAAATCTCCAAGAAGCCTCGGAAACGAAGAGAAATATATCATAAAGGTCCGGGCTAATAACCTACAAAAACAATTGTAGAAGCAAGGGGTGAGTACCAAACCACACGGTACTCAGCAAGTAAACCTCTAAACACAAGCTAAGAGGATGAAATACGGGTACTCCTACCACCACAACCGAACCTCCACAACTACAACCTGCATAAAAATCAGCCCAACCTAACAGCTCACAGTTTACATAGCACATAGCTCAACAACAACACTTTGACAAATTACATGTCCTCAACAACAAAACTTCAACAGATTACATATCCTCAACAACAACACTTAGACAAATTACATATCCTCCACATCAACACTTTGACAAATTACATGCCCTTAACAACAATACTTTAACAAATTGTATATCCTCAACAACAAGCTCAGTATTCATCAATCACCAATTCCACAGAAAGGCATTCACAAAATCAGCAAAACACAATATCAAGCTCACTAATAATAAGTATGTGCAATGCAATGGAATGCAATGTCAAGTATAATGATGCATGTCTGACCTAGTGATACACACCCGCTGTCTCTTAGTCCGGGACCCATGGGGGACATATCTGTCCATGCATCTGTCGCGGCGCATGACACGACCCTCGATAATAGTAACCATCGCGGCGCGCGATACGTCCCTCGAAATATAGTATCCATCGCGGCGCGCGATACGTCCCTCGAAATAGTACATCCTCTTTAAGTTTTCATTCTTTCTCAATGCACATAACACTTGTCACAACCATGTCTTAAAATAATGCAAATGACATGTTCACACAAATAAAGATGATACGACCATTTTCATAACACTGCACAATTTGCAACAACATCAACAATGATTCAACAAGCCTTTCAAACCATTCTCCATTATCAACACATCACACACAAGCAATTATTCACATTGCCTTTTATTACCCTTTGTTTTCATCATTAGAATTAATCAATGTGGACAAGTCAACCCATCACCAAGTCCCATTACTCCCACACATATATCCCAAGGAAATACACATATTTCATACACTTAACAAGAGTTTAGAAATCCACTTGCCTCAAATAGTCAAACAGTGACTCCAGAACTTGAGCCTTCCTCTTTTGGTTGACTTCCAAACCAATACAATCTATTCAAATAGTTAATCACAATAAGTTTTCAAAACTAACAATAACCATATTATTATAGGTTTAGTCTAGACCAAAAAACTTACACAATCTAAAATCAAGTTCCTAAATTTTATGTCAATTATCATGTCAACCCTCATACTTCCAAATTTCAAGTCTAGAATTAAGCTTTCATTCTCCAATACCATAAATCTAATAATATTTATATAATACAATATATTTAATATTTAATAAGGTCTAACAATATATCACAACTTCAACAATAAAGTGGTACCAAATTTTGAATTACATTCACAGAAAGAACGGAGGAAAATTGTGTGTCCAGCAATCAACTTGTATGTCTACTACTTAACTTTCAATATTCTTCACTTAAATTTTCCAAAGACCACTCACTCTCCAACGATTACCAATTAACCAATATTCAATTATTGCACTCAAAATCTTTTTTTTTCTCTCACTCATACTCCAATTTCGAATATGGTAATATTTGTTTTTTGTCGAATCCACGTTCCTTGCTTTTCTTTCATAGCAAATATTATTATTAATTATAATATTGATACCAAATAATCATAGTTTATCATTCATTAGAAAGGGATGAACAATTGCATAATTAATAATTTACAGCCATTACCTGGACCAAGTGAATTTGTGTAACGGCGGTGGCCGGTGAGTATTCCCCCGATCCCTTTTTTTTTAATTTCTTTTCCTTCTAAAATAATTTAGTACAAAAGTGATAAACCCTACTACTTATTTTATTATATATATATATATATATATATATATATATATATATATATATATATATGAGTCAAATAGTTTAGGGTCTTAAATTAATTATCATTTTAGCCCGTTAACTCTCGATTAAGTCAATTATCTACAACTATCCATCAATTAATTAACTCAAGTTAAATGAATAGTTCAAAATTTTCCAAATCAATTTTATCGACTAATTCTAAATGACTTGGAACAAGTATTAAGAGGTGTAAAACGGTAATTTTATAAAAAAAATCCAAAAATGACTTTATGGGTCATTACAATATCCACCACTAAAAATCATGTTCGTCCTCGAACATAAGGAAGAAGAAGGAAGAATAACTGACATATACTAAAAGCTTAAGTTATGACCTACTAGGTGGGTGTTCATCTCTCTAAGTGAATCTTCTTTAAGACTATTTCAACAAGATCAATTACTAAGAACTAAACTTTCAAATCAAACTTTGGCAGACTTACAAATAAGGAGTTATTACCAAGACACTGACTAACACATGAATTCATTAAGAACCGAAATCCTATGAACCATCACACAGTTACCATAACAAATCTTTTCTCACATAAACAAGACAACCTTTTGAATCAATACGGATTACAACCATAAGTGAGCCTGAAGCAACCACCAGACGCTTATAATGCAGATACCATCACATATCTTATAACAATTTCCTTTTCCAACATAATCTTTTCACGAGCTTAAGTTAAAAAAAATGTTATCTTTAGACACTGAGTACTCATCAAGGGAGAATCAAAATTATCGAACTCAAAGAAGACTAAGATCATCACCCAACAAGTGATACACTTCAAAATGCAGAACCTCTAACAACATCCTTAGGCAATTGTGTAACTCTTCATGTTTATTTTTTTTATTTTTTATATAAGTTCTCATAAATAAGGTTGTGCGTGTAGAACTATTGGTATATTTCAACTATCTCAAAAAAAATACCAAATCTATCATAACATAAACGACCAAGTTCGTCCAAAGATCCCACCATATCACAAGGATATAAGAGGATCGATACATTCGATCCACCACTAGGAATGCACCTACCGATATAGAAACAAATGTGAGCATTTACAACGAATGATACTCCAAATCATGGCTGAAACAAAGTAGATGGTCATATAAAAGTATACAGAACTAGAGTCGAATAACACTAGATTCTTCTCCCATAGTGACCATACCAAGCATGTTCATTCATATGACTCCATATCTTTAATATTCTAGTTATCGACAATCACCAATCTAGTTCCGATTATAATTGCTCACAAATTTGTTTTATTGAACCATATATGTTCTTCACAACACTTCACTAGGGTCAACACTCTTAATACTAACAGAACCTCATAGTCACTCCAGCCATTTACCTTACTCTCGACCCGCCATTAGTATTAAAGTCTTCTTAGCATACACATTACCGCGTCCAAAATTTTCAAACTATGATTCCCTCTCTTTCCATTTAAGTATTTCATGACAGATACGGATCCCACCCAAGGCCGATAGCACTAATTTCAAATATAAAAGTTTTTTCCAATTAATATAAAGTTTATTAAATCACGCACAATGTCAACATCACATAATCTTTCGGATACTAAATTTTAATTAACTAAGATTCACAACCATCATATCATACCAACACTTGAGAAATTCTTTGTCACCCCAATACTTCGGTATGCTATAAGCTCATAACCTCTACTCACTATAAAATGTCTATGTAACACATCATAACAGTTTGTATCGTCCCATCAACAAAGTAGTTTCAATCCCCTTGAATTCTCATTACTCATGTAAAACTGTAGGCTCACATTGTTCAATATCAGTAAGTTACATATCATAATTTGAACAATCTAGCTCGACATAACCACAAAGAATCTCCCACACCTAGTTGCTTGTCACCCAACCAAAAAAAACAATCTTTAGAAAAGTCGATGATAACTTCCTTGTAAGTTTATACCGAACTAGTTCACATGTCACAGTAAAAAAATCAATGAATTCTTCCACTACAAACCAAGGGCTTATATGAGAGGTATTATTCCTCAATTTTTCTTAAATTCTTTCCATGATGAATCTTTTTTTTTTAATACCTTGAACTCTTTAATACACCAAAATCTTGTTCCCTTTGCTTGACTCGCTTACCAATCTTATCCTTTGACCACCAACTTATGATATTCTTACCTTATCCTAAAATAAATTAACATTATATGAAATCCCCCTTAGGTGTAGAAATCAAAAGTAACCAACTGTACTACTAAACTTTTAAGTCCTTCCAAATGCTTTATACTTAATGTGATCGATCCTTTCATACTTTACCAATTCATACCTTGACAATACACACTACTACAAATCTAAACTCACCAAGAAAAACTTGAATTTTGAATTCAACTGTGTAATCCAATCCCTTTGTCTATTAACATTAGCTCATACCTTGAAGATTTTTATGAAATCACGCATCTTATCTTATCATTGATCGCCTCTCCATCAAACTTAGCATATCTTTCGCTAAAACCTCTACCTTACTCATTATCAAACTCAAAATCACAAATGAACTAATCACCCTACTTCAGCTTAACGTCCTTACACTTATTTCTCAAGTTTTATCCAGTAGTTTTTTTTTAACCAATCTGATGATCTTGTGACACTACATATTACCATAACCTAGCAAAACGAATGAAATCACGTGTCTCTGAAACCAATTCTCAAACTCTCTGAAGATACCTCCTTAGCCTCCGCAATGAGAGAAAACATTCTTACTCTCTCACCCCTTTCTGAAGGCTACACTATATCCTACTAATTTATTTAATTTTTATTATTATTATTATTATGAATCTAGCTCCTTTAAATTTTATTCGAGCAGTGTTTCAACGCCTCCCACAACTTTTCTTGCAACCACGCTACTCACCAATAATTTTCAAAAGACTAACACAATTTTATACGTGCTTTCACAGAAGTATACTCATTCAGACTTCAGTTACCTATAAGTTTGTCATCCTAATATGATCCATTTCCAAGGAGCTTACGATGAAGTACCACTCATTTTAAATTCTCGAGATACACTTCACAACCTAAACACATCAATACCGTACTAATAATCCACCACTAAATTTTTTTGTACAATATAATGCCTAATTCATTCTTCTGTAGTAACAACTAGTTGATTTCTTAAAGGGGAATGCAACGTTGAATCTCATTATATGAGCATTTGATATAACTTATGACTCTTTAAGTACTTAGTATTTACAATTGACAATCGACATATCTTTTTTTTCATATACCCCTAGTATCACATCGTGAAAGTCTATTAAATCCACAACTAGAACACATCGTACTTATCAAAATGATTGTACTCAAATAATTTTTTTTTCCATTAAGTGACTACATTATGCTACCAAATTTTTTTGGTCTCTCATCTAAAGGGATATTTATTCTTTCGTAGGTCAGGTCAATATAAAATGTAACATACTTCATAACTTTAACCAAGTAAGCATTAATACTATTTTAGTAGAATTTCTAACCTTAATTGGTGCATCATTATTCTCATTATTTCCTAAGCAACCCATTCATGTTATGACAACTATATCAAGTGTATTTTTCAAGGTTACATTATTCATTATCTATCAAACTCTTCAAACATTTAACTTCTAATTGTCGAGCCACTCCAGATATTTCTTATACCACATAAGTACTATATATATTTTTTCTACTATGGTAACTAACCTTACTCAAACCCTTCAAATATGATCACACATTCGTGTCATAAGTATAGCATTTCCACCTTAATACCAAATCTAACATCAAATCAATACCCGACACGTCAAATATACACATGAGGAACTACACACGAGTTATCATATAAGTGAATGTGAATGAAGTGAAGCGATAAAAATTAAAATCGGACAAAGTACGCACGATAGAGATCCAAAAAGTGAAGATTTTTCTTAAAAGTCACTATAGCCTCTCGAAGATAAGTACAGATGTCTCCGTACCGATCCTCGAGACTCTATTTAGACTCGACTTGTACACACGTGAGACCTAAAAACCTAGGGCTCTGATACCATTTTGTCACGACCCAAAAATGGACGTGATGGCACTCGTCTTATCCCACCAAGACAAGTCAGCCTAAAACTCAACTTATTACAATAAAATGCGGAAAATTTACTATCAACTTACATTATACCCCAAAATCTGGTTGTCACGTGTACAAGTCTCTAATGTATTACAATTGAATCAAAAGAAAATATAAGTCTCATATGACGTTGTTTCTAGAGTAGAACTAGATCATAAACAGGAGTAAGAAGGTCTGCTGAGATGACAAACAGCTACCTCACAAATCTCCAAGAAGCCTCGAAAACGAAGAGAAATATATCATAAAGGTCCGGGCTAGTAACCTACAAAAAAAATTGTAGAAGCAAGGGGTGAGTACCAAACCACACGGTACTCAGCAAGTAAACCTTTAAACACAAGCTAAGAGGATGAAATACGGGTACTCCTACCACCACAACCGAACCTCCACAACTACAACCTGCATAAAAATCAGCCCAACCTAACAGCTCACAGTTTACATAGCACATAGCTCAACAACAACACTTTGACAAATTACATGTCCTCAACAACAAAACTTCAACAGATTACATATCCTCAACAACAACACTTAGACAAATTACATATCCTCCACATCAACACTTTGACAAATTACATGCCCTTAACAACAATACTTTAACAAATTGTATATCCTCAACAACAAGCTCAGTATTCATCAATCACCAATTCCACAGAAAGGCATTCACAAAATCAGCAAAACACAATATCAAGCTCACTAATAATAAGTATGTGCAATGCAATGGAATGCAATGTCAAGTATAATGATGCATGTCTGACCTAGTGATACACACCCGCTGTCTCTTAGTCCGGGACCCATGGGGGACATATCTATCCATGCATCTGTCGCGGCGCACGACACGACCCTCGATAATAGTAACCATCGCGGCGCGCGATACGTCCCTCGAAATATAGTATCCATCGCGGCGCGCGATACGTCCCTCGAAATAGTATATCCTCTTTAAGTTTTCATTCTTTCTCAATGCACATAACACTTGTCACAACCATGTCTTAAAATAATGCAAATGACATGTTCACACAAATAAAGATGATACGACCATTTTCATAACACTGCACAATTTGCAACAACATCAACAATGATTCAACAAGCCTTTCAAACCATTCTCCATTATCAACACATCACACACAAGCAATTATTCACATTGCCTTTTATTACCCTTTGTTTTCATCATTAGAATTAATCAATGTGGAAAAGTCAACCCATCACCAAGTCCCATTACTCCCACACATATATCCCAAGGAAATACACATATTTCATACACTTAGCAAGAGTTTAGAAATCCACTTGCCTCAAATAGTCAAACAATGACTCCAGAACTTGAGCCTTCCTCTTTTGGTTGACTTCCAAACCAATACAATCTATTCAAATAGTTAATCACAATAAGTTTTCAAAACTAACAATAACCATATTATTATAGGTTTAGTCTAGACCCAAAAACTTACACAATCTAAAATCAAGTTCCTAAATTTTATGTCAATTATCATGTCAACCCTCATACTTCCAAATTTCAAGTCTAGAATTAAGCTTTCATTCTCCAATACCATAAATCTAATAATATTTATATAATACAATATATTTAATATTTAATAAGGTCTAACAATATATCACAACTTCAACAATAAAGTGGTACCAAATTTTGAATTACATTCACAGAAAGAACGGAGGAAAATTGTGTGTCCAGCAATCAACTTGTATGTCTACTACTTAACTTTCAATATTCTTCACTTAAATTTTCCAAAGACCACTCACTGTCCAACGATTACCAATTAACCAATATTCAATTATTGCACTCAAAATCTTTTTTTTTCTCTCACTCATACTCCAATTTCGAATATGGTAATATTTGTTTTTTGTCGAATCCACGTTCCTTGCTTTTCTTTCATAGCAAATATTATTATTAATTATAATATTGATACCAAATAATCATAGTTTATCATTCATTAGAAAGGGATGAACAATTGCATAATTAATAATTTACAGCCATTACCTGGACCAAGTGAATTTGTGTAACGGCGGTGGCCGGTGAGTATTCCCCCGATCCCTTTTTTTTTAATTTCTTTTCCTTCTAAAATAATTTAGTACAAAAGTGATAAACCCTACTACTTATTTTATTATATATATATATATATATATATATATATATATATATATATATATATATGAGTCAAATAGTTTAGGGTCTTAAATTAATTATCATTTTAGCCCGTTAAATCTCGATTAAGTCAATTATCTACAACTATCCATCAATTAATTAACTCAAGTTAAATGAATAGTTCAAAATTTTCCAAATCAATTTTATCGACTAATTCTAAATGACTTGGAACAAGTATTAAGAGGTGTAAAACGGTAATTTTATAAAAAAAATCCAAAAATGACTTTATGGGTCATTACAATATCCACCACTAAAAATCATGTTCGTCCTCGAACATAAGGAAGAAGAAGGAAGAATAACTGACATATACTAAAAGCTTAAGTTATGACCTACTAGGTGGGTGTTCATCTCTCTAAGTGAATCTTCTTTAAGACTATTTCAACAAGATCAATTACTAAGAACTAAACTTTCAAATCAAACTTTGGCAGACTTACAAATAAGGAGTTATTACCAAGACACTGACTAACACATGAATTCATTAAGAACCGAAATCCTATGAACCATCACACAGTTACCATAACAAATCTTTTCTCACATAAACAAGACAACCTTTTGAATCAATACGGATTACAACCATAAGTGAGCCTGAAGCAACCACCAGACGCTTATAATGCAGATACCATCACATATCTTATAACAATTTCCTTTTCCAACATAATCTTTTCACGAGCTTAAGTTAAAAAAAATGTTATCTTTAGACACTGAGTACTCATCAAGGGAGAATCAAAATTATCGAACTCAAAGAAGACTAAGATCATCACCCAACAAGTGATACACTTCAAAATGCAGAACCTCTAACAACATCCTTAGGCAATTGTGTAACTCTTCATGTTTATTTTTTTTATTTTTTATATAAGTTCTCATAAATAAGGTTGTGCGTGTAGAACTATTGGTATATTTCAACTATCTCAAAAAAAATACCAAATCTATCATAACATAAACGACCAAGTTCGTCCAAAGATCCCACCATATCACAAGGATATAAGAGGATCGATACATTCGATCCACCACTAGGAATGCACCTACCTATATAGAAACAAATGTGAGCATTTACAACGAATGATACTCCAAATCATGGCTGAAACAAAGTAGATGGTCATATAAAAGTATACAGAACTAGAGTCGAATAACACTAGATTCTTCTCCCATAGTGACCATACCAAGCATGTTCATTCATATGACTCCATATCTTTAATATTCTAGTTATCGACAATCACCAATCTAGTTCCGATTATAATTGCTCACAAATTTGTTTTATTGAACCATATATGTTCTTCACAACACTTCACTAGGGTCAACACTCTTAATACTAACAGAACCTCATAGTCACTCCAGCCATTTACCTTACTCTCGACCCGCCATTAGTATTAAAGTCTTCTTAGCATACACATTACCGCGTCCAAAATTTTCAAACTATGATTCCCTCTCTTTCCATTTAAGTATTTCATGACAGATACGGATCCCACCCAAGGCCGATAGCACTAATTTCAAATATAAAAGTTTTTTCCAATCAATATAAAGTTTATTAAATCACGTACAATGTCAACATCACATAATCTTTCAGATACTAAATTTTAATTAACTAAGATTCACAACCATCATATCATACCAACACTTGAGAAATTCTTTGTCACCCCAATACTTCGGTATGCTATAAGCTCATAACCTCTACTCACTATAAAATGTCTATGTAACACATCATAATAGTTTGTATCGTCCCATCAAAAAGTAGTTTCAATCCCCTTGAATTCTCATTACTCATGTAAAACTGTAGGCTCACATTGTTCAACATCAGTAAGTTACATATCATAATTTGAACAATCTAGCTCGACATAACCACATAGAATCTCCCACACCTAGTTGCTTGTCACCCAACCAAAAAAAACAATCTTTAGAAAAGTCGATGATAACTTCCTTGTAAGTTTATACCGAACTAGTTCACATGTCACAGTAAAAAAATCAATGAATTCTTCCACTACAAACTAAGGGCTTATATGAGAGGTATTATTCCTCTATTTTTCTTAAATTCTTTCCATGATGAATCTTTTTTTTTTAATACCTTGAACTCTTTAATACACCAAAATCTTGTTCCCTTTGCTTGACTCGCTTACCAATCTTATCCTTTGACCACCAACTTATGATATTCTTACCTTATCCTAAAATAAATTAACATTATATGAAATCCCCCTTAGGTGTAGAAATCAAAAGTAACCAACTGTACTACTAAACTTTTAAGTCCTTCCAAATGCTTTATACTTAATGTGATCGATCCTTTCATACTTTACCAATTCATACCTTGACAATACACACTACTACAAATCTAAACTCACCAAGAAAAACTTGAATTTTGAATTCAACTGTGTAATCCAATCCCTTTGTCTATTAACATTAGCTCATACCTTGAAGATTTTTATGAAATCACGCATCTTATCTTATCATTGATCGCCTCTCCATCAAACTTAGCATATCTTTCGCTAAAACCTCTACCTTACTCATTATCAAACTCAAAATCACAAATGAACTAATCACCCTACTTCAGCTTAACGTCCTTACACTTATTTCTCAAGTTTTATCCAGTAGTTTTTTTTTAACCAATCTGATGATCTTGTGACACTACATATTACCATAACCTAGCAAAACGAATGAAATCACGTGTCTCTGAAACCAATTCTCAAACTCTCTGAAGATACCTCCTTAGCCTCCGCAATGAGAGAAAACATTCTTACTCTCTCACCCCTTTCTGAAGGCTACACTATATCCTACTAATTTATTTAATTTTTATTATTATTATTATTATGAATCTAGCTCCTTTAAATTTTATTCGAGCAGTGTTTCAACGCCTCCCACAACTTTTCTTGCAACCACGCTACTCACCAATAATTTTCAAAAGACTAACACAATTTTATACGTGCTTTCACAGAAGTATACTCATTCAGACTTCAGTTACCTATAAGTTTGTCATCCTAATATGATCCATTTCCAAGGAGCTTACGATGAAGTACCACTCATTTTAGATTCTCGAGATACACTTCACAACCTAAACACATCAATACCGTACTAATAATCCACCACTAAATTTTTTTGTACAATATAATGCCTAATTCATTCTTCTGTAGTAACAACTAGTTGATTTCTTAAAGGGGAATGCAACGTTGAATCTCATTATATGAGCATTTGATATAACTTATGACTCTTTAAGTACTTAGTATTTACAATTGACAATCGACATATCTTTTTTTTCATATACCCCTAGTATCACATCGTGAAAGTCTATTAAATCCACAACTAGAACACATCGTACTTATCAAAATGATTGTACTCAAATAATTTTTTTTTCCATTAAGTGACTACATTATGCTACCAAATCTTTTTGGTCTCTCATCTAAAGGGATATTTATTCTTTCGTAGGTCAGGTCAATATAAAATGTAACATACTTCATAACTTTAACCAAGTAAGCATTAATACTATTTTAGTAGAATTTCTAACCTTAATTGGTGCATCATTATTCTCATTATTTCCTAAGCAACCCATTCATGTTATGACAACTATATCAAGTGTATTTTTCAAGGTTACATTATTCATTATCTATCAAACTCTTCAAACATTTAACTTCTAATTGTCGAGCCACTCCAGATATTTCTTATACCACATAAGTACTATATATATTTTTTCTACTATGGTAACTAACCTTACTCAAACCCTTCAAATATGATCACACATTCGTGTCATAAGTATAGCATTTCCACCTTAATACCAAATCTAACATCAAATCAATACCCGACACGTCAAATATACACATGAGGAACTACACACGAGTTATCATATAAGTGAATGTGAATGAAGTGAAGCGATAAAAATTAAAATCGGACAAAGTACGCACGATAGAGATCCAAAAAGTGAAGATTTTTCTTAAAAGTCACTATAGCCTCTCGAAGATAAGTACAGATGTCTCCGTACCGATCCTCGAGACTCTATTTAGACTCGACTTGTACACACGTGAGACCTAAAAACCTAGGGCTCTGATACCATTTTGTCACGACCCAAAAATGGACGTGATGGCACTCGTCTTATCCCACCAAGACAAGTCAGCCTAAAACTCAACTTATTACAATAAAATGCGGAAAATTTACTATCAACTTACATTATACCCCAAAATCTGGTTGTCACGTGTACAAGTCTCTAATGTATTACAATTGAATCAAAAGAAAATATAAGTCTCATATGACGTTGTTTCTAGAGTAGAACTAGATCATAAACAGGAGTAAGAAGGTCTGCTGAGATGACAAACAGCTACCTCACAAATCTCCAAGAAGCCTCGAAAACGAAGAGAAATATATCATAAAGGTCCGGGCTAGTAACCTACAAAAAAAATTGTAGAAGCAAGGGGTGAGTACCAAACCACACGGTACTCAGCAAGTAAACCTTTAAACACAAGCTAAGAGGATGAAATACGGGTACTCCTACCACCATAACCGAACCTCCACAACTACAACCTGCATAAAAATCAGCCCAACCTAACAGCTCACAGTTTACATAGCACATAGCTCAACAACAACACTTTGACAAATTACATGTCCTCAACAACAAAACTTCAACAGATTACATATCCTCAACAACAACACTTAGACAAATTACATATCCTCCACATCAACACTTTGACAAATTACATGCCCTTAACAACAATACTTTAACAAATTGTATATCCTCAACAACAAGCTCAGTATTCATCAATCACCAATTCCACAGAAAGGCATTCACAAAATCAGCAAAACACAATATCAAGCTCACTAATAATAAGTATGTGCAATGCAATGGAATGCAATGTCAAGTATAATGATGCATGTCTGACCTAGTGATACACACCCGCTGTCTCTTAGTCCGGGACCCATGGGGGACATATCTGTCCATGCATCTGTCGCGGCGCACGACACGACCCTCGATAATAGTAACCATCGCGGTGCGCGATACGTCCCTCGAAATATAGTATCCATCGCGGCGCGCGATACGTCCCTCGAAATAGTACATCCTCTTTAAGTTTTCATTCTTTCTCAATGCACATAACACTTGTCACAACCATGTCTTAAAATAATGCAAATGACATGTTCACACAAATAAAGATGATACGACCATTTTCATAACACTGCACAATTTGCAACAACATCAACAATGATTCAACAAGCCTTTCAAACCATTCTCCATTATCAACACATCACACACAAGCAATTATTCACATTGCCTTTTATTACCCTTTGTTTTCATCATTAGAATTAATCAATGTGGACAAGTCAACCCATCACCAAGTCCCATTACTCCCACACATATATCCCAAGGAAATACACATATTTCATACACTTAGCAAGAGTTTAGAAATCCACTTGCCTCAAATAGTCAAACAATGACTCCAGAACTTGAGCCTTCCTCTTTTGGTTGACTTCCAAACCAATACAATCTATTCAAATAGTTAATCACAATAAGTTTTCAAAACTAACAATAACCATATTATTATAGGTTTAGTCTAGACCCAAAAACTTACACAATCTAAAATCAAGTTCCTAAATTTTATGTCAATTATCATGTCAACCCTCATACTTCCAAATTTCAAGTCTAGAATTAAGCTTTCATTCTCCAATACCATAAATCTAATAATATTTATATAATACAATATATTTAATATTTAATAAGGTCTAACAATATATCACAACTTCAACAATAAAGTGGTACCAAATTTTGAATTACATTCACAGAAAGAACGGAGTAAAATTGTGTGTCCAGCAATCAACTTGTATGTCTACTACTTAACTTTCAATATTCTTCACTTAAATTTATCAAAGACCACTCACTGTCCAACGATTACCAATTAACCAATATTCAATTATTGCACTCAAAATCTTTTTTTTTCTCTCACTCATACTCCAATTTCGAATATGGTAATATTTTTTTTTTTGTCGAATCCACGTTCCTTGCTTTTCTTTCATAGCAAATATTATTATTAATTATAATATTGATACCAAATAATCATAGTTTATCATTCATTAGAAAGGGATGAACAATTGCATAATTAATAATTTACAGCCATTACCTGGACCAAGTGAATTCGTGTAACGGCGGTGGCCGGTGAGTATTCCCCCGATCCTTTTTTTTTAAATTTCTTTTCCTTCTAAAATAATTTAGTACAAAAGTGATAAACCCTACTACTTATTTTATTATATATATATATATATATATATATATATATATATATATATATATATATATATATATATATAAATATATATGAGTCAAATAGTTTAGGGTCCTAAATTAATTATCATTTTAGCCCGTTAACTCTCGATTAAGTCAATTATCTACAACTATCCATCAATTAATTAACTCAAGTTAAATGAATAGTTCAAAATTTTCCAAATCAATTTTATCGACTAATTCTAAATGACTTGGAACAAGTATTAAGAGGTGTAAAACGGTAATTTTATAAAAAAAATCCAAAAATGACTTTATGGGTCATTACATTTTATTTCACTATCTTTCATACTTTGAGGATCTTCAACCTTAACCGACATAGATCATGTGAGCATCATGAAATCCGGTGTCTGCCCCACACCGAAAAGAGGTGGAGTCACTGGCCAAAGTGAACCCAAAACATGCTAGCTTCATGGGTTCGAACCAAGCTAGTTCCCTATGGTGGCAACATAGTTCAAAGACTAGGAGATTTAGGGAGACCCATACCCACCTTGCTGGACAGTCTCATCTAATGAGAATTACGTGAACCTCCGCCCTTCCCGAAAAAAGGCATCACCACTCATAACTAGCCTATTGGTGCTCAGTTTAAAGTTCCTATTTACATTCAACTCATACATCATCGAAGCTTGCTTCTAGCATGAGGTAGTCATAGCTCATTAGATGATTTCTCATCTCTTCTTTACGTATTAAGTGTGAATTGTCCTTACACTTACATATAGAATGTGATTGATACTTGTCTCTTATTATTTAACACTCTCTTAGGTGAGTACTTTTAGTGACCTTTACTTAGGCTTGGTTGAGACTTGTCTCACCATTTATCTTAGCCGCTTATCATGTTGTCACCATTTTCATTATCATCATAGTTTAACATAATTACTCACCTCATTACGTGAATGTTCATTCCTTCATCTTGCCGTTAACTTACATCATATGCCATATACATGGGCTTTAGTGTACTTTACACTCATGGTAGTACCCCTTTCGGGTTACTCATATTTGGCTAAGTGTTTCATGATCATCTATGTGCTTAATGTGCAAGACTTATGCATCTTGCACATTCGGTCAAGGGGATCCGTGTTCGAATCCCTTGGGAGGCATATAATGTTTTTCGATTATATGTGAGACTTATGTATCTCACATATATGGCCTTGAGGTCGGGTTCGATTCCCCTCTCTCACACTATTTTTTTCCTTTTAATTCAAGGCCTCTTCTCTTAGTGTTAGGACCTTGAGGTCTCGGGTTCCACCTTCAATGGCAGCATCTCTTTTTCTTCATTTTTATTATTACAAGTGGTTAGCCGAGACTTAGTCAATTAGCATAGGCCTTTAGTTTACTTTCTTGAATTTAGCCTAGGCGTTTAGCTTATGGTTTTACATGAACTTTTAACCAATACTTTGATCTAAAATAATGTCCATCTACCCGTACCACCTCTTAAGCTCTAAGGCATCACTTTTAGCCCAATTTCTTTAATCACAGTACACTCATATATTCTTATGTATTAATCATTCTTGTACAATGATTTCATAGTTTCTATAGTGAAGCATTCGGGTTCATTAGGGCCTTAGATTAGTATTTAGTCCTTGTGGAATTAACAATAATGTTTCTTTGTGTAGTTGAAACCATGGCCGAGAGTCTTAGACTCCAAAGAATCGGTATATTAATATTTCGTTAAAGGACAATACTTTCATTTTCTTGTTTATGAACATCACGATTTCTTTTTGCATGTTAAACACACAACATTTCGTAACACATAATTCACAATTTCTTCAAGTAAACCGTAACAACATAATCACGGAAAATAACATACTTGTGCACATATAACATTCAACATTCGGACATACATAACAAAATCGTAAACAGTCCGAGCACACACATTGCACACAATCACAATAAGTCCTAAAATCATCTACCAGAAGTCATACCAACGCATGCATCAATCGTTCATAGGATCTAATGACATGCGCATGAAATGGGGACAACCTTAGTTTTTAGATTGGATTTGAACTGATCCTTAGGGGACTCTTGGGAAAGGGACAAAGATAAAAGAAAACCCATACCTTTTTCAACTTTGACAACCAGCCATAACACGTCCTAACCCACACACAAACCTCTCTTCCGAGCTTTGATTCTTGTTCACAAGTGAAGTTGTTTACGTGATTTCTTAAAACACTTAGTCATACAATTTTTCTTTTCGATTTTGATTGATGAAGCCGAGAACTCTTTAGAACAGTAGGTTTATTTTGTTTTCTGTTTTTGAATTGCAAAGTAAAGATGAAAAACGTTTGTGGATATATAATGAATTGAGAGTACACATTGAGTACACTCCTAGTGGAAGTCGTGCGCCTCTTTCCTTGGGGAGTTTGTTGTTGACTTATTCAACATAATTTAAATGATAAAATAAGATTATAATCTTGATATTAAGTTACTATAATGCCCCTCTTGATTTTTGTCTAATTTAACGTCATTTAAATCATCCCTTTAGTGCCTCCAACTCGGCTTGAACCCGAGTGTGGACATCCTGTCAAACTTGGGTTGGACCACCGAGCTTTGACCCATTTTGACTGATTAAAAACCTTATTTAATTAATTAACTATCAACCTAGGGTAGTTAATATACTACCCCTATCCCCTAAATTACATTTTTACCTCTTGAACCCTTAACACCTAGGACTAACCCTCTAAGTCCGGTTAAGACTCACCCGGGTGAATCCTAGTGTTCGGGGAGCTAACATGGCTGGAACCAACCCTGCGTAGCTCAACCAACTTACCAAGTTGGTTGGATTGGCTGGTGTATAGGTCCAGGGGTCCGGTTCCACGTGCATCAAGCCGTGTGAACCCGTTCTAACCTATGTACTCTAGGTACGTTTAGGTCTTACTTAGCATAGTCATTTTCGGATTGTTACATTATCCCCCTTTTAGGAACATTCGTCCCCGAATGACACTACACAACATTAAAACAAAGAGGGTGATTTTATAAAGTTACTTCATCATACTTAAACGTTTCTCTTTTGTGAACATTTGATTCACACTTATTTGGGTGGTGCATACCATTCAAGCTTATCTAAGGCTTCATACTTAAGATTGAGGAATTTTCTTCTCAATCACACTTAACCTAATGCACATCACAAATCATGCAACACAGAAAACATGCCTATGCTGCACAAAAACAGCAACATAAATTGCAAATGTAACTTCGTTTTAACTCATATAGTGCTATGATAAAACATACGATTAGTGACCTATCACACCAATTTGACTACAACACTTTGAACTTAGAGTTTCTTAAACACAAATAAGACTTTAGGAAGAGAATATCTAACCTTAGGAAATAAACAAATGAGGATAGCGGGATCTCATATTAGCCTCGGCCTCCCACGTTGCTCCCTCAACAAGGTGGTTCCGCCATAGGACTTTCACTTTGGCAACCTCCTTGTTCCTCAGTCGCTTCACTTGACGATCTAAAATTGCGACTAGAACCTCTTCATAAGAAAGGTTCTCATCAACTCCTAAGCCCTCAACAGGAAGGATGGATGCTGGATCGCCTAGACACTTCTTAAGCATTGAAACGTGAAACACTGGATGAACGGAAGCCAAATCTTGAGGTAACTTCAATTCGTAGGCCACATTTCCTACTCGCTGCAAGACCTCATAAGGACCTATATACCTCGGACTCAACTTACCTTTCTTACCAATCCTCATCACACCTTTTATAGGTGATATCTTCAAGTACACTTGATCACCCACCTCAAATTCTAGAGCTCTCTTTCTGTTGTCTGCATAGGATTTCTGACGACTGTAAGTAGTATCCATTCTGTCTCTGATTATTCTCATCTTCTCCATAGCCTCATGTACGATCTCAAGGCCAAGGATGGCAGATTCTCCTACCTCAAACTACCCAACAGGAGACCTACATCTTCGTCCATATAGTGCTTCAAAAGGTGCCATCCCAATACTGGAATGGTAGCTATTATTGTAACAGAACTCTATTAGCGGCAAATGATCATCCCAACTCCCCTTGAAGTCAATAACACATGCTCTCAACATGTCTTTAAGGGTCTAGATGGTACGCTCTTCTTGTCCATCCGTCTGCGGATGAAAAATAGTACTAAGCTTCACCGGTGTACCCAATCCCATTTGGAAAGATCTCCAAAAATAAAAAGTAAATTGGGCTCCCCTATCCGAGATGATAGACAGAAGGATCCCATGCCATCTCTCTATCTCATCAATATAAAGCTTGGCATAATCTTCAGCCCTGTAAATAGACTTCACATGTATGAAGTGAGCGAACTTGGTCATTCTGTCAACAATAACCCAAATGGAATCATGTAGTTTCCTAGTTTTTGGCAGACCAACCACAAAATCCATATTGATAGCCTCCCACTTCCATGTTGGGATCTCAATCGTCTGAGTGAGACCCCCAGGCTTAAGGTGTTTTGCCTTAACCTGTTGGCAATTCGGACACTCCTTCACAAATTTAGAGATATCTCTCTTCATGCCTTCCCACCAATAGACCTCTTTAAGGTCATGGTACATCTTGGTGGCACCTGGATGAATGGAATACCTAGAACCATGAGCTTCTGCCAAAATATTAAACCTCAAATTATCAACATTGGGCACACATAACCTGTTTTGGTACCTGAGTACACCATCCTTCCCTAGGGAAAACGATTTATTAAACTTTCTCAATATTGAGTCTTTCTACTCCATGAGTACTGGGTCGAGATGCTGATTGGCTTTAACATCTACAACAAATGAGGATTCGGAACTTGAGTGAACCGAAACACCCCCACTTGGTGCATATGCCAGCTGAACACCCAATCTAGCCAACTAGTGTACCTCTTTAAACAGCTCCTTCTTCTCTTCATCAATATGAGACACGCTGCCCATGCTCAATTGACTCAATGCATCAGCCACTACATTGACCTTACCCGGGTGATAATAAACACTCATATCATAATCTTTGTGCAGTTCTAGCCATCTCCTCTAACGAAGGTTCAACTCCCTCTGTGTAAAAACATACTGAAGACTTTTATGGTCAGTATATACATCAACATGTACACCATATAAATAATGTCTCCAAAGTTTTAATGCAAACACCACATCATCTAACTCAAGATCATGAGTAGGATAGTTCTTCTCGTGTATTTTCAACTGTCTCAATGCATATGCAATCATCTTGCCATCCTGCATAAGAGCACATCCCAAACCTACCCGGGAAGCATCATAGTACACCAAATATCCTGCACCACTCCTCGGCAACGTAAGAACTGGTGCTGAAGTGAGTCGGTCTTTGAGCTCTTGGAAGCTCTTCTCACATTTTTCAGACCACTCAAACTTTACCTTCTTCTTCGTGAAGGCTGTCAACGGAGTAGCAATAGTGGAAAAGCCTTCCACAAACCTGCGATAATAATTGGCCAAACCCAGAAAACTTCGAATATCGATAGGAGTAAGGGGTCTCGGCCATTTCTTCAATTCCTCAACCTTTTTAGGATCAACTTCTACACCCTGGTAAGTCACAACATGACCAAGGAAGGTCACTGATCTCAACCAAAATTCACATTTGCTGAACTTTGCACACAACTGATGTTTTCTGAGTACTTGCAATGTCTTTCTTAAGTGTACTTCATGCTCTTCTCTAGACTTAGAGTATATGAGAATGTCATCTATGAATAATATAATAAAGGAATCAATGTACTCATGGAAAACTCAATTCATAAGGTCCATGAACGCGGCTGGTGTGTTAGTGAGATCGAATGACATGACCAAAAATTCATAATGCCCATATCTAGCACGGAAATCCGTCTTAGGGACGTCTTCCCGCCTCACTCTAAGGTGATGATAGTCTGACCGAAGGTCTATCTTGGAAAAGAAACTTGAACCTTGGATTTGGTCAAATAAATCGTCAATTTTGGGAAGAGGGTACTTATTCTTTATAGTGACTTTGTTGAGTTGCCGATAATCGATGCACATTCTAAAGGTTCTATCCTTTTTCTTTACAAACAACACTGGAGCACCCCATGGGGATATGCTCGGCTGGATGAAGCCCTTATCAAGTAGATCTTTTAATTGCAACTCCAACTTTTTGAGTTCAACTGTTGCCATCCTATACGGGGGAATAGAAATTGGCTTGGTGTTGGGATCTAAAATCAACACCAAAGTCAATCTCACGTTCAGGAGGGATTCCTGGTAAATCCTCCGGAAAGACATCTGGGAACTCATTCACTATTGACACTGAGTCTATGGAAGGAACTTCTTGATCTAAGTCATTGACTCTAACTAAGTGGTACAAATACCCCTTAGCTATCATCTTATTGGCCTTCAAGTGTGAAACAATTCGGCCGACTGGACTTGAACCATGCCCTTACCATTCCCGCTCTAACTCATTTGGAAACTGAAACCTCACTACCCTATTTCGACAATCTGTTGTGGCATAATACTTATGGAGCCAATCCATGCCCAAGATTAAATCAAAATCGAGCATGGCTAATTCCACAAGATCAGTGTGAGTGACTCTATCAAGGATGTGAATTGGGAAATTTTTATACACTCATTCTGCTCTAGTGCCGTCTCCTATGGGAGTACTTACTAGAATCGGCTCATGCAAGATTTCAGGAAACACATCAAACCTACTAGCTATCAAAGGAGTAAAAAATGATAGAGTGGATCCTGGATCTAATAATGTATACACTAGGAAAGTAAATACATGCAACGTATCCATGACAACATCAGCTGACTTCTCTTGCTCTTCTCTACCTTTCAGCGCATAAAATCGGTTCCTCTTAGGAGGTTCGGCTGCAGCATTTGAATTCGGCCAAGGCTGAGCATCTACCTTGGCCCTATCCATCGTCTGAGGACAATCTCGGACCATGTGTACAGTCTTGCCACACCCGAAGAAGGTGTTAGTACCTACTAAATATTCACCCCCATGAGGACGTCCACATTTACCACAAAGCTTGCTTTTTCGCTGGACGTTCTGATCATTGCCCTTTCTGGGGCCAGACTCATTCACTTTTGGCATTCGAATTCCCTGAAGAAGCAGAATTACCTGAATGTCTCTTGAACTTAGGCCTGTTCGGGACTCCAAATGAGCCCCTACCTGAGCTAGAACCAGTCTGATCCGCAGGCTTAGGCGTCTTGCTTTCATGAACTCTCCTCTTACGATGGCTCTCCTGCATTTGCTGAGCATGCACTATCAACCTGCCCAGATCCATGCTATCATGCAACATGTCTGCCCGACAATCTTCCACTAGATCCTCCGACACGCCAGTCACAAACCTTCTCATTTCATCCTTGCTATTTTCCACCAAAGAAGAATCATACTTTGAGAGTTTAACGAATTTCAAGGAATACTCTTTGACTCACATACCTCCTTGTCTCAGGTTGATGAACTCTTCAACCTTGGCTTCTCGTTGCTCTCTGGGGAAGAATCTCTTCAGAAAGGGAGTCTTGAGAACATCCCAAGTGATGGGAACATCTCCACGTGCTCAGCTATCAGGCCACATCCGGTACCAAATCTGTGCCACATCCTTGAGTTGATATGCAGTCAACTCAGCCTTTGCCTCCTCATCTACTTCCATGGCACAAAGGATCTTGTGGATCTCCTCCACGAACTCCTGGGATCCTCATTGGTCTTGGATACATAGTAAACTAGGGGGGGGGTCATTCTGGTGAAGTCCCTCAGCCAGCTAGCCATGGTGCTAACATGAGGGTTCTCTATGGGAGCACCCTCTCTCGCGGCTTGAGCCGTGATGGCTTGAGCCTGAGTAGTAATGGCCTTTTCCATCTGCAGCAAAGCATTCCTCACTTCACCATCTGTCATCCCAGCTAGATTGACAGGCACTTGAACAGCAACAATTGGGGCTTGAGAAGGAACTTAATTTCCTCCAGCAGCTACCTCACCTATCCTCCTGCCCGCATTTCTCTTCGTATTCATTACCTACACGTAGATACAATAAGAGAGTTAGATTCTTAATGACATAATTATGTCACAATCCCACATAGCACGATAAAGAGTAGAAGAAGGGAGAATTTCCTAAGCATTATGCTGTCTCTAATTCATGATAGTGGTGCACTTCGCTACCATAACTTAGAAACTACCTAACATGGTAAATATGAGCCTGATGTCTTGGATGTTTAACCTAATGCTCTGATACCAAGTTTGTCACGACCCAGATTCTGGAATCCGAATTGCAATCGGCGTCGTTGACCTCTCAGAGGTCGCAGACAAGCCTCTTCTTGCATTCATCACATTCATATGATTATTTTTTGCTGAAAATTTAAAACTTTTTGTTTATATTTGAAGTATACATAGACTTCATATAAATGCGTGTTTGTAAGGAAGTTCATTGCTCATACATCAACCATCTAGTTATAGAAACATACAACTTGAAAGAAATAAAATCTCATGTCATAAGTAATACTTGCCATAACGGCACTATTACAAGCGTCTGAATAAAATAGGAAAGAAACACTAGTGGAACATACTCCACTAGCTCAAACCTACTACTAAGCAAGAAATGTAAAGGCATTCATCCTCGAATGCATGAGGACCTACCAAGTCCGTATGAAATCTCTAATGTCCGAACATCTGCAATGATACCTTCAACCTCCACCTCAGTCTGCACCTAAAATAGGAATATTGTATGGAATTAGTACACACTTGTACTAAGTATGGGTATATGCAACAACATAACGGTAATGCATGAACAAGAATGGCTCTTCCTAATCAACATGCTTTCTTAGGAGGTCAAGTCTCCTGACTTGCCTAATTCATAATAGGAAGGTCATACCATGAATATGTCACACATCATACATACATAGGTTCACATAACATACATTTCATGTTTCACTTATTATACATTTCATATCCACGAGACCTTGGAATCATGGACGTAGCATTAAGACATCTCAAGTGAGGGCCCAACATATGGGAAATCAACCCGAGGGCCTCCTTTAGCAAACACAGAGTCTGCTTCATTCGTTCATTCGTACTTCACATTATTCTTTTCATTTATTCATAGGATTATGTAAAAACCAGCCATACCTAGGATGAAGTTTAAGACTCTCATCGGGATCATGAAGTGCAATGACTAAGAATGACCTAATGTCATTACTTGAGTCCGGTTTCACCTCCTGATTGTCTTGCACAGACACCTTCGGTATAGTTCATTTCATTATATTTCATACTTTGAGTAACTTTAACCTTAATAGACATAGATCATGTGAGCATCATGAAATACGGTGTCTCCCCCACACCGAAAAGAGGTGGAGTCACTGGCCAAAGTGAAACCAAAACATGCTAGCTTCATGGGTTCGAACCAAGCCAGTTCCCTATGGTGGCAACATAGTTCAAAGACTAGGAGATTTAGGGAGACCCATTCCCACATTGGTGGACAGTCTCATCCCATGAGAATTACGTGAACCTCCGCCCTTCCCGAAAAAAGGCATCACCACTCATAACTAGCCTATCGATGCTCAGTTTAAAGTTCCTATTTACATTAAACTCATACATCATCGAAGCTTTCTTCTAGCATGAGGTAGTCATAGCTCATTAGATGATTTCTCATCTCTTCTTTACGTATTAAGTGTGAATTGTCCTTACACTTACATATAGAATGTGATTGATACTTGTCTCTTATTATTCAACATTCTCTTAGGTGAGTACTTTTAGTGACCTTTACTTAGTCTTGGTTGAGACTTGTCTCACCATTCATCTTATCCGCTTATCATGTTGTCACCATTTTCATTATCATCATAGTTTAACATAATTACTCACCTCATTACGTGAATGTTCATTCCTTCATCTTGCCGTTAACTTACATCATATGCTATATACATGGACTTTAGTGTACTTTACACTCATGGTAGTACCCCTTTCGGGTTACTCATATTTGGCTAAGTGTTTCATGATCATCTATGTGCATAATGTGCAAGACTTATGCATCTTGCACATTCGGTCAAGGGGACCTGTTTGAATCCCTTGGGAAGCATATAATTTTTTTTTATTATATCTGAGACTTATGTATCTCACACATTTGGCCTTGAGGCCAGGTTCGATTCCCCTCTCTCACACTATTTTTTTTCTTTTAATTCAAGGCCTCTTCTCTTAGTGTTAGGACCTTGAGGTCTCGGGTTCCACCTTCAATGGCAGCATCTCTTTTTCTTCGTTTTTATTTTTACAAGTGGTTAGCCGAGACTTAGTCAATTAGTATAGGCCTTTAGTTTACTTTCTTGAATTTAGCCTAGGCGTTTAGCTTATAGTTTTACATGAAATTTTAACCAATACTTTGATCTAAAATAATGTCTATCTACCCGTAGCACCACTTAGGCTCTAAGGCATCACTTTTAGCCCAATTTCTTTAATCACAGTACACTCATATATTCTTATGTATTAAACTTTGTTGTACAATGATTTCATAGTTTCTATAGTGAAGCATTCGGGTTCATTAGGACCTTAGATTAGTATTTAGTCCTTGTGGAATTAACAATAATGTTTCTTTGTGTAGTTGAAACCATGGCCGAGAGTCTTAGATTCCACAGAATCGGCAGATTAACATTTCGTTAAAGGACCATACTTTTATTTTCTTGTTTATGAACATCACGATTTCTTTTTGCATGTTAAACACTCAACATTTTGTAACACATAATTCACAATTTCTTCAAGTAAACCGAAACAACATAATCACGGAAAACAGCATACTTGTGCACATGTAACATTCAACATATGGACATACATAACAAAATCATAAACCGTCCGAGCACACACATTGAACACAATCACAATCAGTCCCAAAATCATCTACCAGAAGTCATACCAACGCATGCATCAATCGTTCATAGGATCTAATGACATGGGCATGCAACAGGGACAACCTTAGTTTTTATATTGGATTTGAACTGAAACTTAGGGGACTCTTGGGAAAGGGACCAAGAGATAAGAAAACCCATACCTTTTTCAACTTTGATAACCAGCCACAACACGTCCTAACCCACGCACAAACCTCTTTTTCGAGCTTTGATTCTTGTTCACAAGTGAAGTTCTTTACGTGATTTCTTAAAACACTTAGGCGTATAATTTTACTTTTCGTGTTTGATTGATGAAGCCGAGAACTCTTTAGAACAGTAGGCTTATTTTGTTTTCTGTTTTTGAATTGCAAAGTAAAGATGAAAAACGTTTGTGGATATATAATGAATTAAGAGTGCACATTGAGTACACTCCTAGTGGGAGTCGTGTGCCTTTTTTCTTGGGGAGTTTGTTGTTGACTTATTCAACATAGTTTAAATGCTAAAATCAGATTATAATCTACATATTAAGTTACTATAATGCCCCTCCTGATTTTTGTCTAATTTAAAGTCATTTAAATTGTCCCTTTAGTGCCTCCAACTCGGCTTGAACTCGAGTGTGGAGATCCGGTCAAACTCGGGTTTGACCACTGAGCTTTGACCCATTTTGACTGATTAAAAACATTATTTAATTAATTAACTATCAACCTAGGGTAGTTACTATACAACCCCTCGCCCCAAAATTACCTTTTTACCCCTAGAACCCTTTCCACCTAGGACTAACCCTCTAAGTTCGGTTAAGACTCACCCGGGTGAATCCTAGTGTTCGGGGACCTATCATGGCTGGAACCAACCCTGCCTAGCTCAACCAACTAACCAAGTTGGTTGGCTTGGCTGGTGCATAGGTCCAGTGGTCCGGTTCCACGCGCATCAAGCCGTGTGAACCCGGTCTAACCTATGTACTCTAGGTACGTGTAGGTCTTACTTAGCATAGTTGTTTTCGGATTGTTACAGGTCACCACATAGGGTGAACTCTCTTGTTCACCCCTAGAGCGAAGTGCATAAAAGAAATTCTTCTTTAGAGCATCCACATTAGAACCACTAGCTTGAGCTTGCCTGCTTCGTTTGTCTGGACCCTTTATATTAGGGCAATCCCCAACCTTGTGGCCACTCTTGCCTCACCCAAAGCAATTATCCGTCCCAACAAGGCAATCACCATAATGCTTCTTGCAACTCTTTCCACAAGTTGGCTTCTTGCTTGGTGAGATAGTACCTTTTCACTTTTGAGACTTAGGGTTAGACACCCTCTCTTCACGAGCCTTGGAAAATTTGGAAGGAACATGACTAGAAAATCTCTTCTTGAACCTAGGATTGTTTTGAATGTCAAGCCTACCCTTAGTGGAACAACCTTCATAAGACTTGGCCTTCTTGTCCTCCCTACTCTTTCTCATTAACCTAGTTTCTTCCACTTGTTGAGCATGAACCATGAGACGAGACATATTCATATTATCATAAAGCATAGCCGAACGACATTTTTCCACCAAGTCATCGGGTTTGAAACCAAGGATGGAGCATACTTGGACAATTTAGTGAATTTCAAGAAATAGTCAAGTACACTCATATATCCTTGTTGAAGGTTGATGAATTCTTCCACATTAGCATCCCTTATATCTCTAGGAAAGAACATGTCAGGGAAAGCCTATTTGAAGATCTACCAAGTAATCGGACCACCTCTTAGTGCCCTATTATCCCTCCATTGCACATACCAAGTTTTGGCCACATCCTTGAGTTGATAAGCGGTCAACTCATCCTTCTAAATTGAGGTCACACCTATAGCATAGAGAATCTTATAGACCTTATCGAGGAAATCTTGAGGTTCCTCATCCGACCTCGATCCATATAACATAGGTGGATTCATTCAAGTAAAGGCTCTCAAATGCGAGGCCATAGTGTTAGCATGTTGAGGCACTCAAGGTCCAACCTCCCTATTCATTTGGGCCATCATAGCTTGATATTGAGAAGTGAGGGCATTAGCTTGAGAGTTCATATCTTGAGTTAAAGTGAGAAAGGCTGCCCTTATATCTCCATCGGTCATCGGTGGAGGAACATCCGGAACTTGATCACCCATAGCAACTTCTGCAAGTGGAGGCACTTGGTTGTCTTGATTTCCAATATCAACCATTTGTTTCTTGGCCCTTCTAGGAGCTGCCCTTGGAATATTCATACATATAACCATGATACAAGGTTTAGGTTAAAGCACGTAACAATACTATAGAGGCACGACGTATGAATATAAGAAGATGAGAGTTTCTAAGCATCACATAGTCTCTAATTCATAAGTGTGGCGCGCTTCACAATTATGAATAAGAATCTACATAGACTTGGTTTAATGAGACATATTTTCTACGGATATTAAACCTCATGCTCTAATACCAAGTTTTTCGTATCCGGGAAGTACCCCCTCGATGTAGTCGGCATCGGCGTCCTCAAAGAAGACTAAGACTAGCCTCTTAGCATTCGTCATTACACTCATAGTTTTAAAATTCAAAATATTTACAACTTTTCATCTACACTACATCATGCGGTTTACTTAGACCTTTCCTTTACACATAATATATTAATATCGAGTATACATAGACTCTTTGTATAAGAAGATTTCATAGTCTTCTACTTTTATGGCACACATATATATATATATATATATATATATATAAGATACGATGTAGTCTTAAAACAGATGTCTCATATCATAACTATCTAAAAAAGAGTATATAAATTGGGCATAGCCCATACAAAAATACAATAAAATCCACATATAGTCTATAATATCATAGTTCTCAAGTGAAAGAGAATGAACAAAGTGTCTTTAAGACTAATCAACATCTAATGCTAGAGAGTGGTATTGTCCTCGAAGTGGCGAGGACCTACACAAATATGGAGAATGAGGATCCAAGTCTTCTTCAAAAGTCTTCACAAACCCTTCAACGACCAGAACCTAAAATATTGGGGAAAAAGGGAGAAATGGGGTTAGCACATCACTTCTACTAAGTATGGAATCATATGCACATACGACATAGAAATCATGCTAAAAAGGGACATTTCATTAAAGCATGCAAATTTACTTTGAAAATACATTATGCACATTCAAGAACCAACACAAGTCAATAAGCATATATTCCTTAAGTTAAAGCCATATACATCACAAGAACAACAATATCAAGTCTAGTCAAGTCAACATGCATATTATGATAATTGAGCACATAAACAAAGCAACTCTATCATCAAGTAATAATATCAACAAGCATGAATAAGATTTCATAACATCATAACCAAAGCAAGACCCTTACACATGAACCCCCATTAAGTCCACTAGTGAAATGACTAAGTAAGGCCCCATAACCTCACCCAACCAAGTAAACCCAATAAGAACCATAAGCAATGCCCAACTTCACATACTATGCCATTAAGATTAAACATCATCATACTTTAGCAATAGAGACCAACAACATATTCATAGGTGAAACCAACATCACATAGTGTCATCAACATGTAACATCAACATATACATATCATTTACATTTATATGCATACAAACATATAAGCATATAAGCATATAAGAACATCCTTCGAAGACATCCCTCAAGGATAACTAGTGGAATGTATAGGTAGAGTCTCATACCCCTACCTAGACTAAGTCAAACCCCTTAGGTCATCCTAGTTAGAGTTCACTTCATTAATTCATTTTACCTTTTGGGAACATCTTTCCTTAACTGATATGGACCACATGAGCTAATGTGGAATCCGGTGTCAATGGAACCTTACATCAAAAGAAGGCGGACTACTTACCAAGGTAGTACAAAGACATGGACATAGCATCTATGTGGATCCACTAGCTAGTATTCCTATGGGGGCAACATAGTTCAAGAACTAGGAGATGTAGTTGGGACACTCTTTATGATACATGCATTATAGTCTCCAATCTCATGAGTACATTAGTGATCCTACCTTACCTATATGGAAGGGACACTCCTCACTCTAGTTCACTTGTTACTAAGCTAGACTCCCTTTTATGAAATATCTTTAAGCCTTTATTAATCATCATAACTTAGTTTAGGTCATCGGCTCTATCACTTTTGTATTCATCATTATAGCTCAATAGGAATTTCATGAATATTGTCCTTTCATTACAATTCACACATGTGAGGTTAACACATTAACATCATTATATCACAGTAAGGTACATAGGTACTTCATAATCAACCTTATATCATTACATCTTAAGCATAATCTCACAATCCATATATCAAGATATTTCAATTAAACATCATACCAACCCCTATCAATCTCATCATAAGGTATACTTTAATATAACTTCATCACTAAACACAATTAATCATAATTGAAGTAAAGTATTGAGATCACAAGACTTACCCCAATCTCCTTCACAAGCCATCATCAAATGTTTTACCATCAACCATCCAATTCAACCCAACAATGGGCTTAATATGATCACACAATAGTAATATACACAATAATAAAGTCAATTGAATCACTACACAATAATTCATCACTAGGTCATAGCTTAGGGTTAAGGACATAGGTCAAATTCATGATCTACTTCACAACCTAGGTCAATTAATCACGAACTAGTATAATTGGATTACAATACATAATAATATACTCCCAATTATCTTAAAAAAATATAAACAAAGAAATTTATAAAGTCAAATTCGTAATAGAAGAAAACCCACTTGAAAGTCATCTTTTTGAAATCAAGTTGGAGAAACCCGTTGGGGAAAGAATCCCAAAGGTGAAAGGAATCCGATACCTTGTTAATTGATGAATATTGATGGAGAAAAGTATTTTTATTGCTTACCTAGAACCCTCCTTTGCTTGGTATTCTATGGAGTTTCTTTAGGAGAGAGAAAGAAGAGAGAAGGAAGAGCAATTGTGTTGTGGGAATTATGAGAGTTCGGTTTAGTTTGGTTAGGTTTGGGGTCTTTATATAAGTCATTAAATAACTTAATTAGATCTTTTTAACCCCTAAATGATTAAATAACCACCTAATCAATTAATTAGATTATTTAAAACATGGCAGCCAACACAGTGACGTGACCTCTAAGACCCTGACCTATGGACTGTAGGTTAGTCGATGGCCATGTCCCCCTCCGTGCTGGACATCCATCGTTTTGGTCCGAAACTTGCCAAATGACCTATTCACAAAATTAAATAAGGAACCATCGACGGCTACAATCGACGCCCCATCAATTGGACCACGCCTCTTCGCCTGCAAGTCGTTGATGACTATTATGTTTTGACAACTTTTAGCCAAACAAGAAGGGTCCTCCTTGATACGCTCAAACTTACTTCTCAAATAAGAAGTAAAGCGGTCGTATCAAGTAAAGAACCCAACTAATGAGGTTGGGATCGATCCCACAAGGAAAATAGTTCAGACTTAACTTTATTGTATTATTACTATTATTTAGCCAACTGTTTTCCAAAAAAAAAACAACTAAAAGACAAAAAAGGGGGGTTTTATTTCTAAATTAATGAGAATGATTAACTAAATAAGATCGAACAACTAACAAATTTAACTTTCGGAGTTTTAATCAAATTGTAAAATTAACTAGGGCTTTAGTGTTCCCCACAGGTTCCTAACTTGGTAAATCTAACTATAACATCTCTATCCTGATATCTTGCATGTAAAGTGATAAGTTATGTATCTCTAAATCCTTGGTCCGGCATCTAGAGAATTTCACTCCGCACCTTGGTCCAGCTACGTGTGTTGCTATACTAACCCTTATCTTTACCTCACATTAAACATCGTATTCGGTATTTGACTAAGCTATTAACTCGTACCAACCAATACTAGTCTATTAGATAGTATACACTAAATCTATGTTGATAATTCTATTTCCTATTATCTACCTCCTTGGTCCGGCAAGTAGCATTAAGGCGAGTTCTAACGTTGGCCACCGTTAAAAAGAATTCTAAACGAAAGAATTATCAATACATGCAAGACACCACTCTAGAAATTGTTATTGAAGTTAGATTTCTACCTTGTTATTCACCCATGGTTCCCACAACCCTAGCTATGAGGTTTAGTTACCCATGTTCGTAATTACACAATTCATATCGTTAATGGAAGAGTTCATGCACTTACTTTTATGAAAACGAATAATTTCCCAGAATTCAACTTGATTAATCACCGAAATCCACAACAATCAATTCCCGGAAAATATCTTAATTTCCAAAATCAAGAGTTTGCTAATATAATCGAAGAACTATAAACTAAAAATTATCCAGAAAGTCTAACCTCAAAAACGAGTTTTTTCCAACTATTTATAAGAAAAATAAAAACCTAATCAAATAAGGATTCTATTTACTAAAAATCTGTCCAAACGCGTCTGGGTCGACGGACCACGTGACGGACCGTCATGTACACGACGGACCGTCATAGCCTCCGTCGTCCCATACTTCACATCTTCTCATGTTGCTTTCTTCATTCCCCCCGACGGACAGGTATGACGGACCGTCGCAAGCATGACGGCCCGTCGAGGGTCTTCGTTCCAATACACTTGAACTTTGGAATTTTGGGTACTGGGATTACTCTCTGATAATTATGACGAACATGTAGGACGGACCGTCGTATCTGTGACGGTCCATCACGAACTTCCGTAATCCCACACTTGGTCAGACTTCCCCAAATTTCCTTCAGCAACTTCTTCCTTCACTACGATGCCACCTATGGACCGTCACAGCCGCGACGGACCGTCATAGGCTCCGTAGGTGGTCTCTTCTGCAATTCTTTCTCAAAAACTCCCGCGTTCTTCCTTAGACAGATTTTCTACAAACCAAGATAAACTTATATCAAAATCAACACAAAAAGGCTCTCGACACACACTAAACTTAAGGAAAAAGTATTAGAAATACCGTGAAACCACGGTACATCAACACCCTCAACTTAAATTCGTTGTTTGTCCTCAAGCGACGCACTATGACTCACTACAAATTCTTTGTACAAAAGTATCCATATTTTAATTTCCGCAATCATTTGGCTATCAACCTCGATTATTCTCATTATGTTCATGCATGGTCTCACTATTAGGCATTGATTTGTGTAGAATCAGACCATAACCCAGATTTACTACGCAATGATGCCTATCCTCTTCAATTTCTCACCGAGATGCTAATATTTCTGGTATTACAACTCCTGTCCTTACTTCAAATAACATCCTCATTTTTCACACAATGATTTTAGTTTGAGTATAAGGATCACGTTTCGACACTCACTCTCAGAACAAATTCACCACTCATTTATACATATTGCCATATGCTTGCCCTTATTTTCACTACTTCAAATTCCTCATACGCACTTAGGATCACAATAGGACTTTTTTAGATTGTAACATAGGCTCAGGGTCAGGTAGGGTGTATTTAGATATACTTTAGTGACTTGTTGCCCTCCTTGACATATTATTCTTATTTCGCCCTATTACTCAATTTTCTTTTCACTTTGCTGTTTTCCCTTTCTTATCCTTATGTGTAAGTGACTTTTCTCTTTTCTTGTGTTTAATTTGCTTTTGGTTATTATTAATTTTTTTTTTCTATTTTATTCTTTCTTTCTCTTCATTCTTTCAACCCCACTTTCCGTGGTTTTCCTTATAGCAGCCACCCTCAACTCATGATTTTGCCATGAGTCAAGGTTCACAATACCCATGGTTGGGTCAGGGCCAAAACAAGGTTGCTTTCTGCATTAGCCACCCTCAACTTATGCTTTTGGCATAAGCTGAGGTGCACATGTCCAAGGAGGGACCAGGGCCAACACATTGCTCCCAGAGAAGATCATTTGGGGTAAAAAAAAAAGAAAGATCTAGTTTAGACTCAATTCATTTGGATCAAAAAGGGATTAACTTCATTTGGTTTTCTGTTATTTTTAGGCTCAAGATTGACTATTTCGAACAAGGACCTATGATCCTTTCCTAAGTGATTGTTTTGACTCACTTTCAGTAGGACTAGCCAGGCAAGTTCTAGCTCAGTATTAATGGTGGTCATTCGACTTTACCTCACACTCACATGACATTCCTTGCATTCCCAGAGTATTAGACACCTAGTTCAAATCTTAGATTCAGGATCATGCAGAAGTGTATCCTTGTTTCATGTTTCAAACCACACAATTATCACTTACTATGCCTAGTCATGCAAATGATTATCGAGATATCATATTTATATTAGCCATCATGCTTCAGATTTATACTGTGTACATAAGATATGACATGCCGGTTCAACAGTAAAAGTAATCAGTCTTTTGGGGAAAAAGAACACAGGCAAGAAAACCCCAAAAGAGGATCGTGAACTTGGGCTACTCAAAATTCACCCAAGTGTTCACTTTCCATTTACCCCACCCCCTACAAAAAAATATGCAATTGTCCCCAATGCATAGAAAAGTTAAACTACGTAAAAGGGTAAGTGAAGCAAACCTGAGGCGCTAAGCGCCGGTGATCAGCAAGCTGGTGGGTCCGGTTCCCCGGAACCTGCTCCCTGCGTAGTCTGGACATCCTCAGTAATGTCCTCAGCATCCACAGCACCATCAGTAGCGCCTCCCACAGAATCTACAATTTTGGAGCTAGACGCCCCGGCAGCTACTTCTACAGCCCTCAACCTACGGGCCTCCTCATCGGCAATCGAGGCTCTCCTCACTGTAGCGACCCAAAGAACGAGCCATCCACTCTAGCCGGTGTCTGGTGAAGAGGGTGTGAATATCTGGCATGGTGGGGAGACTTCCCGTGAGGATCCGCCTCTCCAGTGTAAGAGTCCGTGTCATGACGCCTTTGTCATTGAGAACCTTGGCGTCTAAGTATACCTTGTATTGCCCGTCAACACACCACCGGTTGGGATGATCGGCAACCGGGGCAGGGACTCCTGTTGGTGAGCCAGGGGTGGAGTCGGTGCTGTCAGCCTCATTATCTGAAGCAGACTGTGTAGCTGTGGCAGGAGCAGAGGCGTCTGCAGACCCAGAGGCTTCCTCTGACCACGAAACTCCTAAGGCGCCAGATGCTCCTTCGTCTTGGGCAGCTGACCCAGAAGGAGTGCCGGTCAGTGTGCGCTCCTCATCAGACTGGGAGGCAGTGACTACGCCGGGCGCCACCTTCTTGGGCGTGACTCGCGGTACACGTGGAGCTCGTGCTGGAGTAGCAGTAGGGGGCACGTATTCTGGATCATGCTCATCATCAGAGCCTATCACCAATCGGGCAGACGGGGCAATAGATTTTGAACGCCCACGTGCGTAAACGCGATCTTGTTTAGGTGCCATGATAGGTAGTACCTGTAACGAATCATCATTAGTACTTGAAGGATGAAGCATGACACAAAAGAAATAATCATTTGAGACAATAATACTCAGACACTCAAACCAGTGATAACAGTTCTGAAGTAGCAGTAGGGCACGACGGACCTGGTGATGGACCGTAGTGCGTATGATGGACCGTCATGCAGTCCGTCATGTAATACTTGGCAACATAAAATATCAGAGGGAAAGTCTCAGACCGATACGACGGTTAAGCAGGACGGACCGTCATGGGTATGACGGTCCATCGCAAGTGTCCGTAAGAGGACACTTAGAAAAAGTGTTGAGACCCATAGGACAGGGGTCTCTGACCGTCACGACGGTTGTGCAGGACGGACCGTCGTGGGTGTGACGGTCCGTCACATATGTTCGTCAGTGGACACTTGGAAAAAGTATTGAGACCCATAGGACAGGGGTCTCTGACCGTCATAACGGTTATGCAGGACGGACCGTCGTGGGTATGACGGTCTGTCGCAAGTGTCCGTCAGAGGACACTTAGAAAAAGTGTTGAGACCCATAGGACAGGGGTCTCTGACCGTCACGACGGTTGTGCAGGACGGACCGTCGTGGGTATGACGGTCCGTCACATATGTCCGTCAGTGGACACTTGGAAAAAGTGTTGAGACCCCTAGGACAGGGGTCTCTGACCGTCACGACGGTTGTGCAGGACGGACCGTCATGGGTATGACGGTCCGTCACATATGTCCGTCAGTGGACACTTAGAAAAAGTGTTGAGACCCCTAGGACAGGGGTCTCTGACCGTCACGACGGTTGTGCAGGACGGACCGTCATGGGTATGACGGTCCGTCATCGGGTTGTCGTGCGGTGAAACAGAGACAGAACTGAGGGGTGCCAAGTTTTACCCCATGTTAGTCAGAATGACAACCCAAATTGGTAAGTTTTAAAGCCCTAATTTCTCTAGTATTGTCCAGGCAGTTTGTGGAATTACAGACCTAAGTTAGATAATATCTAGGCAAAAGCAGAAACCCATATGCAATCAATAGGGAAAAACAGTAAAACAACCAAAAATAGTAAAGGGTAGAGTTTCAGGAATACATACCTTGGAAGAGGAGACAATAATGCACAAATGATGGCACTCAAGTTAGAAGGCTAAGAATCACTGCAGCAAATTCTGACCAAGAGGGAAAATTTTGGGATGAAAAATAGGAGAAGATGGGGAATTTGGGAAGAGAGTGAAGTTGGAAGGGGAGAAAATGGAGGGAAGATTAAGTGAAAACTGATAATAAAGGGGTGGGGGGGTTTAAAACGTTTTAAACTTTTAAAATTCTCAAGCCGGGTTGGGTCGGGTAGCCGGGTAATGGCGTGACGAAACCCCGATGACGGTTCGTCACAGTTGTGACGGTCCGTCACACGGTCCGTCGCCTGTGCCCTAGTTTTTCAAAATTACAAGAGAGCGTACCTGGCACGACGGAGTCATGCGATGGTCCGTCACAGGCGTGACGGTCCGTCGATGTATCCGTCAGTGACTGATGTAGAGTAACTTGTCTGCAGTACTTCCTGTAGATGTGCTACCTGAAAATTTACAACCCATAAATAGAAAATGCTACTGTTACTAGAAAAAGAAAAACATAAAAACTATAAACGTGATTAGATGATAACTATTGGGTTGCCTCCCAACCAGCGCCTGATTTAACGTCGCGGCACGACTGAGGACACTTGATTACTCAGTCTTCATCAAGATGATATGCCTCAACCACCTCATTCGCCGATTCCGCATGACCAATATACATTTTGAGACATTGTGCGTTCACCTTAAACCGCACACCTTCCTTGTTTTCCAACTCAACGGCTCCATGAGGGAATAATTTGGTGATCAAGTACGGTCCAGTCCATTTAGACTTTAGCTTGCCCGGAAACAAGCGCAATCTAGAGTTGAATAAAAGCACCAAATCCCCAATCATAAACTCTCGTTTCTCGATTTTTAGGTCATGGTACTTCTTCATCTTCTCTTTGTAGAGGGCTGAGCTTTCATAAGCCTTAAGGAGAAATTCATCGAGTTTATTTAACCCATTTAATCGTTGTTCTGCAGCTTTGTTCCAGTCCATTTTTAGCTTCTTCATAGCCCACATGGCTTTATGCTCTAATTCAACCGGAAGATGACATGCTTTCCCATATACTAGTTGGTATGGGGACATACCTATGGGAGTCTTATATGCTGTCCGGTAAGCCCAAAGAGCATCATCAAGCCTCCTTGACCAATCTGTTCTACTAGCGTTCACTGTTTTCGACAAAATCTGTTTGATTTCCCTATTTGATACTTCAACTTGCCCACTAGTTTGAGGATGGTAAGGAGTGGCCACATTATCAAGATTCATTATCACTGCCGCCAGTGCTTCTACACCTAGTCGTTCTTCTATTTGTGTCTTGGATGATTCACCAATTTTGTAGGATATGGCAGATACCGATTGGAGCTCACCACTCTGCCGCATGGACCTACAAATGTTGAAAGTCACTTCTTCATTGTTCAACCGAAATTTCATCTGCCCTTTTTCCATATCAACTAAAGCTCTACCCGTAGCAAGGAATGGCCTCCCAAGAATAATAGGCACCTCAAAATCGACTTCACAATCAAGAATGACAAAATCTGCTGGAAATATGAACAACTCCACTTTTACTAGCACATCATGGAGTATCCCTATAGGCTTTTTTACTGTTCGATCGGCCATCAGTAGCCGCATCGTAGTGGGCTTTGGGTCACCCAAACTCAACTTCTTATAAATCGAGAGGGGCATGAGATTTATGCTTGCCCCCAGATCACATAATGCTTTCGCAAAATGTAATAACCCGATTGTACAAGGAATAGTAAATGCACCCGGATCTTCTTTCTTTTGCACTAACGACCTTGTAGCAATAGCACTACAATACTGCATTCTGTCATCATCCTCAAAAGTGACCGATCTTTTCTTTGTAACCAAATCTTTCATAAACTTGGCATAACCGGGCATTTGTTCAAGAGCTTCTACCAAAGGAACATTGATAGAAAGTTGCTTCAACATTGTTATAAAACGCCGATATTTGCCATCTTCGGTCTTTTTCACTAATCTTTGAGGAAAGGGGGGTGGAGGTCTAGGCATGGGAGTTACCTTTTTAGGCACTTCAGCAACTTTCTCAGTGTTATCTTCTACTTCATCACTAACCTCTACCACTTCATCATTATCTTTAATCACCTTTTCCACAATAGATGGCATAGGTGGGTCAATAGTTTGTTTACCACCACGAGTAGTAATTGCCATGCAGTGTCCATCATTTTTCGGATTTTGGACAGTGTTGCTAGGAAGAGTGCCCGGTTGCCGTGTGTTCACAGTTGCAGATAATTGAGCCATTTGCAATTCAAGCTGCTTGATTGATATGGCATGTGTATCAACTTTCTGTCCAATACCTGCTACATCACTCCTTAACTCTTTGGTGTGCTCATCACTAGCATCGAACCTCCTCATCATCTTGTGCAACATATCCTCAACTCGCGCCATACTACCTCCACCATCCCTAGGAGCAACTTCACAATTTTGAGGAGGAACATAGGGCCCACTCCTCTCATTTTTGTTACCATAGTTACCCCTGTTGAAGTTGTTGTCGCGGTTGTAATTTCCATCACGAACATAATTACCCTCGCGGTTGTAGTTACCATAGTTCCGACCTTGATTTCCTTGACCTTGGCGCCAATTCTCCTGATTGGAGCCTTGGGCATTTGGTCGGAAACCCCCCGTCTGATCATTTACTGCATAAGAATCTTCCTCATAATAATATTCATCAGTTGGTGGTGGTGGTTTAGACAAGTAGTTCACTGCGTTTATCTTTTCTGCACCCCAGTGACATGTTTTAACACTAACCCAAGCTCAATTCTCATCTGTGCCATCTCTTCACGAATCTCATCTATGGCTGGGTTGTGTGTGGATTGCACTGCAAAAGTATTTCTCCCAGTATCTGTCTTTCTAGTACTCCATGCTTTATTATTTCGGGAAATTTTCTCTAATTTTTCGGCAATTTCAGCATAAGGACACTCCCCATAAGAACCACCTGCTATAGTATCCAATACCGCTTTATTATTATCATCCTGTCCCCGGTAGAAGTATTCTTTGAGTGACTCATCATCTATGCGGTGATTGGGGACACTTCTCAGAAATGAAGTGAACCTATCCCAAGAACTACTAACTGATTCTCCTGGTAGTGCCACAAAGTTGTTAACTCTATCTTTGTGATTTAGTTTCTTGGAGACCGGGTAGTAACGTGCTAAGAAAACGTCCCTTAATTGGTTCCAAGTGAAGATTGAGTTATAAGGAAGCTCAGTGAACCAAATGGCAGCCTCTCCCGTCAGTGAAAGAGGAAATACTCTTAGCCCTATTACATCCAAATTCAAATCAGGCCTCCCTACACAGCTTTTACACACTGCCCTCACCTTAGCTATATGAGCATGTGGATCCTCGGACGGTAGTCCGGAAAACAAACCTCTAGCAGTGAGCATTTGCATTAGACTACTAGTGACTACAAAGGTGTGACCTTCAGGTAGAGGGGGCAATACAAGTGGCCCATCAGAATCTGCAATATTGTCATAGCCTCTGTAGTATTCTTGAGGACGTGGTGCGGGATTTTGTCCCCTTTGTGCACCTGGATCAGGATTATCAGGTAATAATCGACCATGAGCATCAACCGGAGCTGGGTTGTTCAGGTTTGGATCATCATCATTTATACCCAAGTTTCGATTCATTCTTCGTAGTGTACGCTCTAACTCGTGATCGTAGGGAAACAAGGGTTCTCTTCCTCTCCGTGTATTTGGCATACAAGGACGTCAAACCTAGCAAAAAATCAAAAACAACAGAAAAAGTAAAATCAGGAAAATATTAACTAAATTTTAGTAATAAATTAAAGTTAATCTAAAAGCTACTTTCCCCGGCAGCGGCGCCAAAATTTGATACGCTCAAACTTACTTCTCAAATAAGAAGTAAAGCGGTCGTATTAAGTAAAGAACCCAACTAATGAGGTTGGGATCGATCCCACAAGGAAAATAGTCCAGACTTAACTTTATTGTATTATTATTATTATTTAGCCAACTGTTTTCCAAAAAAAACAACAACTAAAAGACAAAAAAGGGGGGTTTTATTTCTAAATTAACGAGAATGATTAACTAAATAAGATCGAACAACTAACAAATTTAACTTTCGGAGTTTTAATCAAATTGTAAAATTAACTAGGGCTTTAGTGTTCCCCACAGGTTCCTAACTTGGTAAATCTAACTATAACATCTCTATCCTGATATCTTGCATGTAAAGTGATAAGTTATGTATCTCTAAATCCTTGGTCCGGCATCTAGAGAATTTCACTCCGCACCTTGGTCCAGCTACGTGTGTTGCTATACTAACCCTTATCTTTACCTCACATTAAACATCGTATTCGGTATTTGACTAAGCTATTAACTCGTACCAACCAATACTAGTCTATTAGATAGTATACACTAAATCTATGTTGATAATTCTATTTCCTATTATCTACCTCCTTGGTCCGGCAAGTAGCATTAAGGCGAGTTCTAACGTTGGCCACCGTTAAAAAGAATTCTAAACGAAAGAATTATCAATACATGCAAGACACCACTCTAGAAATTGTTATTGAAGTTAGATTTCTACCTTGTTATTCACCCATGGTTCCTATAACCCTAGCTATGAGGTTTAGTTACCCATGTTCGTAATTACACAATTCATATCGTTAATGGAAGAGTTCATGCACTTACTTTTATGAAAACGAATAATTTCCCAGAATTCAACTTGATTAATCACCGAAATCCACAACAATCAATTCCCGGAAAATATCTTAATTTCCAAAATCAAGAGTTTGCTAATATAATCGAAGAACTATAAACTAAAAATTATCCAGAAAGTCTAACCTCAAAAACGAGTTTTTTCCAACTATTTATAAGAAAAATAAAAACCTAATCAAATAAGGATTCTATTTACTAAAAATCTGTCCAAACGCGTCTGGGTCGACGGACCACGTGACGGACCGTCATGTACACGACGGACCGTCATAGCCTCCGTCGTCCCATACTTCACATCTTCTCATGTTGCTTTCTTCATTCCCCCCGACGGACAGGTATGACGGACCGTCGCAAGCATGACGGCCCGTCGAGGGTCTGCGTTCCAATACACTTGAACTTTGGAATTTTGGGTACTGGGATTACTCTCTGATAATTACGACGAACATGCAGGATGGACCGTCGTATCTGTGACGGTCTGTCACGAACTTCCGTAATCCCACACTTGGTCAGACTTCCCCAAATTTCCTTCAGCAACTTCTTCCTTCACTACGATGCCACCTACGGACCGTCACAGCCGCGACGGACCGTCATAGGCTCCGTAGGTGGTCTCTTCTGTAATTCTTTCTCAAAAACTCCCGCGTTCTTCCTTAGACAGATTTTCTGCAAACAAAGATAAACTTATATCAAAATCAACACAAAAAGGCTCTCGACACACACTAAACTTAAGGAAAAAGTATTAGAAATACCGTGAAACCACGGTACATCACTCCTCAAGGACCCTTTGATTGGTCCTTAGGGAGTCTTACCCGGACCTTTCAACTATAATCCAACAATAATACGTGTTAGTAACCTTTTCACCAAATTTCATCATTTTCCGACTCTTGAAACCTTGCCAAATAGACTAAGTCACGCTAGCAACTCTTGAACTAGTTTCTGGACGTCATAGACGTTCCTTGACTTTTTGATTCTAAAACTTCCTATATGACTTATGTACATTATATTTGACATTAAAACAGTTTTACAAATTTTAGCCTCTCATGGTAGATTCTAGATGAGACTTTAGACTTTCGGAGTATTACAAGTGTTCACCCCAAAACTCCCCTTTTAATACAATAGGAATAGTACGGATGGTCTAGAAACTTCATATATCTACTTACGAAGAGTGTCCACCCTAAAATCCCCCATTCATATTCATTAACTTCATTAATTCATTCAAAGTGTGTGTATGAGTACATGTGAGCACACCTTTCACATAATCACCATTTTCATAACATTGACTCCTAAACATACTCATACATTCATTCATCATATTTCACACACTAACATGCTTCAAATATACACATACTTCACTTAGGCATAACATCATCAGGACACACATTTCAATCTCCTAAAACATATCATGCATAAACATCATTATCATCATTTTACTTCACATTCTATACCTTCAAGGCCATAATAAAAATACACACATTTACACTATATAATCATATACTTCATGTAAACACCGCCACCAAAGGTGGACCATACCAGTCAAGAGAATTTCACAATAAGAACTAAACAATATAACCAACATATCATTCATCCAAGCTTTCACCACCTTTTCTAAATTTGTCCATTAATTCATAATAAAATAGAATCCTAGGAAGTAGCTAATCATAATGTAGCATAAAGGAACACAACTCTAACATTTTCTGACATTATCTAGATACATACACTAAACCCACTTCATAAGCTAATAGTTGGAATATGCATGAGTATGGGTTCATTGTGGTTTTGACATTAAATCATCAACCAACACTAAAAAAGTACATTTCAATCATTAAAACACTTTCATGATTAGACCTATGCTTAGAGTAAAAAATAGAAGAAGTTGGAGTTTGAAATCCCTATCCGAAATCTTTTAGAAGGGGCTCCTTGAATGAAAGAAGGTTCAAGGACTAACTACCATACCTCACTATGAAGAAACCCATGAATTGTTGTGAATAAAACGTCAAATACCTTATCTTCTAGCCCTTCCTTGAGTTTTAGCTTCTATGGAGTTTTAGAGAGTTCTTTCTTGAGGGAGGGGTTTTGAATATTTGAAAATGAAGTCTAACCTAGGTCTAGGAGTATAAACCCAAATAAAATACCCCTAAGACCCTAAAAAACGTCCATAGTTCATAAAAGAATTGGGGTGATTTTACCAAAACACCCGAAGCCGAGCCGTGTTCTTAATAACTTTTCATAGTGGCCATCGACGTACCCCTAGCTACTGGGCATCGATTGATCGAGGGACCGTCATGCTGGGGAATCGATTGATTCAGAGGCTTGAATTGTGGGGTAAAGCTCACCACCACCTAGTATGGAATGACGGCCAGTACGACGGAGCATCGATCTAAGCACGACCTATTGATGGAGGGTCATCACTTGCACAATTTTTGGCAGATTCTGTCTAAACGTTGGGGACCTCTTCTAGGGGACCTTGTGGGTCCTAGGTGGATTCGTACCCGGACGTTAAACCCGTATATATGATCATCTATGTCGTAGGAACTTCCACCATATATTGGGACTCCAAACAATTCACGAACAAGCTAAGGCACACAAGAACTCACATAGGTGTCTAGTCGTCGAACGTCTTGGTCGTCCCTTGACGTTTGACTTCAATAAAATCATCCAAACTTTACACACTGACTACTAACACAATAATTAACCATTTAAGGACTTAAAAATCTCATGACACACATGCTTGGCTCTAGTTTCACCTAGTTCATTATGAGTGTCATTACATTCTCCCCCACTTAGAAAACATTAGTCCTTGAATGACACTAATCACTTTTAAGGACCTCAAGGACTCAACTAGAAGCATATAAAATTTCACATTATCGTCAAAACAATCATAGTCAATGCACAAAATTAACATGGAACACAAATGCACATTAATAAGCATTTTGTTTAGCTACACATGCAACACTTTGGAACATTACCACAATTCAAGACATACACTTATTCATTATTATATGGAGGAACTACCTTCTAATACATTACAAATGCTCATATACATCATTTAGACACCAATTTAAACAATTCTTCATGAATAAACAATTTCGTCGAATTTTCAATTTCATTACGGTGAGCACGAAATCATTATAGTGAAGCAAGCTTCATAACTAAATAATTCATCTTTTAAGAAATTTATTATGAAGGCATTAAAATGTGAGAGACAAGACCATATAAACTCATCTTAGATCATAAACATAATCTCATGGAAAATACAATGCATTGAGAACAATGAAACACCATGCAACATGCTACTCTGACATTCTAACTCTCAAGCTTGAATAAGAATAGAAGTAAAAGATAATGGTATCTAACACCTTACTAATCAACTCATACTCCCACATTTAGGGTAAACCTATCTAGAACAAAACCAAACAACCATCAGGAATAATGACTTACCAGGGCTTTCATTCCTGATTAGTCTTCTCCTTTAGATCAGAGTGCAGAGTAACGATTACTCTTTGGAACAATTAGGATCCGCACCACGATGAGGAGCTTGGTTGAACTCCTTCCCTTTTGCGTTGAGGTTAGGGAAATCTCTAATCTTATGACCTCTATTACCACACCCAAAGAAACCATCCGTACCAGCAAGACACTTACCCATGTGTTGCTTTCCACAAGTAGCACATCAAGACCTCTCAAAATCATGGCCACCTCCTTGGGAATTTTAGTTGGAAGACCAATCCTTGTTCCCCATGAAAGACTCTTGATGATAAAACCTCTATTTAGGTTTGGTTTTACTTGGTTCATCCACCCTAAGCATCTTCCCATCCTTATTCCTCTCCCTAAGCGTGGACTCCTTAATTTGTTGAGATTACACTCTTTCCTAGGGTCGGCAAAGGGTCGGGGCATACTTAGAGAGTTGAGTCAATTTGAGAGAGTACTCTTTCACAATCATTACCCCTTGACGAAGGTTAATGAATTCCACTAACTTTCTCTCCCTCAACTTTATGGGAAAGAACTTACCAACAAAATTCGTTTTGACCTCTTCCCAATCCACCGGACCTTCCATTAAGGTTATCTCATCCCGCCATTGCTCAAACCACACTTGAGCCACATCCTTGAGTCGGTAAGTGGCTAGTTCCACTCTCTCTCTCTCTAGAGGTCACACCCATAAGATCCACCACCTTAAAGGTCTCATCTATGAAGTCTTGTTGATATTCATCCACTATAGTGTCATGGAATGTAGGAGGGTTCATCCTCATGAAATCCCGTATTGTATAAGCGGGAGTACTTGTATTAGGTTGAGGTCCAACTCCTAGGTTAGCTTGGAAAACCACATGATTAGTGATGACATGAAATTGAGTCTTCATAAGTCGAGTCAAATCCCTAAGGGTAACCCTTATCTCCGTAGTCATATCCCCTTCAACATAGGGACCTTGAGGACCTTGGAGCAATGGAGGCATTTGGGGCACTTGAGGCTTTTGAGGTTGTTGAGGGGGAACCACCTCATTCACATCCTATTGGTCAAGTATAGGGAATTGCTCACCACGGGGAGAGATCCTCTCATTAGCTACTCCTCCCTCCTCACTTCTATCAATGTACTCCTTGTATTCATGTCCTATAAACCCAAAAGAAGAGGTTGATAAAGACATTTTATAGAACTCAACGTTATGGCACGACACTAGAATAATGAAGAAAGTGAATCTTCTATCATCTTATAGCTTCCCGATCATGGATGTGTCGCGACTCACACCAATGAACAAGACTCTACTAGATGTGGCTTGTGTGACTTTTGAACCTTAACTATTTCCCAAAACCTTATATTCTGAAACCAAGTTTGTCACGACACGTAAGTACACCATAGAAGAAGGGATCATTCTTGAGTCGTCACAAGGCGTACTTGACCCTTGGGAGGTCTTATACAAGCCTATAAGCTATAATTAATTACATAAGATATTAAAATTAGTGCAGAATTGAAACTTTTTACAAGAATAATAATAAGGAGCTTTTTCTAAATACTATGTAACACTTCAAAAATCCAAGGCGTGTTGTAGAGCATAACATAAGTATCATAAGGTCTACACATTGTTTTAGGGTCCATTTTAATGAATATAAGTCATTTAAGAAGTTCAGAAACCAAAATGTCCAAGAACGTCCATGAGGTACAGAAAGTAGTTCAAGGAGTTACTAGCGTGCCTTAGCCTATTAACTAGCTTTAAGAAGTCAGAAAATGATGAAAATTGGTGGAAGGGTGTATAACATGTATATAAGTTGATTAATAGTTGAAACCTCTGGGTAAGACTCCCCAAGGACCAACCAAGGGTCCTTAATGAGGGCCCTTGCGCTTGGAGTAAAACTTTGCATGGGCAGTGTGCACCGATGAAACACCATCGACGGGGCGTGTGTTGATCAACGGGGTGTCCATGCCATCCGTCGACCAACACATAGACAAATCCTTGGAGTGTCTCACTTGCATAGTCTTTGACCAAAACCACGGATGTGCAGCACGGAGGGGGGTAGGAACCGTCGATCGGGGTTTCGTCTGTGAGGGGTCCAATTTCCAGCACGTTTTCACTTAACTCCAATTAATTAATTAAGGGGTTAGGTCATTATTTAGCGAATTATAGAAGACTAATTAACTTAATTAACCCCCCATATAAATACACCAAACCCATTAGACTAATCTCAACTCACAAAACAAACTCTCTTCCTTCTCTCTTCTTTCTCTCTCTAGTGGAAAACACCATTGAAGACCAAACTAGGGGAGGGTTTTGGGGGCTGTAAGGGGAATATTTAACCATAAATTCTTCATCAAACATTAATGTATGAGATCTAATTCACCTTTGAGACCTCTTTCCTCAAAGGGCTCCTTCAAAGTATTTTCAAAAGTTGAGTTTTCACGTGGGTCTTCTTTCCCTATCTCTAAAATAATGTTTTGAATTGAATTGTTTATGATTATTTTGGATATTATGAATTGATTAACATGTATTATAACCTAATTATGACATATCTTGATGGTTTAGTATAATTTGTAGAAGATGACCCTTACCCCTTAACCCTAGGTTTTGATCTTTATATGAATTAGGATGTATTGATTCAACTAACTTGGTTATTGGTTGAATTACTACTGTATGATGTTGTTATACTATTCATGAATAAATTATGGTGCTTTGTAGCCTTTCATGCTAGTTCTTGAGAAGATGATCTAGGTTATAAAGTATATTTTGAATTGACCTAAGTATCTTATCTTAAGCTATGATCTAGTATTGAATTATGATGTAGTGATTCTTCTAGCCTTTTTATCATGTTGGTTATTGACATATGATGATGTAAACCCAAATTGTTTAATTGAGGGTTTATGGTAATAACTTTATGATGAACTATTATGGAGACTTGGTAAGTCTTATGGTCCCTATTCTTTACTTCAAATTGTGGTTAATTGTGATTAAGTCATGATGTTGTATTGGAGTATGCCTTGTATTATGATTGATAAGGTGGTATGATGTTGAATTGAAATGTCTTGATTTTGAATATGAGGTGTTTACTCAAGATGTAAATGTTATAAGGAGGGTTAATGATTTACCAATGTGCCTTATCATGATGTGAAGATGTTAATGTGGTAACCTCACCTATACGAATTGAAATGAAAGGATTTATACTAATGAATTTATTATTGAGATTTGATGATTATGATGATTATATATAAGGGGTAGACCTTATGACCTAATCTAAGCTATGATTGATAATAAGGGCTTAAAGACATTTCAAAAAAGCACTCTAGCTTAGCACCGAGTGAACTAGAGTGAGGAGTGTCCCTTCCTACATAGGGAAGGTAGGATCACTAATGTAATCTTGAGATTGGAGACTATAATGCATGTAGCATAAAGAGGGTCCCAACTATATCTCCTAGTTCTTGAATTATGTTTCCCCTATAGGAATACTAGCTAGTGGATCCACGTAATTGCTATGTTTATGTTTTGGTACTACCTTGGCAAATAGTCCTTCTTCTTTCCGTGTAGGGTTTCATGACACCAGATTCCACACTAGCTCATTTGGTCGATGATGGTTAGGGCAAGATGTTCTCAAAAGGTAAAATGAACTAATGGAATGAACTCTAATTATGGTAACCTGAGGGGTCTAGATTAGTCTAGGTAGAGGTATGGGACACTACCTAAGCATTGCAATAGTTAGCCTTGAGGGTGTCTTAGGAGTATGTTCTTATGTATGATTATGCTTATGATTATATATGTTATATATATGATGAACTTCCACATTGTTGATACTATATGTTGATTAGTCTAACTTATAAATATGTGTTGGTTTACATTGTTAAAGTAAGGTGATATGTACTCTTAAAATGCTATATTATGTAAAGTAGGATGTTGGTCATGATTCTTGTTGGGTAAGATTATGGGACTTTACTTGGTCATTTCACTTGTTGACTTGATAGGGGTACATGGGTAATTTCTTGCTTTGGTTATGATGAAATGTACTCTTAATAGTGCTTGTTGTTAATATGACTTGATGATAGAGTTACATGAATATGTATTCAAATATATGATATGCATGATTGACTTGACTAGACTTGATGTTGTTGTTCTTGTGATGTACATGGCTATGACTAAATGACCATGTCCTATTGGTTGGTATGGTCTTGTTGAAGGTGCATAAAGGCTTTTAAATGAAAAGTGCGTTCTTTATTAAATGCCCTTCTTTCTTAGCATGTTTTCATATATGTTTGAATATGGTCTCATACTTAGTACAAGTGGTGTACTAACCCCATTTTTTCCTTCTTCGCAACATTATAGGTTCCGGTCGTTGAAGGGCTTTTGGAGACGACATTGAAGAAGACTTGGATCTCTTGATCATCCAAGTAAGGTAGGTCCTCTATTTCCGAGGGCGATGCCACTATCTTGCTTATGGAGTTTTTTTAGTTAAAGTCTTCTATGGTTCTTTCTTTTCCATTGAGTATGAAACATTGTATAGCCCATGTGAGGCATTCTTACATTGATGTATGAGTTATGCCCAAGTTCTTACACTCTTATTAGATGGTTATGAGATGAGACGACTATAATGACTATGTTAGCTTTTATATACTTATGTGCAATAAAAGTAGAAGACTAAGTAATCTTACTATACGAAGGGTCTATGTATACTCGATATATATATATACTATGTGTATGTAGAGCTTCTATGTAAACCTCCAAGTAGAAGTAATAAAAAGTTTTAAATTTTTCCGTGTTTTGAACTATTAATGTAATAATATACTAAGAGGCTAATCTTAGTCCTCAAAGAGGCCGCCGCCGCCGGTTGCGTCTAGGGGGTAAACCCAGATGTGACATACTAGGGAGTAAGTCTCATCGTCACAAGCAAACTTAAAGAAACAACTTAAATATCATAGAGTCACATCCATTTACATTGAAATAATTATATAATAAGTCTTATACAAGTCCTAATGAAAAACTAAAGAAACATAATGTATGTACTCGAATATATGAGGACATACCCAGTGTTGAGAGAGTTAACATCCCAAGCTTTGCTTTCTAGGAACCTTCAGTTGACTTCAACCATACTTATAAAGTATATAAAAGTATGGGGTTAGTACAAACTTTGTAGTAAGGATGGCATTATGCAAAAACACATATAAAAGGGGACATTGTAGTTGAATTAATGTTTCATGCTACTTAAGTAAAAAACATCATGAATATAGTAAGAAAATAACATATAAATCATCATTTAGCACATAAGGTAAACCTTCAATAATTTAACTCAAATCTACACTTTAAGTGAACCCATAAAACCCTTAGAGTGAACTATTTTCATTACATCATACAGCGAACTCGTTTCCCTTGAATTTTTCATATCCAAAGTTATCCTAAGACTCACTAAGGTAAGCCATGAAGAAACCTCCCATACAATCCCTTCAATACACACCTAAGTGATCCTCAAGACTACCGACGATAAGCTTACATCACACGGGTAACAAGACAACATTCAATATCAAAGACACTAGAGAAACATACTTGCATATAAGGACTTCACATAAGAACCCTTCTCAAAGACAACCCCCAAGTTACACATAGTGCAATGTGAAAGTAGCATCCCATACTAATACTCCCACCAAGTGCTCCTTGAAAATTGTAAGATTAGGCACACCACATTCATCATTCATAAACTTCATCATACAAGACATAACCTTTACATTCTTTATTAACTTTATACATTAAGTCACATAACTTCACTTTCTTTACATAATGACCCATTCATACATTTCATATAATGACACACCAAGACTACCTTTAAATATCTACTTTTGCAATGAGTATAGATAGTGTCCCATACCACCACCACCCTAAGTAGTACACCCTTTGGAAGACTTAGTTCATTACATTCTTTTGTGGGGGATAACTTTAACCTACATAGACCATGATATCTAGACATGGAATCCTGACATTAACCCCTATCGGATGAGGGATCCCCACTTGCCTAGGCTAGGGTCACTTTGAGCCTTTACATGGATTCTTCAATAGCTACTCCTATGTGGGAACATAGTTAATGGTTGAGGAAATTGCTTCAAAGTAACTCATTCTCTATTAACGAGTAGTACTCATATCAAGAAGTACATTGGGTACAACATATCAACTCACGAAGTGCAACCACCCGTTCTTTAAATCATCTCGGTGCTAAGCATAACTCCGCTATAGATTCTTAAATATTCATTACTATAGGTTAAGGATACCTATTGAACACCAAATTTAAACTCATGAAGGGAATCCATCCTCAAACCCATCTTAGAAAGCTCTTGGGAATAGTGAGGTTGCTACTTAATATTTCATCTCAACTCACGAAGAGTATTCACCACAAAACTCCCCATTTTCACACTATAGGAATAGTGGGGATGGACTAGACATTTCATATCTACTCATGAAGAGTGTCCACCCTAAAATCCCCCATTCACATTCATTAACTTCATTTATTCATTCAAAGTTTTTGTGTGAGTACATGTGAGAAAACCTTTCACATAATCACCATTTTCATAAAATTGAACCCTGAACATACCCATACCTCCATGCATCATATTTTGACAAACTAGCATGCTTGACATATACACATACTTCACTTAGGCATAACATCATCAGGATACACATTTCAATCTCCTAAAACATATCATGCATAAACATCATAATCATCATTTCACTTCACATTCTATACCTTCAAGACCATCATCAGAATACACACATTTACACAATATAATCATATACTTCAATTAAACACCGCGACAAAAGGTGGACCATACAACTAAAGATCATTTCACAATAAGAACTAAACAATATAACCAACTTACCATGCATCCAAGATTTCACCACCTTTTCTTTATTTCTCCATTAATTTATCATAAAATAACATCGTAGGCAGAAGCTAATCAAAATGTATCATAAAGGAACACGACTCTAACATTTTATACCATTAACTAGATATATAAACTAAATCCACTTCATAAGCTTAAAGTTGGAAATATGCATGAGAATGGGTTCATTGAGGTTTTGACATTAAAATCATTAACTAACACTAAAAACAACACATTTCAATCATTAAAACATTTTCATGCTAAGACCCATGCTTAGAGTCAAAAACAGAAGAAGTTGGAGTTTATTAACCATATTTGAAATCTTTTCGAATTGGATCCTTGAATGAAAGAAAGTTCAAGGAGGAACTACCATACCTCACTATGAAGAAATCCACGAATTTTGGTGAAGAAAACATCCAAAACCTTTGTAAAACTCCCAAAACGAGTTAGGGTGTCTATAGCATAAAATGTTTGTATTACGGTTAAAAGGTCCTAAAATGACTTATAATATGGTTTAGAGGCAGTGTTTAAAGTTTGATGTGATTTGGAAGTCAAACGTCAAGGGACGACCAAGACGTTCGACGACTAGTCACCTATGTGCCTCATGTGTCTATACGTGCTTATATATTGTATTTCATGAGATTATGAAGTATTAAAATGAATTATAATGATGTTGATATACATTATATGGAGTTTCGTAAAGTTTGGAGGTCAAACTTCCAAGAACGTCCAAGACGTTCGAAAGTTAGCCCTTGAGACGTCCAAGTCTGTCTTGATGGGGCCTAGCCTGTTTGGACATGTTACGTGTATTTGTTTTTGGTGAAAATGATGTGGGAGGTATAAAAATTGTTAAGTTTTATATTTACAGTGTAAACGTCCGGGTAATACTTCTGAAGAGCCCCAGAAAAGGGCCCACAAGAAGGACCCAAGGCTTTTGATACACTGCCTTGGCAGTGTCAATCGACGAGCCAAAACGACGCCCAGTTGGTTGACCAACGGACCATAGATGTGGTTTCGTCGATGGACACTTATCTTGGTCAAGGATCAACTAAAGAAATGTCCAAGGTGCAATCGGCGGAAGCCACAGACGGCCCGTCAATGGACCTATTGGCCGTCGATGGTCATCCTTCGATGGTGGCCTGCAATTGCTGCCTTGCGTACTGTTTTATGAAGGGGTGAATAGTTAATTCACCCCACGTCCTACCCTGAATCTAATTTATTTATTTACCTATTTTTTGTGTATATAAGTAATCTAAAACGTGACCAACCCATTCTCAATCCCATTCACACAAAATAAACCTTCCCTCCAAAACCAATTCTCTCTAGAAACCTCTGTTGTTGTTGAAGCTCAAGAACAGCTTGTAGATTGGATTCTCATGGGTTCTTCAACATGTTTTTGATATTTTCATATAGATAAAAGTATGGTGATCCTTTATCTATAAGTAACCTTTCACTTGGAGAGTTCTTCTCAAAGTTTTCAAAGAGGTTTCATGATCAATCTTTCAATCTAGCCATGGGTTCCATCTCAAAACGTTGTTAATGGTTAAATCATGATTAATTGAGTTTAGTGTATTGTTTTAACTTGATTTTAATCCAATTGTATGATGAACCCATGTTCCTTCCTAAAATCGATTTAGTCCTTGCATGGGCTTTGTGATCATGACTTCTTAATGGTGAATTTGTGATTCTCTTATGTTGAATTGCTTATACCTACTGTTATTTACATGAATTGATTATGGATTGATGATGAAGGATCTATGTGGATCAATGTATGAAGATTTAAACATGCTTAGCTTAGATTTCCATGATTCACTGTAACATTGCTATTTTTATGATTTAATGTTGAATTCAAATAGATGAAGATGATTATAGCTACAGTTTTAAGTTTATATTATGATTGAATTGTAATTATAAACCATGTATGATAAAAGTGAAGAAGGATTTATACAAGTTAATCTAAGTTCTTATTGTCTATGGATTGATAATGTTATGTACACGATATGATCTAAGTTCTTGATTAGATGAAGCATGATTTAGACTTGATTTATATCTACTTAACTACTGAACTAAATGTATATTATTGATACATGATGATTCATGAGTTGAACTAGGGAAGTTATTGGATGATCTATAACTCTCTACTTTCTACCATAAATGTGAGATAGTGCAATAGTTGTATCATGACCTTGTAACGACTTGCACATGGCTTCTTTTATGATTTAAGTACATATACCTACTGTTATATAATGTTTTAATGATGATAAAGGTGTATTGATCAATGATGGTCAAAGATTGATGACTTGGTAAGAATGGATCATCCCTCTACTTTTCTATATTATTGTAGTTGATGAAACCTTGTAAGGCATTATGTGGTATGGTCCACTTATGGTGGCGGTGTTTACTTTATTGTCATTATATATGTGTTGATTATGACCTTGAAATCAAAGTGATGAATACATGAATATGTGGTTATGATGATCACACTATCTGAAACTTATGCATACTTTCCTATTGTAGTTGTGATTTAGGTTGTTTGGCTATTGTATAAGCATGTGTATATCTATGTTAAGGGAAAGTATAGGTTTGTCATTGATGAGTTAAAATGGTTACTAATCCCTTACTTATGTACCCCTATGTGAATGCATGAATAGTATAATTTAGGAGTCTTAATTGTAATATGAAGTTGACTCATCTCTTATGCTATTGTGTGTTGTGTGTTCTATGCTTGAAAGTGTATTATGGTACTAAGAGGGTGGCTGCCTCAATGAGTTGTTGATAGCCATTATGCGATCATGTTGACCAATTTACACACACACTCACATTTAATGCATGCTTACAAGTACTATAGGATCATAGTGTCTAATGAAAAGTAGTTCTATGCATGCTTACAAGTACTATAGGATCATAGTGTCTAATGAAAAGTAGTTCTCATATTCACTAGTGTCTACTACTATGCATGTAAAGTATATGTATGTGAAGTATGATATGATGAAATATGATTGCGCATAGTGTCTTGGAGGGTGTATATGATTGAATTGATCATATAGTTACACCTATACTTATACATTAATATATGAACATGTGTGACATTGATGTGTTATGTGAAAGGTTTGCTCACATATAAGTACACACACACATGAATGATGATCTAGTTAATAGATGGGCCTTGAGAGGTGTGCCCAAGAATACTCTAAAACTAGATAGGTGCTTGAATATGCTATAAGCATATGAGGAATGAATATCCTAAGCCTATGTTTTACGAAAAATGTAATAAAGACTTTTCAATAAAGGGAACTTAGCTTAGCACCGAGTGAACTTGACAATGAGAGGTGTTGACTTACCTTGGAGGAATACTCACCATTTGATTCTTATAGAGTGTTGACTTCCCTTAGAGAAATACTCACCTATGAATCCACATGAGGTGGTGACTTCCTTTTTAGGAAGGTTCACCCATGTTTTCTCATGAAAGGAGGCCCCAATTTCCAAATGGAATGTAGAGGGATCATACCTATCTCTTAGTCCATAAACTGTGCTTGCCACATAGGATCTAAAAAAGTGAATTAACTTAGTATTCTATGATGTATGTTAATGTTCTACCTTGGCTAGGTGAGAACACCTTCCATTGGTGTAAGGATCTACAACACAAAATTCCATGTTAGCACCCATGGTCTTAGTGTCGGTTAAGGCTATAGTTTCCCTAAAGTAAAATGGACAATAGAAGTAAATGAATAGGATCCTAACTAGGAGGGCTTGATAGGTGGAAGTAATGAACCGATCTAGACATTACACAAGTATCTCCTTAGGAAGTCCTAGGAAGGTGACCTAATGTATATGATTATGAGTATGTCTTTATGCATGGCATGGTAGTGTTTGTCTACTTGTTATGAAGATGTGCATGGTACGAATCTATAAGATGTGATCTTATCCTTATATGCACTATGTTGGTCTAAATGACTATATGATGAAGGTCTTGTATTGACATGAATGAAGTTGTCTTCACTTAAATATGTTGATGTATGAATTGAACTTTAAGTTTTGTCGTCTTATGGAGGGTTTACTAAGTATGTGTGGGGTTATGGGGCTTCACTTGTACATTGCACTAGTATAATAAGATTGGGGTCATGAACAAGGTCTTATAATGTTGTATATGAAAAGAGAAAAACAAATATGTAGAAATTGAAGTAGATTACTGTAAAGAGAATGGAGTCTTGACTTAAATGTGTCTTTGATATATTCTGTTTATATGATGATATGTTTTGGCTTATGTAGGTTATATGTATGTTTCCTTGTGATCTTAAGGTCATGCATTGCACCAAGTATCACTAGAGGGTTACTTGGGAGGTTAATGAATAAAAGTGAAGAATGCTCACTGATAAGGGAAATTAGCTCACTGTAATGTGACTTCAAAATGTCTTAAATTCTATATGTGATCTTATATGATTTTTGGACTTTGATTATGTCTATATGAAATATGTGAATGATATAAATGTAATCCTTTAAAGGTTTTATGAAGATTTACTCAAAAAGGCATGAAGTATGATTGCAAGAAAATGTACTTTTTAAATGCATGTTTTTGCATGGTTGCCATACTTAGTGCATTCTTGTACTAATCCCATTCTTTTGTACTTTTTACACAAAGTGTAGGTTATGGATTCTTAAAGAATTTCTTGAATGGTGAAGAGCTTGATAGATGATTCCCAAATTCAATGATAGGAATCCTTAGGTCCAAGGATTTCCTATGTTAAGTCTTTACTGTAAAGTGTTTTAATATTGTACTTATGATTATGTCTTAAAGGTCGTGTCCTTAATGTACTTTAATGTTATTTAGTCTAAGATGACAAAGAGGCTTAAGGTCTAAATATGTATTATGACTTATGTTCTATATATTTATGGAGTAAAGTTTCTAGCATATGATGTGCTATGAAAAGTTTTAAATTTTCTGCTAAATTTAATTTGAAAATGCGATGAATGGTTGATGTATCGTGGTTACACGGTACTTTAAATGCTTTTTCCTTAAGTTTAGTGTGTGTCTAAAGCCTTTTTGTATTTGTTTTAATGTAGTTTTCTCTTTGTTTGCAGGAATTTGTCCAAAAGGAGAACGTTGGAGTATTGTGCTGAAAATTGCAGAAGTGACGACCTACGAAGCCATCAATGGTACGTCGTGACCTCAACGGTCCGTAGGTGTCCACCGTAGTACGTGGTAAAAGCTGCTAAAGGAAGTTGGGGAATTCTGACTAAGTTTGGGGCTACGGAGGCTCTCAACGGACCGTCATAGCCACAATGGACCGTCCGGCACATCCGTCAAGGTTAACAGAAAGTAGCCCCAGTACCCATCTTCAAAAGATTCTAAGTATGGAGGAATGGAAGCCATCGATGGACCGTCACAGCCATGACGGACCGTCCAGCATGTCCGTCGATGGTAACAGAAAGTGGGTGAAGAAAGCAGCAGAAAAAGATGTTAAGTATGGCACCACGGAGGGCCTCGACGGTCCGTCGTGACCTCGATGGCCCGTTGCTCCAGTCGTCGATTCAGACACATTTTTTGGACAAATTTTCCTTAAATAGATTTCCCTCTTTTGTTAGGATTCTAGTATTACAAATACTGGAGAACACCTCATTTTTGGGGTTAGACTCTTGGAATTTTTTTAGTATTATTGGTCTAAGTATTGAATTTTGGGATTTTGGAAATTACTTTATTTCCCTGAATCGTTTGTTGCAAGTTTTTGATTAATTCAAGTAATTTTCTAGATTATCTTCAGTCTCATCAAAGTAAGTGCATGAATTCTTATCTAATTAATATGAATTGTGTGATTATTAATATGGGTAACTAAACTCCATAACTAGGGTTGTGGGAACCATGGGTAAATAAGAAGGTAAAACCTAGCTAAAATAACAATTCTCAAATAATGTCTTGCATGTATTGATAATTCTTTCGTTTAGAAGTCTTTTTAACGGTAGCCAACGTTAGAACTCGCCTTATTTCTACTTTCCGTACCAAGGAGGTAGATAATAAGAAAAGAATTATCAACGTAGATTTAGTATATACTATCTAATAAGCTAGTGTTGGTTGGTGCGATGTAACAACTAAGCCAAATATCGATTATTATGCTTAATATGAGGTAAAGGTAACGTTAGTAAAGCATACACACGTAGCCGGACCAAGGTGCAGAGTGAAATTTCCTAGTTGCTGGTCCGAGGAATTAGGGATACATAACTTACCACTTTGCATGCAAGATATTAGGAAAGGATTGTTATAGCTAGAATTACCGAGTTATGAACCTATGGGGAACACTTAAGCCCTAGTTACTTTCATTACTTGATAAAAATCAAATCTTTGAACTTGTCATTTATTTATTTAGAAATAGTTAATTACATTTGTTAATCAAAACCCCCTTTTTGTTATTTGTTTTTGGAAAGGACTTGATTAAAAAGAAGTAATAGTAGGTTAAAGGTAAGTCTAAATCATTTTCCTCGTTGGATCGACCCCAACCTAATAGTTGGGTTCTTTACTTGATACGACCGTTTATACTTCTTTTCGAGAAGTAAATTTTAGCGTATCAAATTTTGGCGCCGCTGCCGGGGAAAAGTGCCTTTTAGATTAAGTTTAAGCTTATTACCGAAGTTTAGTCAATATTTTCCTATTTTTACTTTTTCTTGTTGTTTTAGTCTCTTGCAGGTCTAACTTTTGTGTATGCCAAGTACGCAGAGTCGAGGAGAACCCGTACTTCCACCTAACCTCAAACTGGAGCATACACTACGCAGGATGAATCGAAATTTGGGTATTCGCCATGATGATCACAACTCAGACATTCCACCTCCGGTTGATGCTCATGGTTAGTTATTACCTGAAAATCTTGGGGAAGATGAAATACGGAGGCAACCTCCCTCTCCACGCACTCAAGAGTATTATAGGGGATATGATAATATTACCGACTCTGACGGGCCACTTGTCTTACCGCCCCTACCACATGGCCATACTTTCATGGTAACTAGTAGTCTGATGCAAATGCTCAACGCTAGAGGTTTGTTTTCGGGGCTACCTTCTGAGGATCCACATGCTCACATCGCCAAAGTGAGGTCAGTGTGTAAGAGTTGTGTAGGGAGGCCTGATTTGAATAGGGATGTAATTGGGTTGAGAGTGTTTCCTATCTCACTGACGGGAGAGGCTGCTATATGGTTTACAGAACTCCCCTATAACTTAATCTACACTTGGAATCAATTGAGGGATGTGTTCTTAGCACGTTACTACCCGGTGTCTAAGAAGCTAAACCACAAAGATAGGATGAACAACTTTGTGGCACTACCGGGAGAATCAGTCAGTAGTTCTTGGGACAGATTCACTTTGTTCTTGAGAAGTGTCCCCAATCACTGCATCGATGATGAGTCACTGAAAGAGTACTTCTATCGGGGACAAGATGATAATAATAAAGCAGTATTGGATACGATAGCGTGTGGTTCTTATGGGGAGTGTCCTTATGCTGAGATCACTGAGAAGTTGGAGAAAATCTCCCAAAATAATAAAGCATGGAGTACTAGGAAGTCAGATACTAGGAGAAACACTTTTGCAGTACAGTCCGCAAACAATCCAGCCACAGACGAGATTCGTGAAAAGATGGCTCAAATGAGAACTGAGCTTGGGTTGGTGTTGAAACATGTCACTGGGGTGCACAAAAGGTAAATACAGTGAACTTCTTGTCTAAACCATCACCGCCGACTGATGAGTATTACTATAAGGAGGACTCTTATGAGGCAATTGAGCAGACGGGGGGTTTCCAACCAAACTCTCAAAGCTCCAATCAGGAAAATTAGCGCCAAGGTCAAGGAAACCAAGGTCGGAACTATGGTAATTGCAACCGAGAGGGTCATTATGTACGATATGGGAATTACAACCGCGACAACAATTTCAACCGAGGTAACTATGGTAACAGAAATGAAAGGAGTGGGCCCTATGTTCCACCTCAAAATCGTGAAGTTACTTCTAGGGATGGTTGAGGTAGTATGGCGCGATTTGAGGATATGTTGCAGAAAATGATGAGGAGATTCAATGTTAATGATGAGCACACTAAAGAGTTGAGGAGTGACTTAGCGAGTATTGGGCAGAAAGTTGATACACATGCAATCTCGATCAAGCATCTTGAGTTGCAACTGGCCCAATTGTCTTCGACAGTGAACCCACGCCAACCGGGCACTCTTCCTAGCAATACTGTCCAAAATCTGAAAAATGATGGACATTGTATGGCAGTCACAACTCGAGGTGGTAAGCAAATCATTGACCAACCGATGTCGTCTGGTGTAGAAAAGGTGATAAGAGGTGATGATGAGGTAGTGGAGGTTAGTGGTGAGTTAGGAGACAAAACGGGGAAAGAAGTTGAGGTACCACAAAAGGTGATCCCCATGCCTAGACCACCACCTCTATTCCCACAAAGGTTAGTGAAAAAGACCGAGGATGGTAAATACCGGCGTTTTATCAACTGTTAAAACAGCTTTCCATCAATGTCCCTTTGATAGAAGCTCTTGAACAAATGCCTGGTTATGCCAAGTTCATGAAAGATATGGTTACTAAGAAAAGATCGGTCAGTTTTGAGGATGATGATAGAATGCAGATTGTAGTGCTATTGCTACAAGGTCTCTAGTGCAAAAGAAGGAAGATCCGGGTGCCTTCACTATTCCATATACAATCGGGTTATTACACTTTGCGAAAGCATTATGTGATCTTGGGGCAAGCATAAATCTCATGCCTCTCTCTATTTACAAGAGTTGGGTTTGGGTGACCCAAAGCCCACCGCGATGCGGCTACTGATGGACGATCAAACGGTGAAGAGGCCTATTGGGATACTCCACGATGTGTTAGTAAAGGTGGAGTCATTCATATTTCTGGCCAATTTTGTGATTCTTGATTGTGAGGTCGATTTTGAGGTGCCTATTATCCTTGGGAGGCCATTCCTTGCTACGGGTAGAGCCTTGGTTGATATGGAAAAAGGGCAAATGAAATTTCGGTTGAACAATGAAGAAGTGACTTTCAACATTTGTAGGTCTATGAGGCAGAGTGGTGAACTCCAATCAGTATCTGCCATATCTTACAGAGTTGAAAAATCATTTGAGGTACAAATAGAAGAACGTCTGGGTGTAGAAGCACTAGCGGCAGTGATCATGAATTTTGATAGTGATTGCATTGAAGATTATGGGTCATGGGTCGCGGCACTTGGTCGAGGTGATGTTCGGTTTAAACCAACGAAATTTGAATTAGATATGAAGCATGGCGAATCTCCACCCGCGAAACCATCTATAGAGGAGGCTCCAAAATTAGAGCTTAAGGCTCTACTACCTCATCTGAGGTATGTATTCTTGGGAAAAGGTGACACTTTACCGGTAATTATTGAATAAGATCTTAATGTGCATCAAGTTGAGAGTTTGGTGACATTGTTAAAAAGGTTCAAAAGAGCTATTGGGTGGACTATTGTGGATATTATTAGGATCCCTCCTGGTATTTGTTTGCATAAAATCTAACTCATGCCCGATCATAAACCAAGTATTGAGCACCAGAGACATTTAAATCCACCTATGCAAGAGGTGGTGAAGAAGGAAATCATTAAGTAGTTGGATGCTGGAGTGATATATCCAATCGCCGATAGTAGTTGGGTATGCCTTGTTCAGTGTGTACCTAAGAAAGGGGGAATGACTGTGGTCCCCAATGATAAAAATGGGCTTGTTTCGATGAGACCGGTGACTGGATGAAGGGTATGTATGGATTACCAGAAATTAAATGCATGGACCGAGAAGGACCATTTTCCTATGCCCTTCATGGATCAGATGTTGGACAGACTTGCAGGAAAGGGGTGGTACTGTTTTCTTGATGGTTATTCGGGTTATAAACAAATTTCTATTGCACCGGAGGATCAAGAGAAAACCACCTTTACTTGTCCATATGGGACCTTCGCGTTCAAGAGAATGTCGTTTGGGTTATGTAATGCACCGGCCACATTTCAAAGATGTATGATGTCAATATTCTCCGATATGGTGGAGGACACTATTGAGGTGTTTATGAATGATTTTTCAGTGGTTGGTGACTCCTTTGAGCGGTGTTTGAGTAATTTGTCCGAGGTTCTTAAGAGGTGTGAAGACTGCAACCTTGTGCTTAATTGGGAAAAATGTCACTTCATGGTGAAAGAAGGTATTGTATTGGGCCATCGCATTTTAGAGAAGGGCATAGAGGTTGATCGAGCTAAAGTAGAGGTGATAGAGAGACTTCCTCCACCCATCTCTGTAAAAGGTGTGAGAAGCTTTCTAGGGCATGCAGGCTTTTACCGTAGGTTTATCAAGGATTTTTCAAAGATTGCACATCCCTTGTGCAAGTTGCTTGAGAAAGAGTGTAAGTTTTATTTTGATGAATCATGTCTTAAGGCATTTGGTGATCTAAAGGAAAAGTTGGTGTCTGCACCTATCATCATTTCGCCGGATTGGAGTAAGCCGTTTGAGGTTATGTGTGATGCGAGCGGGGTTGCTCTTGGTGTGGTTTTTGGGTCAACGAAGGGATAAAATCCTGCACCCCATTTACTATGATAGTAAAGCCCTCAATAAGGCTCAAAAGAACTACACCATGACTGAGCAACAGCTCCTTGCAGTAGTCTTTGCTTTTGAGAAATTTTGCTCCTATTTGCTTGGCACTAGAGTTATAGCGCATACTGATCATTCTGCTTTGAGATATTTGATGGAAAAGAAGGATGCAAAAACGAGGTTTATTCGTTGGGTATTACTATTGCAAGAATTTGACTTTGAGGTGAAAGATAGAAAAGGGACCAAAAATCAAGTTGCTGATCACTTGTCCCGATTAGAAGATGAAGCAATGAGGGAGTTAGGTGAAAATGCTGAAATTGATGATGCTTTCCCTGATGAGCATGTATTGGCTGCATCCCAAGACTTGATTCCATGGTTCGCAGATTTTGCGAATATCTGGAGAGTGATATCGTCCCACCGGACTTGTCCTTTCATCAAAGGAAAAAGTTCATGCATGATGTGAAAAAGTTCTTTTGGGATGAACCATACTTATATAGGAGTTGTGCCGATGGGCTTATTCGGCGTTGTGTGCCGGAAGTTTAGATGTTGAGTGTTTTGGAGGCGTGCCATTCTTCTCCTGTAGGTGGGCATCACAGTGGTATCCAGACAGCCCACAAAATCTTGCAATGTGGCTACTATTGGCCAACTATCCACCAAGATGCTCATGAGTTCGCCAAGGCATGTGATAGATGCCAAAGAGATGGTGGTATTTTGAGGAAGCAAGAGCTCCCTTTATATCCCATCCTTGTGATTGAATTGTTTGATGTGTGGGGCATTGACTTTATGGGCCCTTTTGTGAGTTCTCATGGGATGAAGTACATTCTTGTGGCAGTCGACTATGTGTCTAAATGGGTGGAGGCTATCGCACTTGCAAATAATGAAGGGAAGAGTGTAACCGCGTTCTTGAAAAAGAACATATTTTCCAGATTTGGCACCCCAAGGGCTATTATTAGTGATGAGGGATCCCACTTTTGCAACAAGCTATTTAAGGGATTACTAGAAAAGTATGGGGTTCGCCATAATGTGTCCACTCCATACCATCCTCAAACTAGTGGGCAAGTTGAGGTGTCAAACAGGGAGATTAAGCAGATTTTGTCGAAAACGGTGAATGATAGTAGAACGTATTGGTCAAGAGGATTGATGATGCTCTTTGGGCCTACCGAACAGCATACAAGACTCCCATTGGTATGTCCCCATACCAACATGTATATGGGAAGGCTTGTCACTTACCGATTGAATTAGAACATAAAGCCATGTGGGCAATGAAAAAGTTGAAAATGGATTGGAATGAGGCTGCGGAACAGAGGTTAAGCGAGTTGAATGAGCTTGATGAATTTCTCTTGAAGGCACATGAAAGTTCAGCCCTCTACAAAGAAAAGATGAAGAAGTACCATGACCAAAAGATTGAGAAGCGCGTTTTTTGGTTGGGGATTTGGTGCTTTTATTCAATTCTAGGTTGCACTTGTTTTCAGTCAAACTCATGTCCAAATGGAATGGTCCCTACCTGATCACCCAACTATTCCCTCATGGTGCGGTTGAGTTGGAGAACAAGGAGGGTGTACGGTATAAGGTGAACGGACAGCGAATCAAAATCTATCTTGGGAATGCTGAATCGGTGAATGAAGTGATCGAGGCATACCATCTTGATGAAGTCTGAGTAATCAAGAGTCTTCTATCGTGCCGCGACGTTAAATCAAGCGCTGATTGGGAGGCAACCCAATATGTATCCTCTAGCCAACTATAGGTCTTTCATTACTTTCTAGGAATAGTTGCATTATTCTTGCGTTTATTTATGTAATGTTCCGTCTGACTGCTCTTTTCTTTTTCATTAGTAGTGTTGGCTAGAGCATAGATTATGGTCCGTGTCGAAAAGTGTCCTAAAAATACAAAAAAAAGAGTAGCTTAATGGGTGTTCAATGTGTAGGTATCAAATCACCAGAAATCTGCAGAAAATTGGTCTGCTGCACCCATCGACGGAACCATCGATGGACCGTCGTTGGGATCCGTCATGCCCAGGTATGTCTTTCAAATTTTTCCAAGTTAGGGCACCCTCGACGGACACCCATGACGGACCGTCGCACCTATTATGGTCTGTCGATGGGGAATCTTCGCGTCTTTCACCCACAACCCGACCCGACCCGTCCGGCTGAATATTAAAAGTTTTAAACTTCTAAACTTCCCACCTCTTCATTTAACCCTCATAACCGTTTCTTTCCCTATTTCCTACCATTTCCTTCCACTTCCTCACCATTAACTCCCATTCCCTCTCCTCTATTCTGATTTCCATCAATTCCCCCATATTCCCACAATCCCTTTCTCTTCCAAATTCTCCAAGTTTCTTCAGTCCATTGGCGGTCGGTGTTCGTGTTTTTTGAGTTGCTGTTCAACTACCTGTGCCTTACTTCTTTCTCTTCTACTACTGTTATCAGGTATGTTCTTCAGATCTGTCAATTAACTATCGTAAATTGTTGTTTGCTTTCTGATTAAACTTGCCATCTTACTGTATGGGTCTCCAATTTTGGGCCCTCATTGCATGCTAGAACTCTCTCCCATAGTGCTAAGTTCCCATAGAGTACGACTATTGTAAAGGAATGGGGTTATTTTGTTAGAAATAGCGTGTGTTTCCTGATTCTGTTCTGACCTAGGGTTGCTACACTGTAGAAAATTGAATGCTAAAACTCGATTAAATTCTAGCCTTAGGGATGATGGGATGCTGAGTATATGTTGGGTACACTTAGGCTTCCAAAAAAATAGTGCATAGGGAATCAATGTGGCTGCAAAACCAGGTCCCTGAATGTCAATACGAGACCCCGTCGACGGACCGTCGTTGGGTTCCGTCAAGCCCAACCCCTTGGTTTCCCTAAGTGTCATCGACAGACACTTATGATGGACCGTCGTGCCTTCGACGGTCCGTCCTGCACAACCGTCGACGGTGTCAGAGCCTTGGTTTTTGACTTGTTATAAAAATAATCTAAGTTTCCTTCGACGGACCCTTATGACAGACCGTTGTGCCTTCGATGGTCCATCCTGCACAACCGTCGACACTGTCAGAACCTTGGGGGTTTCTGATGGTTTATAAAAATAATCTAAGTGTCCATCGACGGACCCCTATGACGGACCGTCATACCTTCAACGGTCCATCCTACATGTCCGTCGTCTTTGTCAGAACCTATTATTCCTGATGTTTTGAAAAATTTCACCAAGTGTCCCTCGACGGGCCTCCATGATGGACCGTCATATCTTCGATGGACCGTCGATGGGTCCGTCCTGCACTTTATAATTCTGCACTGCCATTTCTTGTCTACATTTTTACTGCTTCCACTGGTACTAACTACTTCTCTTTGCAGGTACACATGGCTCCAAAACACGACCGTGTCTATTCACGAGGGCGTTCCGAGTCCGTCGTCTCGTCCAACCGATTGGTCATAGGCTCAGACGATGAGCGTGACGCAGAGTACGTGCCACCAGGCACCCTAACTGCTACACCTGCTTCCCGCCCCACCAGAGCCACTCCCACGAGGGTGGCGCCTGGCGTAGTCACTGCCTCCTAGTCTGACGAGGAGCGCATACTGACCGGCACACCTTCTCGGTCAGCTACACATTCAGAGGGAGCGTCTGGCTCCGTGGAGGCATCCGGTTTTGAGGAAGCTTCTGGTTCTGAGGAGGTCTCCGGATCTGTGGAGGCCTCTGCTTCTGCCTCGGCTGATGAGGCTGATAGTACTGACTTTACTCCAGCACCCCAGACTGGCGTCCCCGCTTCGGTTGCTGATCAACCCAACCGGTGGTGTATTGAGGGGCAGTATCAGGTATACACAGACGCCAAGATGCCGAATGACAAAGGGGTCATGACCCGGAAACTGACACTTGAGCGGCGGGTTCTCATGGGTAGCCTTTTCACCATGCCAGCCGTACATGAGTTGTTCACCAGACATCGGCTGGAGTGGACGGCTCGGGATGTAGGCCACTACAGTGATGAGAAGGTCCGAGAGTTCTACACCTCCTATGTGGAGACTCTCCGATCTCAGCTAGACAGGCGGGCAGCCCCCGCTAAACATGCTATTTTGGATTACGTCCGAGTCCGTGGCAAGTGGGTTGACATTTCCCTGCCGGCCATCCGCAGGTTTCTCTATGGTGTGGATGTTGATGCCACCCGGACACCCCTCACCACCGAGTTTGACTATCGGTGGAAGTTGATTAAAGATGGTCGGTTCCAGCGTGAGCTAGAGTTGAGAGAGACCACCAAGCGGTGGATTACAGAGTACCTTTTCTATTGATAGTGAGGCTGCCGATTGGGTGCTGGAGCCCAAGGGAAGTATCAAGAAGGCTAACCTAACCTTCCCAGCCAAGTTTTTGTGGTTACTAGTCCGACACTGCCTTTCCCCCACTACAGCTGATAACATTGTCACTTGGGATCGTGCGGTACTGATTGCGGCGATGATTGCGGGGTTTGAGGTGGACTTCGCATGGCTACTACAGGCGGTGATGCACAAGAAGTCCTTCAAGGCCACTACTACTTACCCCTTCCCGTTCATGGTTTTTGCTTTGTGCAGGTTAGCAGGAGTGCCTGTGTGGCACATTGATGTGCTCAAGACCCCGCCGGGCACAACAGATATCGGCCTCTTTCGGGATGAGGCTAATGAGTTGGCTCCCCACAGAGGGCCCCGTCCGGAGGTGCAGCCGCTTGGTGAGACCCTAGTGGCAACGGTTGAGCAAGCCCAAACGGCTAACCTGGCTACTTCTGAGCGCACCGACACCACTCCGGTCGAGTCTATCCCGGGTGGTAGCACCGCTACTAGCTCCTCTCGATCGACTTTACCTGCTACTCTTGTCCCACTTGCTCGGGTCCAGAAACTTGAGGCCCAGATGGCCGCACTTCTGCACCACATCCAGCCTTGGATGCAGAAGTCTATTGCCCAAGCAGAGGAGCGCTTAAAGAGGAAGATGGCCCAGCACACTGAGCGGAAGGTCATGGAGGTCCACCAGCGCTTGGACGCTTTTGAGTTGCGGGTTCTTGCCCAACCAGCCCATACTGTTGATGTGACGTCTCTTCAGGCTGCTGTGATGAGTCTGCGAGCCAACTTAGATACTATACTAGAGGCTCAGGTGCCAGAGTCTGAGGCCCCTTCTACAGAGCCTGCTGAGGACACGGTGATAGCTGCTCTGTTCGCCACTACTGATGTGCCACCACCTCCACCACGAGAGCATTCCAAGAGGCACCGGACTAGAGATGAGGATGATTCCCGAGCTCGGAAGAAGGAGCGCCATGAGTTGGAGGCTGCGAGGAGAGCCTCGCTTATTGATGAGGAGGCCCGCTAGTTGAGGGTTATGGAGGTGGCTGTTGGAGCTTCTAGTTCCAGAGTTGCAGAGGCTGAGAGAAGCACTACTGATGGTGATGTCATTGCTGAGGACACTATTTATAGTGCCCCTACTTCAGAGGGAATGGGTTCCGGGAAACCAGACCCACCAACTTGTTTATCACCGGCGCTTGGCGCCTCAGGTTTACTTCACCTACCACTCTATTTTCCATACTTTTATGCATTGGGGACAATTGCATGTTTTTTTTGTTGGGGGTGGGGTAAATGGAAAGTGAGTGCTAGGGTGAAGTCTGATTAGCCCAACTCACGATCCTTTCTTGGGCTTTTCTTGCCTGTGTTCTTTTCCCCCAAGAAACTGGTTACTTTATTATTGAACCGGCATGTTGGTATCTTTTGTACATAGTATAGAAATGGACTCTGAAGCATGATGGCTAAACAAAAATGATATCCTGATTTTAACAAAAATGATGAATGACTAGGCATAGTAACTGATAAATGTATGGCTCTAAGTATGACACAGAGATACACTACTGCATGACTCTAAATCTAAGACTCAAACTAGGTTCCTGAAAATCTAGTAGAGTAATGAACTGTCATGTGAGTGTGAGGAAATTTGAATATTTGATCATTGGTACTGAGCTAGAACTTGCCTGGTTAGTCCTGCTAAAAGTAAGCTAGAATAGAAAATTAGGAAAAGATCATAGGCCCTTGTTCAATATAGCCAATCTTTAGCCTAAATAACAGAAAACCGAATGAAATTAATCCCTTTTTGATCCAAATGATTTGAGCTTAAAATAGACTGTTCTTTTTCAACCCAACTGATCTTCTTTGGGAACAATGTGTTGGCCCTGGTCCCTCCTTGGACATGTGCACCTCAGCTTATGCCAAAAGCATAAGTTGAGGGTGGCTAATGTAGCAAACAACCTTGTCGTGGACCTGACCCAACTTTGGGTATTGTGTACCTTAACTCACGCCAAAGCCATGAGTTGAGGGTGGCTATTATGAGGAATGCCCTGGAATGTGGGTTGAAAGAATAAAGAGAGAGAAAGAACAAAAGAAAAGTGACTCAAGAAAAGTTGAAAGAAAAGTGAAAAATTAGAAAATTTGAAAATACAAATTAAAAAAAAAAAGAGTCACTTACACAAAAGGAGAAAGAAGGGAGAATGGCAAGGTGAAAGAATGCAAGAAAATTAAGAAATAGGGCAGAATAAAACGATGAAAAGGAAGGACGCTTAGTCATTATGTCAAGAAGGGCAATAAGTCACAATAAATACACCTAAATGTACCCAACCTGACCTCGAGCCTAAGTTACAAGCTAAGAAAGTCCTATCATGATTCTAAGAGTCTATTATGGTGAAATTAAAGCAGTGAAAATAAGGGCAAGCTTATGGCAATAAGTATAAATGAGGTGTGAAGTTGTTCTGAGAGTGAGTGTTCAAAAATAATCCTTATACTCAAATTGAAATCATTGTGTGAAAAATGAGGATGTTGTTTTGAAGTGAGGACGCTAGTTGCAATACCGGAAAATTGGTACCTTGGTGAGAGATCAAAGAGGATAGGTGTCGGTGTGTGGTGAGTCTGTGTCATGGTCTGATCCACATGATCAAGCCTAATAGTGATAGCATGCATAAATTAATTTTAAAATAATCGGGATTGATAGCCAGATGATTGCACAATGCTAAAATAAGGATACTCTTTTACAAAGATTTTGTGGTGTGTCATAGTGCGTCGCTTGAGGACAAACAACGAATTTAAGTTGAGGGTGTTGATGTACCATGGTTACACGGTACTTTCAATGCTTTTTCCTTAAGTTTAGTGTGTGTCTAAAGCCTTTTTGTATTGGTTTTAATGTAGTTTTCTCTTTGTTTGCGGGAAATCTGTCCAAAAGGAGAACGTGGGAGTATTGTACTGAAAATTGCAGAATTGACGACCTACGGAGCCATCGACGGTCCGTCGTGACCTCGACGGTCCGTAGGTGTCCACCGTCGTACGTGGGAAAAGCTGCTAAAGGAAGTTGGGGAATTCTGACTTAGTGTGGGGCTATGGAGGCTGTCGACGGATCGTCATAGCCACGATGGACCGTCCTGCACATCCGTCAAGGTTAACAAAAAGTAGCCAAGTACCCATCTTCGAATGATTCTAAGTATGGTGGAACGAAAGCCATCGACGGACCGTCACAGCCACGACGGACCATCCTGCAGGTCCATCGATGGTAACAGAAAGTGGGTGAAGAAAAGGAGCAGAAAAAGATGTTAAGTATGGCACGACGGAGGGCCTCGATGGTCCGTCGTGACCTCAACGGCCCGTCGCTCCAGTCGTCGATTCAGACGCATTTTTTGGACAGATTTTCCTTAAATAGATTTTCCTCTTTTGTTAGGATTCTTGTATTATAAATACCGGAAAACACCTCATTTTTGGGATTAGACTCTTGGATATGTTTTTAGTATTATTGTTCTAAGTATTGAATTTTGGGATTTTGGAAATTACTTTATTTTACGGAATCGTTTGTTGCAAGTTTTTGATTAATTCAAGTAATTTTCTGGATTATCTTCAATCTCATCAAAGTAAGTGCATGAATTCTTATCTAATTAATATGAATTGTGTGATTATTAACATGGGTAACTAAACTCCATAACTAGGGTTGTGGGAACCATGGGTAAATAACAAGGTAAAACCTAGCTAAAATAACAATTCTCAAATAATGTCTTGCATGTATTGATAATTCTTTCGTTTAGAAGTCTTTTTAACGGTGGCCAATTTTAGAAATCGCCTTATTGCTACTTGCCGGACCAAGGAGGTAGATAATAAGAAAAGAATTATCTACTTAGATTTAGTATATACTATCTAATAAGCTAGTGTTGGTTGGTGCGAAGTAACAACTAAACCAAATATCGATTATTATGCTTAATATGAGGTAAAGGTAAGGTTTAGTAAAGCATACACACATAGCCGGACCAAGGTGCGGAGTGAAATTTCCTAGTTGCCGGAACAAGGAATTAGGGATACATAACTTACCACTTTGCATGCAAGATATTAGGAAAGGATTGTTATAGCTAGAATTACCGAGTTATGAACCAATGGGGAACACTTAAGCCCTAGTTACTTTCATTACTTGATAAAAATCAAATCTTTGAACTTGTCATTTATTTATTTAGAAATAGCTAATTACATTTGTTAATCAAAACCCCATTTTTGTTATTTGTTTTCGGAAAGGACTTGAGTAAAAAGAAGTAATAGTAGATTAAAGGTAAGTCTAAATCATTTTCCTCGTGGGATCGACCCCAACCTAATAGTTGGGTACTTTTCTTGATACGACTGCTTATACTTCTTTTCGAGAAGTAAATTTGAGCGTATCAATAACTATGGGCTTGTATAAGACCTTCGAGAGGTCAAGTACACCATGTTACTTCTAGGGGGTGCTCCCCGAATGTGACAAACGTGGTATCAGAGCATGATGTTTTTAAAAGTGGTTTAGGGTCCAAGAAGTCTCATATTGCCACGTCTTGTAGAGTCTCGTATCATTGGTGGTGAGTCGCGACACATCAAATGGTACAGGAGGCTATAGGACGATAGAGTTTTCCTTCTTCATCATTCTCATATCGTGCCATAAAACTTAACTCTATAAGATCTCTCTCTTATGTTTTCTTGTCCGGTGGTCTTTTAGATGTGATTGCTTGGATGAGATTGTTCTCTATGCTTGAGGGAGAAAAGGTGAGTTTAAATACTTATCTTGGTTTAATGGTTGAATGAGTATGTGTGAAGGTGAATTTTTGCACGTCTTGATGATGTGATGCCAATTATGGCTATATATGAAATTTATGTGAAATACCATGTTATGTTGAAAAATGTATGTCATGATATAGTTAAAGCATGTTAGAAATTATTATGGTTAAAATGAGTTTCTATTTGAATAATGTGTTACTAGATGGTTTTTCATTATGGTATCCTTATAATATGATTTGAACTTGAAATACTTAGTGACTACCTATAAAAGCATGTTACCCTAAGAATATATGCTTAAGAGTGTTCAAAGTTGCCTTTGTTATATGTGTGAACCTTCATGATTACTTTGCATGGATTGTAGTTCTTGGTACAAACTTGATCCTAGGTGTGAAGGTAGTATGCATGTTTATGTAGGATGAGTTGGTAAAGTTTTGTATCTCATATTGTCATGATTTTCCTATCAATTTCCTAAATGTTGCATTTTTGGAAATCGGAAGCATGTTCACTGTAATGCTAGGTAGCTTCCTGTAAGATTTTTGGGAAATCAACGAAATTTTCCTTTGATTGGAGGTTGTTGAAATGTGTATAGAATTGATGCATATGAACATGATAATGAATGTAAAAAGGAGATTTGCTATTTGGATAAAGAATGAGAGTCTTATGGCATGATGAGTCGTAGATTTGTTTCTAACTTCTTATTCTGTTCTGAGTCCCTTGATGTTGTGGAATTGATGTTTCCTCTAGAATTGAGGGTAGTATTCTTGTCTTTGTAGGGTAATGATATGGCTTTGATTGACCTAGAAGTTGCCTTACCTTAATGTTGAAAGAAAAGAAAGAGTCCTTATGACTAAGTCTCCTTGTTGTTTCCCCTAATGTTGCAAGACCTTGGTGTCTATTGTATTGTTGAAAAACTTATGTGGTTAAATAGTATAACCTAACTTGATAATTGGGGATAAATTGCCTAGGTGATAAGGTTTAGGATACCTTGGTTGACTTACTGTAAATCCTTCTAAAGTGATTATCACTTTTAAGTGATGAAAATGAAGGTTGTTAAGTTAAGATCCTCTTAAAAATTTGGTTAAGTTGCTCTTAATTGGGGTTAACCTAAGTGGGTGGTGGTGATGGAATAGTAAGGTTGTAGATATGTTCTACCTTGTCCTTCTATTCTTACTTGAACATCAGTCTAATAATTTTTAGTAAGGTTGTTCATGAATAAAGTGTTGTATTAAAGTATGAATTGCATGACCTTTATATGTTTGGTATGTATTGATTGACATTACCTTTAGGATATTTTTAAGATTTCAAAGTGCATGAAGGGAAATTTGATAAAATCCATGTTTTCTTATGTGTATTGTTCATCTTAATATGCTAATTGTGAAATTCATGAGGTAAGGTAAGAAAATTGGTTTTAGTCAATTGTGAGGTGTAATGTTTAGCCTTATAATCAAAAGTTGAGTCTCTTTAAAATGAAATATGTTGAGTCTCTTTAAAATTACGTGACTTGTATTGTTTGGGAAGCATGATTGTAGGCTCACTCTTAAAAAATGAAATCATGTGTAGCTAAGTATTCATGTGTGTGCCTATTATTTGTAATGTTTTTCCCAAATGTTGCTTACTGTAAAGGTGAGTACTATGTTAGAAAGTGACATTTTGTGAAATGGCTTCCTATTTATTGTGATGTGCTTTGTGTGACTTACAATTTAGACTTCACTAGGAAGAAAACATGAGCATTCCTTGGTTTAAAAGTTGGGAATTTCTCATTTTAAAAGGGAATTGACCTTGTGCTTTGATTAGTTGTGAACTCATGATACATGTAAGTGTGTTAAAGAGAAGGAAATTCCTCCATGGACACCACTAAACATGGTATGGTTGAGTATGACCTTCATGGCACTAGGTCTAACTCATAAAGATCTTTGTTGATTCAATTAACTCAAGTCTATGTGCATTAAAGTATGAGTGCCTAATTGTTCTTGAGTGTTGATGAAATCTACCTAAGTGTGACTTAAACAATAGTTGAAAGATGAGATCTTAATTAATTGAAGTTAAATGACCATGTTATAACTAGGAGAAGGATGTTCCTCCTACAAATATGATAAGAGGCTTTGTGTTTGATGCATTCAAGAGTGAGTGAATGAAAGTTTTGCTTGTTTGTGTGCATTGAGTGCTAAAATGAGTTGAAGTTGTGTTCCTAGTAAGTTTGTTGAATTGACTTCAATGTGATGATGTTATGAATGTTATGAACTTTTCTATGGTGCATTGAAGTCGTTGTTGTGATTAAAGTGTTCTAAGTGTCATTAGAGGACGAATGTTCCCATGTGGGGGATATTGTAAAACCCCCAAAATGAGTTAGGGTGTCTAGAGCCTAACATGTTTGTATTAAGGTTATAAACTCCTAAAATGACTTATAATATGTTTTAGAGGCAGTGTGTAAAGTTTGAGGTGATTTGGAAGTCAAACGTCAAGGGACGACCAAGACGTTTGACGACTAGTCACCTATGTGCCTCACGTGTCTATACGTGCTTATATATTGTATGTAATTAGCTTATGAAGTCTTAAAATGAGTTATAATGATTTTTATAGACACTATATATAGTTTCGTGATGTTTGTAGGTCAAACGTCCAAGAAAGTCCAAGACATTCGAAAGTTAGCCCTTGAGACGCCCAAGTGTGTCTTGATGGGGCCTAGCCTGTTTTGACGTGTTACATATATTTTTTTTGGGTGAAACTGATGTGGGAGGTCTAAAACTTGTTAAGGTTTTTCTTTACATTTGAAACATGTGGGTACGACTTTTAAAGAGCCCCGCAAAAGGGTCAACAAGAAGGACCAAACGATGTCGAGACACTGCCGACGAGACAAAACGACGCCCCTTGGTTGACCAACGGCCCGTAGGTGTGGTCTCATCAATGGAAACTTAGCCTGGGAAAGTATCAACCAAAGAACAGGCAAAGTTCCAATCGACAGAAGCCACAGACGGCCCGTCAATGGACCTATTGGCCGTCGATGGTGATCCGTCCATGGTGGCCTGCAACTACTACCTTGTGCACTGTTTTATTAAGAGGTGAATCGGAAATTCACCCCATGTACTAACCTGACTATAATTGATTTATTTACCTATTTTTGGGTGTATATAAGTAATCTAAAACGTTACCAACCCATTCCCAATCCCATTCACTCAAAATAAATTAAACCTTCCCTCCAAAACCAATTCTCTCTAGAAACCACCCTTTTTGTTGAAGCTGAAGAACAACTTGTAGATTGGATTCTCATTGGTTGTTCACCAGGTTTATGAGGTTTTCATGTGTATAATGGTATGTTGATCCTTCATCTCTAAGTAACCTTTCACTTGGAAAGTTCTTGTCAACGTTTTCAAAGAAGTTTCATGATCAACCTTTCAATCTTTCAATCTAGCCATGGGTTCCTTCTCAAAACGTTTCTAATGGTTAATGTATTAGTTTTAACGTGATTTTAATCCAATTGCATGATGAACCCATGTTCCTTCCCTAAAACGATTTAGTCCTTGCACGGGCTTTGTGATCATGGCTTGTTAATGGTTAATTTGTGATTCTCTTACGTTGAATCACTTATACCTACTTTTATTTACGTGAATTGATGATGAATGACACGTGTGGATCAATTTATGAATATTTAAACATGCTTAGCTTTTATTTCCATGATTCACTGTAACATTACCCTTTTTATAATTTAATGTTGAATTCTAATAGGTGAAGATGATTATAGCTACTGTTTTAAGTTGATATTATGATTGAATTGTAATTATAAACCATGTATGATCAATGTGAATAAGGATTGATATGAGTTAATGTAAGTTCTTCTAGTCTATGGATTGATAATGCTATGTACATGATATGATCTAAGTCTATATTAGATGAAGCATGATTTAGACTGGATTTATATCTATGTAACTACTGCTCTAAATGTATATTATTTATACATGATGATTCATGAGCAAAACTAGGGAAGTTAATTGATGATATATAACTCTCTACTTTCTACCATAAATGTGAGATAGTGCTATAGTTGTATCATGACCTTGTAACGACTTGCACATGGCTTCTTTTATGATTTAAGTACCTATACCTACTTTTATATACTGTATTAATGATGAGAAAGGTTTATTGATCAATGATGTTCAAAGATTGATGACTTGGTAAGAATGGCTCATCCCTCTACTTTTCTATATTATTGTAATTGATGAATCCTTGTATGGCATTGTGTGGTATGGTCCACTTATGGTGGAGGTGTTTACTTTATTGTCATTATATATGTGTTGCTTATAGCCTTGAAGTCAAAGTGATGAATATATGAATATGTGGTTATGATGATCACACTACGTGAAGCTTATGCCTACTTTACTATTGTAGTTGTGATTTAGGTTGTATTTCTAATGTATAAGCATGTGTATATCTATGTTAAGGGAAAGTATAGGTACTTCCATTGATGAGATAAAATGGTTAATAATCCCTTACTTACGTACCCCTATGTGAATGCATGAATAGCACAAATTAGGAGTCTTAATTGTAATATGAAGTTGACTCGTCTCCTATGCTATTTTGTGCTGTGTGGTCTATGCTTGAAAGTGTATTATGGTCTAAGAGGGTGGCTGCCACAATGAGTTGTTGATAGCCATTATGTGATCATGTTGACCAATGTACACACACACTCACATTTCATGCATGCTTACAAGTAGTATAGGATAATATTGTCTAATGAAAGACAGTTCTCATATTCACTAGTGTCTACTACTATGCATGTAAAGTAATGTATGTGAAGTATGATATGATGAAATATGATTGTGCATAGTGTCTTGGAGGGTTGATATAAATGAATTTCTCATATAGTTACACCTATAGACTTATCCATTAATATATGAACATGAGTGACATTGATGTGTTATGTGAAAGGTTTTCTCACATATAAGTACACACACATGAATGATCATCTAGTTAATAGAGGGGCCTTGATAGGTGTGCCCAAGAATACTCTAAAAGTAGATAGGTGCTTGAATATGCTATAAGTATATGAGGAATGAATATTCTAAGCCTGTGTTTTATAAATAATGTAATAAAGGCTTTTCAATAAAGGGAACTTAGCTTAGCACCGAGTTAAAGTAATGATTATGAGCCAATCTAGACATTGCACAAGTAGCTCCTTAGGAAGTCCTAGGAAGGTTACCTAACATATATGATTATGAGTATGTATTTATGCATGGCATGGTAGTGTTTGTCTACTTGTTATGACAATGTGCATGGTATAAATCTATAAGATGTGATCTTATCCTTATATGAACTTTGTTGGTCTAAATAACTATATGATGAAGGTCTTGTATTGACATGAATAAAGTTGTCTTCACTTAAATATGTTGATGTATGAATCAAATGTTAAGTTTTGTGGTCTCATGGAGTGTTTACTAAGAATGTGTGGGGTTATGGGGCTTCACATGTACATTGCACTAGTAGACTAAGATTGGGGTCATGAACAAGTTCTTATAATGATGTATATGAAAAGAGGTAAAAGAATATGTACAAATTGAAGTAGCTTACTGTAAAGCGAATGGAGTCTTGACTTAAATGTGTCTTTGATATATTATGTTTATATGATGATATGTGTTGTTTTATGTAGGTTATATGTACGTTTCCTGTGACCTTAAGGTCATGCATTGAACCAAGTATCACTAGAGGGTTACTTGGGAGGTTAATGAATAAAAGAGAAGAATGCTCACTGATAAGGGAAATTAGCTCACTGTAATGTGACTTCAAAATGCCTTAAATTCTATATGTGATCTTATATGATGTTTGGCCTTTGAATATGTCTATATGAAGTATGTGAATGATATAAATGTAATCATCTAAAGGTTTTATGAAGATTTAGTCAAAAAGGCATGAAGTATTATTTCAAGAAAATATCCCTTTTAAATGTATATTTTTGCATGGTTGCCATACTTAGTGCATTCTTGTTCTAATCCCATTCTTCTCTATTATTTACACAGTGTAGGTTATGGATGCTTAATGGATGTCTTGAATGGTGAAGATCTTGATAGTTGATTCCCAAGCTCAATGAAAGGAATACTTAAGTCCAAGGATATCCTATGTTAAGTCTTTACTGTAAAGTGTTTAAATATTGTACTTATAATTATGTCTTAAGGGTTGTCCCTAATGTACTCTAATGTTGTTGAGTCTAAGATGGCAAAGAGGCTTAAGGTCTAAATATGTATTATGACTTATGTTTTTTATATATATATATAAAGTAAAGATTCTAGCATATGATGTGCTATGAAAAATTTTAAATTTTTCGCTAAATTTACTTTGAAAATGCGATTAATGATAACTATGGGCTTTTATAAGACCTCCGAGAGGTCAAGTACACAATGTTACTTCTAGGGGATGCTCCCCAGATGTGACAACCTTCACTTATAGCCCTTCCTTGAGTTTTAGCTTCTATGGAGTTTGAGAGAGTTCTTTCTAGGAGTATAAACCCACTTAAAACACCCCTAAGACCCTAAAATAAAAATCCATGGTTCATAAAATACTTTGGGTGAATTTACTAAAACACCCCAAGCCCAGCCATGTCCTTGACAACTTTTCACAGTGGCCATCAACGGACCCCTATCTTCTGGGTGTTGTTTGATTGATGGCCCGTCCACCTTGAGCTTCAATTTTTCAGAGGCTGAAATTGTGGGGAAAATCTCCCAACCAACAAGTATGGAATGACGGCTAGGATGACGAAGCGTCGATTCAAGCACGGGCCATTGCAGGAGGGTTGTCGTTTGCACATTTTATGGAATATTATGCCTAAATATTGGGGTCCTCTTCTACGACCCCTTGTTAGTCATAGGTGCATTCGTACCTGGATGTTAAACACATATACATTATCACATAAGTCTTTCGAACTTCCACCATCAATTTGTACTCCAAACAACTCACTAAACATGCTAGGGCACACAAGAACTAACATAAGCACATAGGCGTCTAGTCGTCGAATGTCATGGTCGTCCTTTGACGTTTGACTTCCAAACTAATACAAACTTTACACACTTCCTAATAACACAATAATTAACCATTTAAGGACTTAAAAACCTCATGACACACATCCTTGGCTCAATTTTAACCTAGTTCATTATGAGGGTAATTCCATGAAGCTTACTCTCCTCAACTTGTTGAGCATGTACCATCAAACGAGAAATGTCCATGTTATCATGAAGAATTACCACACAACACTATTTCACAAGATCATCAGACACACCCGTCCAAAAATGACTCATTTAATCTCTAGAATTAGACACAAATGACGAAAAATAGTTGGATAGCTTGATGAATTTCCAAGAGTATTCTTGAACACGCATACCTCCTTGACTAAGGTTGATCAACTCTTGCACTTTTGCCTCTATTTTCTCCCTTGGGAAAAACCTATCAAGAAATTCCCTCCTAAAGAATTCCCAACATACGGGACCCGCTCTCAAAGTCCTATTTCCCTTCCATTGAGTGTACCAAGTTCGCGCCATATCCTTGAGTTGGTAAGCGGCTAGCTTTACCTTCTCATTTGAACTCACACCCATAGAATATAAGATCTTATAAACCTCATCTAGAAAGTCGTGAGGATATTCATTCACCTTTGTATGACCCCCAAAATGAGTTAGGGTGTCTAGAGCCTCACATGTGCCTATAAGCTTGTTAGCATGTTAATACAGTGCTATAAAGTATTCTTGGGTGATTGGAGGTCATTTGGAAGTCAAACGTGAAGGGACGACCAAGACGTTCGACGACTAGTCACCTAAAGGGCCTTATGTGTTTTTATGTGATCATGTGTGTGTCATGAGATTTTGAGGTCCTTACAGGATTGAAAATTATATTTATATGCAGTTTATTGAGTTTCATGAGGTTTGGAGGTCAAACGTCAAAGACCGTCCAAGACGTTCGAAAGTTAGCCCTTGAGACGTTCATGTGTGTCTTGAGTGTGCCTTGCATGTTTGGATGTGTTTTACGTTCATTTTTGGTGAAACTTTCATGGAAGTTCTACAACTTTTTAGGGTTTTTATTTACGTTGTAAATGTCCGGGTACGACTTCCCAAGGGACCTGCACAAGGGCCCACAAGAAGGACCCAAGGGCTGTCGAGACACTGCCTTGGCAGTGTCAATCGACTGAGCAAAACGATGCCCCGTTTTTTAAAAAATGGCCCTTCAATGGTGGTGTCGTTGATGTACACTTAGCCACATTAGTCTCAACCAAATAACAGCCCAAGGACCAAATCGACAAAGCTACATACGGTTCATCGATTGACCTACTGGGCATCGATTGTGGTCGTTGGTACAGGCTGTTGCAAGCTGCCTGGCGTCTGTTTCATTAAAGGGGTGAATGGGAAATTTACCCCATGTCCTAAAATAACCCTCATAGGTTTATTTAGTTATTTTTGGGTGTATATATATGATCAAAAACGTGATCTAACACATTCCCAATCCCTTATACACAAATTAGACTTTACCTCCAAAAATATTCTCTCTAGAACCTCCATTGAAGGTGAATCTCGAGGACTACTTCGAGCTTTGATTCCTATGATTTCTTCATCATGTTTTAGAGGTTTTCATCTTGATAAATGTATGGTGATCCTTCATCTCTATTTAACATTTCACTTGGAGGGTTAATCTCAATGTTTTCAAAGAGAAAATATGATCATATCTCTTCTTCTTCAATATATCCATGTGTTTTCAAACACTTAGTCATGATGAATTGATGATAATAAATTGGTTTTAAGGTGATTTTCAATCCAATAGCATGATGAACCCATGTCCCTTCCCAAACTCGATTTAGCCCTTGCATGGGCATTGTGATCATGGCTTGTTATCGATCGAATTGTGATTCTATTATTTTTAGTTGCTTATTTATACTGTTATTTACGTGTATTGATGATCGATTATGAAGGATCCATGTGAATCAATGTATGAATATTTGAATATGACTAGCTTAGATCTCTAGGTGTTCACTGTAACATTGCCTTTATAATGATTAAATGTTGAATTCGATTAGGTGCAGATGATTATAGCTATTGACTTAGGTTGATGTTATGAATAAATTGTGGGTATAAACACTTTATGATCAAATCAAAGAAATCTTGATAAGGACAAATCTACATGTTTTAGCCTAAAGGTTGATATGCTTTGAACATAATGTGATCTGAATTAGGGTAGATGAAGCATGATTCAGTCTTGATTATTATGTCATTAGCTACTACCCTAGGTTGATATTATTGGTATATTATGAATTTCAATCATTTTAATCAAAGTACTTGAGTACGAGTACGGCTATGAAAAGCTTATCGATAGAGGAGGAAAGAGCGTAAACTCGACTCTAAAAGTTTCAGTTGCCTCCCTCTCTCCTCCCTTTACTTTCGTCTGTCTTCATCGTATTAAGCCAACACTAAAGAATATTATTAAGTGATCTATGACTCTCTAATATCTAGTATAAATGTGATGCCTTGTATTATGTTGTAGGATGATCTTGTAGCGACTTGTACATGGTTTCTTTCATGATTAATCGTATATTTAGATACTACCCTATAATTTATTGATGATTAAAAGGGTGTATTTATCAATGATGATCAAAGGTTAAAGAAGTGGTAAGAATGACTCTTCCTATCTATTTTTCTTGTAGTATAGATAGTTGATGAAGCCTTGTATGGCATTGTGCGGAATGGTCCACTTATGGTGGCGGTGTTTAATTCTTGTCAATCTATATATGTGTGGATTATGGCCTTGAAGGCAAATTGATGAATACATGAGTGTGTTGTTATGATGATCACACTATGTGAAGCTTATGCCTACTTTCCTATTTTAAGTTGTGATCTAGGTTGTGTGGCTATAGTATGAGCATGTAAATGGGTAGGTTAAGATCATTGTAAGTTCTGCCATTAATGAAGTGTTAAGTATTGATGACACCTACCCATGTACCCCTATGTAAATGTGTGAATAGCTAATGTTAGGAGTCTTAAAGTGTAATATGAAGTTAGCTTGCCTCGTTTGTTAAATTGTGTTGTGTGGTCTATGCTTGAAAGTGTAATGTGGTTTAAAGAGGGTGGCTGCCTCAATGTGTTATTGATAGCCATTATGTGATCATATTTACTAATGTACACACACACTCACACATTATGCATGCTTACAAGGTAGTAAAGGTTCATAATGTCTAATGAAAGGTTGATCTCATATTCACTAAATGTCTACTACTATGCATGTAAGGTAAATGTATGTGAAGTATGTTATGTATTCGTTACCTAGGATGACTTGATAGATGTACTTGTATGGGAAAGGCTATGGGACCTTGTCTATGCATTGCACATGTGTGCCTTGATGGGATAGTTTCTAGGTTTGGTTTCTATGAACATGAAAATGAATACAAGGACATGCCATGAATATGTCTTATATGCTATGATGTAAGGTATATGATATGATGAAATATGAATGTGTATAGTGTCTTAAAGTGTTGATATGAAAGGATTGCTCATATAGTCACACCGATAGACTTATGCATTGATATATGAACATGTGTGACATTTATGTTTTATGTGAAAAGTTTGCTCACATACAAGTACACAAACACACATGTATGAAGATCAAGTCAATATAGAGGCCTTGAAAGGTGTGCTCATGTGTACCCTAAAACTAGATAGGCGCTTGAGTATTCTATAAGCATATAAGGAATCAATATCCTAAGCCTCTGTTTCATGAAGCAAAGTAATAAAGGCTTTTAATAAAAAGGGAACTTAGCTTAGCACCGAGTGTACTTGAGAATGAGAGGTGTTGGCTTCCCACGAGGAAGATTCAACGTTGGAAATCTCATAGAGTGTTGACTCCCTTGGAGGAAGATTCACCATTGGGTTCCCATAAGGTTTGACTTACATTAGAGGAATATTAACCTATGGTTCCACATGAGGTCGTGGCTTCCATTTGACGAAGGTTCACCCATGTTTTCTAATGAGATGAGGCTCCAATGCCAATGAGCATGTTGAGGTTCATGTATATCTCTTAGTTCCATAAACTATGATTGTCACATAGGATCTAGCTAGTGAATTCACTTAGTATGCTAGGATGTATGTTAATGTTCTACCTTAGCTAGGTGAGAACACCTTCCATTGGTGTAAGGCTCTACAACACCAAATTCTATGTTTAGCACCCATTATCTTAGTCGGTTAAGGCTATTGTTTCCCTAAAGTAAAATGGACGATGGAAGTAAATGACTAAGACCCTAACTAGGATGACCTAAGGGAGGTTACTTAGGATAGGTGTAAGTAATGAACCCACCTAGACATTGCACAAGGGGCTTCGTTGGGAGTTCTAGGAAGGTGATCTAAGGTATATGATTATGGTTATGTCTTTATGCATGGCATGGTAGTATTTGTCTACTTTGTATGAAGATGTCACGACCGGAATCTAGACCCTAGACGAGACCGGCGTCGTTGACCTCTCAGAGGTCGCAGACAAGCCTACAAACGTCGTTGTTACTTCATCTAGGTTAATTTTAGCGGAAAATTTGAACTTTTGTTTACTTAAACTTTATATTGGAAAACATTTATCTCACATATTACTATCTGCGTAAACTCATAAGCGTTCACAACAACCATCTAATATCAAGATAATCAAATGAAAGACATAATCATATCTGTATAAAAATATAGAGTTGCCAAAAATGGCACCAATACAATATCTGAAAATAACTGGGAAAGAAACACTAGTGGAACATACTCCACTAGCTAACGCCTACATCTAATGCTAGAATAAAATAGCAAGCATCCGCTAAAGCATGAGGGACTACCAAATCCGAATGAAAGCTCCACGTCCGGATAACTTCAACGTCGACTCGTAAGCTCTAGAGTCCAACTGCACCTGCACCTAAAAGTAGAGAGTTGTATGGGATTAGTACACACTTGTACTAAGTATGGGTATATGAAAGCACACACCAAGGACATGCATGATTAAGAAGATCTCTCTCCTAACGATATGAATTATAGAAAGTCAAGTCAGTGGACTTGCCAAAATCGAATTAGGAAAGTCATGCTATGAGAGTAACATGTATCATCATACGTATCATATTGCACACAGGCACATAACATATTGCATATAACACCTAACATATTGCATATAGGTCATAACATATTGCATATAGCACATAACATATTTCATATCATTCGTTCATATGCCATGAGACCTTGGAATCATGGACTTGACATTAGGACTTCCCAAAATGAGGGCTCAACATATGGGACCTCAACTAGTGAGCCTTCTTTAGCAAACACAGAGTCTGCTTCATTCATTCATATGTACTTCATTTCATTTCATTCATAGGCTAGTGTAAACGCCAACTATACCTAGGATGTAGTTTAAGACTCTCATTGGGTTCACTGTGCAATGACTAAGAATGACCTAGTGTGATTACATAAGTCTAGTTTACCTCTTGATTATCCTACCCAAGCATCGTTGGTATCGTTCATTTCGTTGGGGGCATTACATGAGGCTGGCCTCATTCTTTCTTTGGGAACTTTAACCTTAACCGACATAGATCATGTGAGCATCATGAAATCCAGTGTGTAATCCCCACACTGAAAAGAGGTGGAATAACCGGCCAAAGTGAACCAAAACATGCTAGCGTATATAGGGAATCGAACCCTGCTAGATCCCTATATTGGCAGTATAGGTTCAAAGACTAGGAGATATAAGGAGACCCATACCCGGCATGCCAGACAGTCTTATCTCATGAGAGTTACGTGAACCTCCGCCCTTCCTGAAGGAAGGCATCACCGCTCATAGCTAGCCTATCGGTGCTCAGTGTAAAGTTTAATTACATTCAACTCATACATCATGGAAGCTGGCTTCTAGCATGAGGACATCATAGATCATTAGATGATTTATCATCTCAGCATTAGTATTAAGTATGCATTAACTTCAATACTTTCATTAGAGTGTTCATAGAGACCGGTCTCTTCATTAGCTTTACACTCTCATAGGTGAGTACGTTTTGGTAACATTTGCTTAGGCTCATTTGAGATTGCTCTCATCTTTCCCATTAGCCTCTTATCATATTGTCACCTCATTCATAAACTTTAACACATTTGCTTTTCATAATTACTCACCCCTTCACGTGAATGTTCATTTTATCATATGCCAATGCACTTAGCCATTTAGTGTGTTTCACACTCCTACTTAACCCTTTTAGGGTTACATCATTTTATCACATACATCTTAGGCTCACCTACTTTTAAACGTATGCTAGACGTATGAGTCCACACATACAAGCCATGAGGCTTCATTCATAGTTTGTCTAAGTGATTCATGTTTACCCAAGATTATGTGGTACAAGACTTATGCATCTTATAGATATGCCAAGATATTGATATCGATCTTCAGAGGCAGCATTCATTAAATATTTACTTACGTATGACTTATGTGTCAATAGGGAATTGGGCAATGGAACCTGATTTTGAATCCCTTAGACAACATTTAATCATATTTTAAACTTGATAATTGCATTTTTCAGATTTGGGGGACCCTAGTTCGATCCCCATCAACCCCATAATATTTCCTTTCTTTTTCTCCTCTCCTTTTTCGTTTAAGTCATGGAGGTTGTGGGTTCAATCCCCCACAAGCTCATTATTTTTTTTTAATTAATCTCTTAACTTTCTCACCTATCCAAGAGGTTGTGGGTTCAATCCTCATTCACCTCATTTTATATTTCTCCTTTATTTTCCTCCTAACTCTCTCATCTATTCAAGAGGTTGTGGGTTCAATCCCCACTATCCACATTTATTTTTCTTCTTTATTTTTCTCCTAACTCTCTCATCCATTCAAGAGGTTGAGGGTTGAATCCCCACTCTCCAGATTTATTTTTCCTTTCATTTTTTTCATGAAATTTTTATATAATTTACAATTGGTGAGGTCTTGGGTTCAATTCCCAATGACCTCATAATTTTTTTAAAAAAAATAAAACATAGTCATTTTTCTCACCTCTTGGCCGAGACTTGGTCTCTCCCAATCCATATTTCTCTCATTCTTTTGTTGATTTTTTTGTAGAATTTTGAGTGACATTCAGTCAGCCACCTTAACCTCCTATGAACATCACGTTTTCAACATTTTTACACACGCAAAACACAACATTTAACATACAAACATCAGGCAACAAACATAGTCAAATTTTCAGCACACACATGCTCAAAACAGTCCACTTAATACACATTTCCGGAATATATTTTTCATCCTTTACATGATTTCCTACCACACATTCAACACATAATCACAACCAGACCTAACATTATCTACCAGAAGACATACCAACGCATGCTTTGAATCGTTCAAAGGATCTAGTGACAGGGGCATGCAACGGGAACAACCTTAGTCTTTCAATCACGATTTAAACTGAACCTTAAGGGTCTCTTGGGAAAGGGACCAAGATAGAATAAAACCCATACCTTAATGTCGTTCAAAACTTGTTTAAATGCTGTAAATTTACCATGAAACCAAGCCTCACCACCGAAACTTCAAGCACAATCCCGTCAAGAACTTGTTGTTGATTTTCGTTTTTAGCTTAGTTTTTCGTTTGAGTTTTTGTGTGTAAGTTCTTCAAGAGTGAAGAACTATTATTTTCAGTTATTTTAATGGTAAAAAAACGTGAGAATGAGAGTGAGAGACGTGAGAATGAGAGGATTAGGATTATGATTAGGATTAGGAGAGTTAGGTGGAGACTAAGTCAAACTAGGACTCCTCATTATTTATTAATTTTATTATTATTATTTATTTATTAAAAATCTGATTTTAATTAAATCAGCTTTTTAAATATTAATTAATTCAACTAATTCACTTAATAAAATTAAATCAATTTAAACCTTGCTTCCACCAAGGCATGAACCCGGGTGAAGCTAGATTTCGCTTAAAGGGTCAAATTCGGCAACCTCTACACGAATTGCCCCTCCACCATATTAATTAATTAAGTAATTAAATATTTAGGGTAATTACCATACTACCCTTAGCCTGGAAAAGACCATTTTACCCCTAGACCCTCTAAACTTAAGATTACCCCTTTTTAAGTCTGGTTAAGACTCATCCGGGTAAATCTTCATATTCGGGTGCCCTACATGGATGGACCCAACCTTTCCTAGCTCAACTAACTCACCAAGTTAGTTGCTTGGTTGTTGCAGAGGTTCAGATGTCTGGTTCTACGCGCATCAATTCGTGTGAACCCGATCTAATCTAGGCATTCTAGATACGTTAGACATTACTTAGCATAGTCATTTTTAGGGTTGTTACATTATCCGCCCCCCTAGGAACATTCGTCCCCGTATGACACTACACATCATTTTAAAATAAAGAGGATGATTTTCGAAGATATCTTGACATACTTGAGACTTTACGCTTTGTGAATTTCTGTTTCACACTTACTTTGGATAATGCATATTACTCAAGCTTATCTGAAGCTTCATATTTGAGATTGAGGAACTTCCTTCTCAATCGCACTTAACTTGATGCACCTCACAACTCATGCAACACAAAAATCATGTCCACGCTATACAAATACAGCAACATGACATGCAAACATGAATTCATTTTAACTCACATAGTGCAATTATTACTCATACGATTATGGACTTACAACACCAAGTCGACTATTGCACTAAAACTTAGAGTTTCTTAAACAAAACCAGCCTTAGGAGGAGTATATCTAACCCCTTAGATAACATCTTGTTGGCCTTAAGTTTGAAATTATATGGCTTTGTTGGATTAATCCACGCTCTACCCATTTATACCCTATATCATTTGGCAACTGAAACCTCACTACCCTGGTTTGATAGTCTATGGTAGCATAACACTTATGGAGAAAATCCATACCTAAGCTATTCAATGCTTTTTATTGGTGAATATCTTATTCACATATTTGTAGGTTGGTGCACATCCTTGAAACCTACTAGCAGCTTCACATTAATAGACTAAGGAACTCCTTCCTAAACTAGTCTCATCAAAGCATACAACATAAATAAACACATAAGTCACCTAGGTCAGCAACCAACATGATGACTCCAACATATTAACTTCATACTAGTGCATAAAACCATACACATGAAAAAATAATTTAGGCTACGCACCCGAGACATCACCAGAGGTGTCTTCCCCTACACCCCTAGACTTGAGTGCGAAGAATCGTTGCCTCCTTAGAGCCTCTTCACTTGGACCATTCGGCTGAACTTTCTCCTTCCATTTTTATCGACCTCTCATATACGGACAATACTTCATCATGTGACCCGGTTTTCCATAACTGTAACAAGCGTTAGTGCCATCCTACAATCTTGTCCATGAAGTTTGCCACACTTCCTACAAGGTGGCCTCTCCTGAGGTGTATCTACTTCACTGTTTCTCTTAACTCTGGGCTTGGAATCCCTTTCATAGCGACCCTTGGATGAACTTGACTCCCCTTGGTGGGAGAGTCCCTTCTTAAACCTGGGATTATCCCTGATTTCAGTACTACTCTTCCTTGAAAAATTCTTCTCAGCTTGCCTTGACCTATTCCCTGCCCTAGTATGCTTCCTCTTCCTGCATTTCTCCACTTGTTGGACATGGACCATAAGCCTTGAAAGGCCCATGCTGGCATGCAGCATAGCTGCCCTACACTCCTCCTCGAGATTCTCAGCAATCTTAGATCCAGTGTAAACGGGAGGATTCATCCTCGTAAAGTCCCTTAACCTACTAGCCATGGTGCTGGCATGTGGGTTCTTCCTGGGAACACCTTGTTGCTCCGCCTTCATTTCTCCTCGTATTCATCTTTCTGAATCTCAAGAGTTGATGTTAGATACGCTCTTAACACCAAGAAACAGACATTATAGAAGGCACAATAAGATCAGAAGAAGGGAATTTTCCTACACATCATGTAGTCTCTAATTCATGATAGTGGTGCACTTGACTACCATAAGTTAGAAACTTCTCGATGTGGTTGATGTGAACTTATTATCCTTGGAATTTAACGTAATGCTATGGGACAAACTTTGTCACGACCAAAATCTAGAGCTTATACGAGACCGGCGTTGTTGACCTCTCACAGGTCGCAGAAAAGCCTACATACGTCGTCGTTACTTCATCTAGGTTAATTTTAGCAGAAAATTTGAACTTTTGTTTGCTTAAACTTTATATAGGAAAACATTGATCTCGCAGAATACTATCTACGTAAACTCATAAGCGTTCACAACAACCATCTAATATCAAGATAATCAAATGAAAGATATAATCATATGTGTATAAAAATATAGAGTTGCCAAAAATGGTACCAATACAATATCTGAAAATAACTGGGAAAGAAACACTAGTGGAACATACTCCACTAGCTAATGCCTACATCTAATGCTAGAATAAAATAGCAAGCGTCCTCGAAAGCATGAGGGACTAACAAATCCAAATGAAAGCTCCATGTCCGGATAACTTCAACGTCGACTCGTAAGCACTAGCGTCCAGCTGCACCTGCACTTAAAAGTAGAGAGTTGTATATGATTAGTACACACTTGTACTAAGAATGGGTAAATGCAAGCACACACCAAGGACATGCATGATTAAGAAGAGCTCTCTCCTAACGATATGAATTATGGAAAGTCAAGTCAGTGGACTTGCCAAAATCGGATTAGGAAAGTCATGTTATGAGAGTAACATGTATCATCATACGTATCATATTGCACACAGCACATAACATATTGCATATAGAACCTAAATTATTGCATATAGCACATAACATATTGCATATAGGACATAACATATTTCATATCATTCGTTCATATGCCATGAGACCTTGGAATCATGGACTTGAAATTAGGACTTCCCAAAATGAGGGCTCAACATATGGGACCTCAACTAGTGAGCCTTCTTTAGCAAACACAGAGTCTGCTTCATTCATTCATATGTACTTTATTTGATTTCATTCATAGGCTAGTGTAAACACCAGCTATACCTAGGATGTAGTTTAAGACTCTCATTGGGTTCACTGTGCAATGACTAAGAATGACCTAGTGTCATTACATAAGTCTAGTTCACCTTTTCATTATCCTACACAAGCATCTTTGGTATCGTTCATTTCGTTGTGGGCATTATATGAGGCTGGCCTCATTCTATCTTTGGGAACTTTAACCTTAACCGACATAGATCATGTGAGCATCATGAAATCCAATGTGTAATTCCCACACAAAAAAGAGGTGGAATCACCTGCCAAAGTGAACCAAAACATGCTAGCGTATATTGGGAATCGAACCCTGCTAAATCCCTATATTGGCAGTATAGGTTCAAAGACTAGGAGATATAAGGAGACCAATACCTGGCATGCCGTAAATTCTCATCTCATGAGAGTTACGTGAACCTCCGCCCTTCCCGAAAAAAGGCATCACCGCTCATAGCTAGCCTATCGGCGCTCAATATAAAGTTCCATTACATTCAACTCATACATCATGGAAGTTGGCTTCTAGCATGAGGAAATCATAGCTCATTAGATGATTTATCATCTCAGCATTAGTATTAAGTATGCATTAACTTCAATACTTTCATTAGAGTGTTCATAGAGACTGGTCTCTTCATTAGCTTTACACTCTCATAGGTGAGTACGTTTTGGTAACATTTATTTAGGCTCATTTGAGATTGCTCTCATCTTTCACATTAGCCTCTTATCATATTGTCACCTCATTCATTAACTTTAACACATTTATTTTTCATAATTACTCACCCTTTCACGTGAATGTTCATTTTATCATATGCCAACGCCATTGGCCATTTAGTGTGTTTCACACTCTTACTTAACCCTTCTAGGGTTACATCATTTTATCACATACATCTTAGGCTCACCTACTTTTAAACGTATGCTAGACTTATGAGTCCACACATACAAGCCATGAGGCTTCATTCATAGTTTGTCTAAGTGATTCATGTTTACCCAAGATTATGTGGTAAAAGACTTATGCATCTTGTAGATATGCCAAGATATTGATTTCAATCTTTAGAGGCAGCATTCATTAAATATTTACTTACGTATGACTTATGTGTCAATACGGAATTGGGCAATGGAACCCGATTTCGAATCCCTTGGACAATATTTAATCTTATTTTAAACTTGATAATTGCATTTTTCAGATTTGGGGGACCTTTAGTTCGATCCCCATCAACCCCATAATATTTCCTTTCTTTTTCTCCTCTCCTTTTTCGTTTAAGTCAAGGAGGTTATGGGTTCAATCCCCCACAAGCTCATTATTTTTCTTTTAATTTATCTCTTAACTTTCTCACCTATCCAAGAGGTTGTGGGTTCAATCCTCATTCACCTCATTTTATATTTTTCCTTTATTTATCCTCCTAAATCTCTCATCTATTCAAGAGGTTGTGGGTTCAATCCCCACTCTCCACATTTATTTTTCTCCTTTATTTTTCTCCTAACTCTCTCATTCATTCAAGAGGTTGAGGTTTCAATCCCCAATCTCCACATTTATTTTTCCTTTCATTTTTTTCATGAAATATTTATATAATTTACATTTGGTGAGTTTTTGGGTTCCATTCCCAACGACCTCATAATTTTCTTAAATTTTTTTAAAACATAGTCATTTTTCTCACATCTTGGCCGAGACTTTTGCTGGAAATTTGGTCTCTCCCAATCAATTTTTCTCTCATTCTTTTGTTGATTTTTTTGTAGAATTTTGAGTGACATTCAGTCAGCCACCGTAACCTTCTATGAACATCACGTTTTCAACATTTTTACACACGCAAAACACAATATTTAACATACAAACTTCAGGCAGCAAACATAGTCAAATTTTCAGCACACACATGCTCAAAACAGTCCACTTAATACACTTTTCCGGAATATTTTTTTCATCCTTTACATAATTTCCTACAACACATTAAACACATAATCACAACCAAACCTAACATTATCTACCAGAAGACATACCAACGCATGCTTTGAATCGTTCAAAGGATCTAGTGACAGGGGCATGCAACGGGAACAACCTTAGTCTTTCAATCGCGATTTAAACTGAACCTTAAGGGTCTCTTGGGAAAGGGACCAAGATAGAAGAAAACCCATACCTTAATGTCGTTCAAAACTTGTTTAAATGCTGCGAATTTACCATGAAACCAAGCCTCACCACCAAAACTTCAAGCACAATCTCGTCAAGAAATTGTTGTTGATTTTCATTTTTAGCTTAGTTTTTCGTTTGAGTTTTTGTGTGTAAGTTCTTCAAGAGTGAAGAACTATTATTTTTAGTTATTTTAATGATAAAAACGTGAGAATGAGAGTGAGAGACGCGAGAATGAGAGGATTAGGATTATGATTAGGATTAGGAGAGTTAGGTGGAGACCAAGTCAAACTAGGACTCCTCATTATTTATTAATTTTATTATTATTATTATTTTATTAAAAATCTGATTTTTCCTTACTTAAATCAGCTTTTTAAATATTAATTATTTCAACTAATTCACTTAATAAAATAAATTAATTTAATCCTTGCTTCCACCAAGGCTCGAACCCAGGTGTAGCTAGATTATGCTTAAAGGGTCCAATTCGGCAACCTCTACCCGAATTGCCCCTTCACCATATTAATGAATTAATTAAATATTTAGGGTAATTACAATACTACCCTTAGCCTGGAAAAGACAATTTTACCCCTAGACCCTCCAAACTTAAGATTACCCCTTTTTAAGTCTGGTTAAGATTCATCCGGGTAAATCTTCATATTCGGGTGCCCTACGTGGCTGGACCCAACCTTTCCTATCTCAACTAACTCACCAATTTAGTTGGCTTGGTTGTTGCAGAGGTTTAGAGGTCTGGTTCTACGCGCATAAATTCGTGTGAACCCGATCTAATCTAGGCATTCTAGATACGTTAGACATTACTTAGCATAGTCATTATTAGGGTTGTTACAGAAGATGTGCATGGTATGAGTCTATATGATGGGGTCTTATTCTTATATGCACTATATGAGTCTTAATGACTATATGATGAAGGTTGTTGACATGAATAAAGTTGTCTTCACTTACTTGTTGATGTGTGAAATAGAATTTTAAGTGTCTTGGTCGTGTGATAGGTTTACTAAGTATGTGTGAGGTTATGGGGCTTCAAATATATTTTGCAATAGTAGGATTATGATTAAGGTCTTATAATTCATTGATGTGAAGTGAAGTTAATATATGTGCAAGTTTATGTTGCATATTTTAATATTCTTAAGGTATTGGCTTGTATGTGTCTATGTGTACTATACTTGTATGATGTTAGGTGATGGCTTATGCATGATGTATGATTGATTCCTTGTGTCCTTAATGTGATGCATTGCACCAAGTATCACTAGAGGGATTATATGGAAGGTTAAGGAGTTAAAAGAAGAAGTTCACTGTAAAGAAGCAAATGCTCACTGTTAAGGGAAATAGCTCACTGTAAAGTGACCCCAAATATGGCTTAAATTCTATGTATGATCTTATCTGATATTTGGACTTTGAATATGTCTATATGAACTATGTGAATGATATAACTGCTATTGTATAAAGGTTTTATAAAGATTTATTCAAAAAGGGATGAAGTATGATTTCAAGAAAATGTCCTTTTAAAATGCATTTTTATGCATGATTGCCATATTTAGTGCATTCTTTTACTAACTCCATTCTTCTCTACTTTTTGTACAAAGTGTAGGTTATGGATGCTTGAAAGGATGTCTATATGATTAAAGAGCTTGATATTTGATTCCCAAGCTCAAGGAAAGGAATCCTTAAGTCCAAGGATGTCCTAATGTATAGCTTAGTGTAAAGTCTCATAAATTGTATAGTTATATATTATGTTACAAGGGGCGTGTCCCTACAGTACTCTTATGATGTTGATTCTAGGATGGCAACAAGAGACTAGATTTTCTATCTATGTATGATTATATTTTATATATATATTAAGTAATGTACTAGCAAATGATGTGCTAAGAAAGTTTTATATTTTCCGCTAAATTTACTATGACCATGCGATGAATAATAACTATGGGCTTGTATAAGACCCCCGAGAGGTCAAGTACGCCATGTTACTTCTAGGGGGTGCTCCCTGGATGTGACAACCTTCGATACAAAGAAAATGGGAGGGTTCATCCTTGTGATGTTTCTCAAAAGAGAATCCACGATACTATAATTTTGGTTCAAATGGGTGCAACATCAAGATTTTCTTGGGCTGTCATAACTTTTTCTTGAGTAGTTACGGCTTGAGAGTCATGACTTAAGTAGAGTTTAGGAAATCCGCCCTTATCTCCCCGTCCTTGATGATCGGATGATTTACCAGAGCTTGGTCACCTAGAGGAACTTGTTCTTGAGGAGGAGCTTGGTTGTATTTGGGAGGAACTCCCGCATTAGCAAGATCCTGTTCAACCCTTCTTGCGGCTGCTCTTCTAATAGTCATAACCTTTAACCATAAGAAAAGGATTCTAACAAACGGACACATAGAGTTAAGACTCTTGAGAAAAGATTGAAGAATACAAAAGAAGTGAGAATTTCCTAAGCATCACATAGCCTCTCATTCATAAGAGTGGCGCGCTTTACAATTATGAACAAGACTCTACATAGACATGGTTTTGTGAGACATCATTCCTAAGATTTATTCAAATGGATGCTCTAATACCAATTTTGTCACGATCGTAAAGTACCGCCTAGTCATAACGGGCATCTTCGTCCTCGAAGGGGCCTTAGACAAGCCCTTAGAATATATCATTGCATCATAGATAGAATAAAAAGTGGCAAAAATTTAAAACTTTTCACTGAAGTTGAACTTCACTTCACATATATCCAAAATAAAATCTTGAATAGTCTCACTTGACCATGTATATATAAGATTAATAGAAATGGGAGTTATCCCTTGCATCATTACAATACGTCTTGAAATAGAAATTACAATATAGTGTTTGAATAAGGAAATACGAAACTAGAATTAATTATCTCCATCCTCGGACTTGAGGACTCACCAACTTGGGGATAGAAATCCAAGTTATTCAATAAAGGAATGGGATCTCTTCAATGAACCGAACCTACACTTGGTGTTGAAAATAGAAGAGTATGGGTTAGTACAAACCACCTATATTAAGTATGGAAACATATGCAAGTAAATCATTTGAAAACATGCATAAAGGGACATTTTATTATAAGCATGTCAAGTTTACTTTAAAAGCCTTCATGGACATTCCGAGAACATATATAAGTCCATATCACTAAAATATTAAGACATATTCATGTTCATATTCAAGTGTAACATCATAACGAAGTCATAGTGAATATTTGATGTTTGGAGTGTAATACCTCTAAAACGGATAAGGTGAAGCTAGGGTCTAACATATCTTTCATGAAGTTATAAAGTTCTAAAGTGGTCTATAATAGTGTTTTGAGGCAGTATCTAAAGTTTGGTGATGTGTGGAGGTCAAACGTCCAAGAAAGTCAATGACGTTGGACAGATTGTCCTTGAAATGTGCTTGTATGTTTAGGTATGCCTTTGCATGTTTTACGTGCTTGTTTAGGTTAAAATTGATATGAGAGGTTCTTAACATCTTTAAGAGGGTATTTAGGTTGGAAATATCCGTGCAAGAATCCCCAAGGAGAAACCTAAGGGTCCTTGAGTAGGACCCAACTTGTGGTTAAAGACAGTCAAAAACAGTCACAACAAACGAGGGCAATCAACGGTTGGTAGGTCCGTGAATGCCCCGTCGATTGGGGAGTAGGTTGACACTTAGTGTGGGGAGCTTATGCTCCCATTTGTTTAGCCTCAACTCAAAACCACACACCAGCAGGACGGTCGGTTGGTGGATATACGAGGCATCGACTGGTCCATCGATGGTGACCTGCAATTTTTTTATAGGGTCTCGGCCAAGCCAAGCCTACTTTGGGAAATTCACTAATGTTCTAAAAATTGTTTGAACGGTTATTTAGGTGTATTATGGGTATTTTATGTAGTTTTTAAGTCGATAACCCCAAGACAAGTTCATTATTCAAAATTAAAATGAAAACCCCAAAGAAGAACTCTCTAGAAATCCATTGGAGCTTGAAGCAAGGAGGGTGTCACATTCGGGAAGTACCCCCTAGACGTAACCGGCGTCGTCGTTCTCATCGAGGACCAAGACTAGCCTCTTATCATTCATCATTACATTCATAGGTTAAAAACGCAGAAAATTTAAAACTTTTCTTCTATATCTATCATGATGTTTACATTGACCTCTCGCATACACATAATATATTCATATCGAGTCTACATAGACCCTTTGTATAAGAAGATTACATAGTCTTCTACTTTTATCACACACACACACACACACACACATATATATATATATATATATATATATATATATATATATATATATATATAAGATATAACATAGTGTTAAAACGGTTGTCTCATATCATAACCATCTAAATAAGACTATAACCATTGGGCATAGCTCATACATCAATACAATAAAAGCCACATATAGGCTATACAATCATAGTATTCAAATGAAAGAGAATGAAAAAAGTCTCTTTAAGACTAATCAACATTCAATACAAAAAGTGGCATTGTCCTCAAAGTGGTGAGGACCTACCCAAATTGGATAATGTGGATCCAAGTCACTTGTACTAAGTATGGAATTGTCACAACCCAAAAGCATACCCTAGAAGATAGGGTACAATCTTGGATTATAACCGGCGTCCTCGACCTCTCGGAGGTCTAAGACAAGCCTCTCATATCGTTCATTACATTGGCATAGGAAATTTAGCGGAAAATTTAAAATTTTTCATAGCACATCATATGCTAGAAACATCACATCATATATATAAAAAACATAAGTCATAATACATATTTAGACTATAAGTCTCTTTGTCATCTTAGACTCAATAACTTTAGAGTACATTAAGGACAAGGCCCTTAAGACATAATACAAAGCTATACATTACTAAATAGACTTTACAATAAGTACACATTAGGACATCCTTGAACTTAAGGATTCCTTTCCTTGAGCTTGGGAAATCACCTATCAAGATCCTCAATCATAGACCTCCTTTAAGCATTCCATTACCTACAATTTGTGTAAAAAGTAGAGAAGAATGGAATTAGCACAAGAATGTACTAAGTATGGCAACCATGCAAAAACATGCATTTAAAAGGGACATTTCCTTTGAAATCATACTTCATGCCATTTTGAGTAAATCATCATAAAACCTTTATCAATGGCATTTATATCATCCAAATGCTTCATAGAAACACAATCAAAGGCCAAACATCATAGAAAAGCACATATAGAATTTAAGTACAAATAGAGGTCACTTTACAGTGAACTCACTCTCCTTAACATTAACTCTTTCTTTTAATTCATTAGTCTTCCAAGTAATCCTTTAAGGATACTTGGTGCAATGTATCACCTTAAGAACACAGTAGAAGACCGTATATAGCATCTACACAAGACAACACATGCCATCATATAAGTATAGTACAATATAAACATAGTCAAACCAAGACTACAATATCATACATAAATGACACATACATAATCCTATGTATTAAGGTACCTTCCTTAGACTTCCTAAGGAGTCACTTGTGCAATGTCTAGATGGGTTCATTACTTCCACCTATTCTAAGTAACTTACCTCAGGTCCTCCTAGTTAGGATCCTATTCAATTACTTCCATTGTCCATTTTAACTTTAGGGAAATCATAACCTTAACCGACATAGACCATGGGTGCTAAACATGGAATCCGGTGTCATCAAACCTTACACCGATGGAAGGTGGTCTACCGGTCAAAGTAGAACCAATATAAACATAGCTATCGAGGTAGAATCCTCTAGCTAGTATCCTATGGTGGCAACATAGTTCAAGAACTAAGAGGTAGATATCCCTATTCATACCATGTGGTAAAGTGGTCATCTCCTCATGGGAATCCCTTAGATGACATATCCCATAAACAAGGGAGTTAACATCAAATGGGCAACTTTAGGATGAATCTTTCCTTCTATGGATAAGTCATCACCTCCTGTTGTCAAGTTGGCTTGGTGCTAAGTTAAGTTCCCTTTATTGAAAATCCTTTATTACGTTTATTTATAAAACATAAGCTTTAGAATATTCATCCCTTATATGCTTATAGCATATTCAAGCATCTATCTAGTTTTATAGTATTCTTGGGCACCCCTCTCAAGGCCCCTCTATTAACTAGATCCTCATTCATGTGTGTGAGTGTATACATAGATGTGAACAAAACTTTCACATAACACATTAAGTCACACATGTTCATACCTTACATATTCATACCTCATCATATCATATACACCATATTCATAACATGTTCATAGAATAATCCTTCATATACATAAGAAACAAACCTAGGAACTATCCTATCAAGATACACATGTGCAATGCATAGACAAGGTTCCATACCCTTGCCCATACTAGTACACCTATCAAGTCATCCTAGTAAGGGAATACAAATCATACATTAGTACACCTATCAAATCATCCTAGTAAGGGAATACAAATAATACATTCATAAACATCACCTTAATATGCATAGTAGTAGACACTAGTGAATATGAGAACTACCTTTCATTTAGACACAATGACTTATACTACTTGTAACATGCATGTAAGTGAGAGTGTGTGTACATTGACCAACATGATCACATAATGGCTATCAATGACTTCTCATATCAACCACCCTCTTAGACCACATTACACTTCCAAGTACATAGCACACAACACATAATAGCATAGGAGACAAGACAATATATACAACGTAATCAAGACTCCTAACTTTAGCTATTCACACTTTCATATAAGGGGTACATAGGTAAGGGGTTATTACCATCTTAACACATCAATGGCAGCACCTATAGTTTACCCTAACATGGTTATACACATGCTCATGAAATAGCCACACAACCTAATCCACAACTAGAATAGAAAAGTAAGCATAATCTTCTCATAGTATCATCTTAAGCACATGTTCATAAGTTCATCAATATGCCTTAAAGGCCATGGTCAACACATATATAATGACAATAAAGTAAACACCGCCACCATAAGTGGACCATACCACACAATGCCATATAAGGCTTCATCAACATGACTATAAGGAATAGAGAAGTAGAAGAGTAAAGGAATTAAGCATTCTTACCAATTTCTCACCCTTTGATCATCATTGATCAATACACCTTATTCATCAATAAGTCACATATATGGCAGTATCTAAACGTACTTTAAACATATAAGAAACCATGTACAAGTCTCTACAAGATTATACCATGACATAATACAACATATCAACATACTAGGAAAGTAGGATAACATAGATCATTAGCTAACATCCCTTACATTGATTTTAGATCATAGTTCATACATATATAAGTCTAAGGCAGTATCTAAACCTACATTTAACCATATTGAAATCATGATTATATACTCTCAAGATTAGGGTTACAACAAAGGCATTTAGGCTTATCGATTTGCTAGAGTATAGAAGACTTTACAAATACTAAGAACTATCTAAGGCTTTGATCATCATTCATTTTTCATCAATAATATACTCATTAGGCAGTAGCTAATTAGATAAGAAATCAAGACTAAATCATGCTTCATCTAATCATAATTCAAGATACATCACACACTTAGCCTCTTCACTTCATAGCCTAAAGGAATCTATATCAATTCATGCAAGCCCTTCTTAATTTGTACATTAAGGAGTTATTCCTACAAAATTCATCCATTACATCACCCTAAAATAGTAGCTACAGCATCTCAAACAAAATCAAGAGTATACCCAACCGATCTCACAATTGACTTCAAGACAACATGTAGAACATAGGCTATTCATGCTCAAAACTTCATATATTTATCATTATGGACTGATCATCTTCAATTCAACATCAATTAACGTAATTAACAATAAACACAAGCAATTCAACGTAAGAGAATCACCAATTCATCAAGAACAAGCCATATTCACAAAGCCCATGCAAAAGCTAAACCAATTTTGGAAGGAACATGGGTTCATCATGTAATTGGAGTAAAATCACATTCAAATCACTGTATTAACTTCAATTCATCGTGATTTAATCATTAAAAACGTTTTGAGAAAGAACCCATGGTTAGATTGGAAGATTGGAAACTTGATCATAAGATTTCTTTGAAAAACATTGAGAATGGCTCTCTAGATGAAAATATAACTAGAGATGAAGATCACCATACCTTTGTCTAGTTAAAAAACTCTAAGACTTCATGATTCATCCATAGAAAAACCATCTCCAAGCAGCTTTTGAGCTTCACCAACAATGGTGGTTTTAGAGAGAACATTTTTGGAGGGAAAGGCTTAAAACATGTGAGAGGATTTTGGGAATGGGTTGATCACGTTTTTAAAGACTTATATACACCTAAAATTAACTAAATAAACCTATTTTAGTCAGGTTAGGACGTGGGGTAAGTTTTCCATTCACCCCTTTAAGTGGCAGCACGCAGGCATCCAAACCTTCAGGCACTCGCGACGTGGGCCTCGACGGGGCGTCATGGGCATGACGGGGCATCATGCCCTCCGTCGCCCATGACTTAGCCAAATTCTTGGCTCAAGACCTGCCCAAGGCAAGTACCCTTCGACGAGACCTTCTCGACGGGCCGTTGGGGGACCAATGATCTGTCGTTGGGTCAGTCAAGGGACACTGCCCAGGCAGTGTCTAGGCAGCTTTAGGGTCCATATTTGGGGCCTCTTGTGGGGCCCTTTAAAGTCTTACCCGGACTTTTCCAGCGCGATTACAAACCTTAGCATGTTATAGACCTTCCACATACGTTTCATTCAAAACAAACACCTACAAGACGTCTAAACAGCCTTGACCCCAACATGACATACGATGAACGTCTTAGGGGCTATCTTTCGTACGCCTTGGACGTTCTTGGGAGTTTGACCTCCAAACTTCACGAAACTTCATACAATAACATTAAACATCATTTAAAACTATTTCAATACTTATGAGACTCAGTTCATACAATTTAAGCATGCATACACACATGAGGAACATAAGCGACTATTCGTCGAATGTCTTGTACGTCCCTTGACGTCCGACTTCCAAATCACTTCAAACTTTGCACACTGACTATATATAACATAATAAGGCATTTTAGGACCTTATAAAATTAAGACAAACATGTTAGGCTCTAGACACCTTATCTCATTTTTGAGGTCTTACAGGAATCATATACACATAAAATATAGAAATCATACTAAAAAGGGACATTTCATTAAAGCATTTTAATTTACTTTTGAAAAGCTTTATGCACATTCAAGAACAGATACAAGTAAATAGGAATTCTTCATTAAGTCAAGAACATATACATCACAAGAACAACAATATAAATTTAGTCTAGTCAACATGCATATCAACTTAATTGAGCGCAAAACCTAGAACAACTCTATCATCAAGTTATAATATCAACAAGCATGTATAAGAGTTCATATCATCATAACCAAAGTAAGACCCTTACTCATGAGCCCCCATTAATTCCACTAGTGAAATGACTAAGTAAGGCCTCATAATCTCACCCAACAAAGTAAACCCGATAAGAACCATAAGTAGTGACCAACTTCACATACTATGCCATTAAGAGTAAACATCATCATACTTTAGCAATGAGACCAACCACATGTTCATAAATGAAACCAACATCATATAGTGTTATCAACATGTAAAACCATCTTATACATGTCATTTACCTTTATAAGCATATACATACATAAGCATATAAGAATATCCACCTAAGACTTCCCTCAAGGCTAACTAGTGCAATGTATAGGAAGAGTCCCATACCTCTACATAGACTAAGTAAAACCCCTTAGGTTATCATAGTTAGATTATACTTCATTTTACCTTTTGGGAACATCTTGTCTTAACCGACATAGACCACATGAGCTTATGTGGAATCCGGTGTCATGAACCTTACACTGAAAGAAGGTGGACTACTTTTGTTACGCCCCGAGAGTACCCCCTAGAAGTTAAGGCATTCTTGAATTGCAACACGACATACTTGACCTCTCAATTGTCTTGTACAAGCCCTTTGACATCATTCATTGCATATATGTATGAAAAGTAGTGCGGAATTAAAACATTTCACATGAAATAATAATACTTCAAAATATCTCTTTTATAGAAAAACATAAAGAAATGATAAGTCTCAAAGATGCCATATTAGACATGTGAATATATTGGGACACGACCCACACTTCATCATATTGGAAAATAGCTAAGTTTATAGTAATACTTTCAATAACGAAAACTTATAACACTTCGACAATCTAAGACGTGTTTTAGAACAAAAAATAAGTGTAAAAAGGTTTAGACACTCTTTTAAGGTTTATTTTAATGTATCTAAGTCATTTAGGAGGTCTAGAAACCAAAACGTCCATGACGTCAGGACACTAGTTCAATGAGGTACTAGTGTGCCTTAGCCTATTTTACTAGATTTAGGAGTCACAAAATGATGAAAATTGGTGGAAGGGTGTCTAACACGTATTAGATTTAGTTCATAGTCAAAACGTCCGTGCACGACTCCCCAAGGACCAACTAACGGCCATTAAGGAGGACCCTTGCAAAAGTGACTAAAAGCTGTCAGTGGACAGTGTCACCAACGGATGCCAATAACGGCTCGTGATCCAATCGATGGGGCGTCGATAGCTCCGTTGATGGATACTTAGAATTTTGGCAAAGGCAGGTTTTTGACAAGTGTCTGAACTCAACGACGGATGTGCAGCACGGAGGTGCACATTTCTCGTTGATGGACAACGATCCGTCGATCGTGGTGTCGTCTGTGAGGCTGTCTTTTGCTGCACATTTTTAATTAATTCATTTAATTAGTTGGCTTAGTTAGGAGGTTAATTAGGGGTTAGGGGAAGTCTAAATAAGCTAATTAACAACCTATATAAAGCCCCTAAGATAATAAGACTAACCTAAGATCTCATAATTTCCCGAACCCAAACTCTTTTCCTTCTCTCTTCTTTGTCTCTCTAGTTGGAGAACTCCATTGAAGACCAAGCTAGAGGTGGGTTCAAGGGTTGTAAAGGGTCTACTTTATCCATCAATTCAATTAGTAAGGTATGGGGTTCCTTTCACCTTTGAGACCTCTTTCCTCAAAGGGTTCCATCCAATTGATTACAAAAGTTGAGATTTCATATAGATCTTTTCCAATCAAAAATTGATATTGTGATTGAAATGAAAGGAATATACTCATGCAATTTTTATTGAGATATTATGATGATGATATATAAGGGACAGACATATGACCTACAATAAGCTACGATGATTTATAAAGACATTAAAGACGTTTCAAAAAGCGACTTAGCTTATCACCGAGTGAACTTGACAATGGGAGGTGATGACTGTCCATAGAGGAAGATTTACCCAATATTTCCACATGAAGGGTTGACTCCACATGAGGGATACACACCCAATGGATTCCCAGAAGGATAAGGCTAGTTTAGGTGGGGGTATGAGACTCTACCAATACATTGCAATACTTAGCCTTGAGGGATGTCTTAGAAGGATGTTATTATATGCTTATCAATGTAAATGATATGTATATGTTGATTTTATATGTTGATGACACTATGGGATGTTGGTTTCACTTATGAACATGAGGCGTGTCTCTATTGTTAAAGTATGATGGTGTTTACCCTTAATGGCATATTATGTGAAGTTGGGCATTGCTTGTGGTTCTTATTGGGTTTACTTTGTTGGGTGAGGTTATGTGGCCTTACTTAGTCATTGCACTAGTGGACTTAATGAGGGTTCATTAGTAATGGTCTTACTTTTGTTATAATACTATGAACTCTTATACATGCTTGTTGATATTATGACTTCATGATAGAGCTGTCTTGGTTATGTGCTCAATTATAATGATGTGAATGTTGTCTTGACTAGACTTAATATTGTTGGTCTTCTGATTTACATGGTCATAACTGAAAGAATAAGTACTTTTGACTTATATTGGTTCTTGCATGTGCATAAGGCTTTTCAAGAAAAAATTGCATGCTTTAATGAAATGTCCTTTTTAGCAAGATTTATATGTTATATGTGCATATGATTCCACACTTAGTACAAGTGATGAGCTAACCCCATTTTAGCTTCTGGTCATTGAAGGATCCGTGATGAATTTTGAAGAAGACTTGGATCCTCATTCTCCAAGTTCGGTAGGTCCACAACACTTCGAGGACAATGCCACTTTCTAGTATTGGATGTTGATTAGTCTTAAAGAAACTTTGTTCATTCTCTTTCATTTGAGTACTATGATTATATAGCCTATGTGTGGGTTTTATTATATTGATGTATGGGCCATGCCCAATTTTTATACTCTTGCTTAGATGGTTATGATATGAGACATCTGTTTTAAGACTGTGTTATATCTTATATATATATATATATATATATATATATATGTATATATATGTGCCATAAAAGTAGAAGACTATGTAATCTTCTTATACGAAGTGTATACTCGACATGAATATATTATGTGTATGAGAGAGGTCTATGTAAACCTCATGATAGATATAGAAGAAAAGTTTTAAAATTTCTGCATTTTTAACCTATGAATGTAATGATAAATGCTAAGAGGCTAGTCTGAGTCCTCGATGAGGACGACGACAACGGTTACATCTAGGGAGTACTTCCCGGATGTTACAAACTATGTATCACAACATGAGGTTGAATATCCATAGAAACGATATCTCATTAAACAACGTCTATGTAGATTCTTATTCATAATTGTGAAGCGCGCCATACTTATGAATGAGAGACTACGTGGTGCTTAGAAACTCTCATCTTCTTGTATTCCTATGTCTTGCCTCTAGAGTCTTGTTATGTGCTTTCACCTAAACCTTGTATCGTGGTTATAAGTAGGAATACTCGAAGGGCTGCTTCTAGAAGGGCATTTGAAGAAATGGCTAATGTTTGAAATCAAGACAACCAAGTTCGTCGACTTGAAGAAGTTGTTATGGGTGATCAAGTTTCGGTTTCTCCTCCACCAATGACTGATCTAGATATAAGGGCGGATTTTCTCACTTTGACGCAATCTATGACCTCTTAAACTAATGCTGTCACTTCTCAAGTTCAAGCTATAAAGGTCCAAGTGAAAAGGGAGGTTGGACCTCGAGTGCCTCAACATGCTAGGGCTATGGCCTCACGTTTGAGAGACTTTGCAACAATGAATCCACCTATTTTCTTAAGTTCGAGGTCGGATGAGGACCCTCAAGATTTCCTCGATGAGGTCTATAGGATTCTCTATACTATGGGTGTGACCTCAATTAAGAAGGTTCAGTTGTGGCTTATCAACTCAAGGATATTTCCCAAACTTGGTATGTGGAATGGCGGGATAATAGGGAACTAAGAGGTGGTATATTGACTTTGAAGATATTCAAGAAGGCTTTTCTTGATAGGTTCTTTCCTAGAGAATCTAAGGTGGAAGAATTCATCAACCTTCGTCAAGGAGATATGAGTGTACTTGACTACTCTTGAAAAATTTACCAAATTTTCCAAGTATTCTCCATCCTTGATTTCAAACCCAATGGATGAGATGAGTCGTTTTCTTACGAGGGTTCCCAATGACTTGGTATAAGAATGTCATTCGGATATGCTTTATGATAATATGAATATCTCTCGTCTCATGGTCCATGCCCAAAAAATTAAAGAAACTAGGTTAAGAAGAAAGCGTAGGGAGGCCAAGAAGGACAAGTCTTATGAAAGTGGTTCTTCTATGCGTATGCTTGACATTCAAGAAAAACCTATGTTGAAGAAGAGGTTTACTTATCAAGGCTCGTGAAAATAGGGTGTCTAACCCTAAGTTTCAAAAGGGAAGAGGTACTAGCTCACCAAGAATGAAGCCAACTCGTGGAAACTGTGGGAAAAAGCATTATGGTGATTGCCTTGTTGGAACAAAAAATTGCTTTGGGTGTTGCAAGAGTGGCCACAGGGTTAAGGATTGGCCAAATTTTAAGGGGCAAGGCAAAGGTAGAGGGCAAGCTCAAGCTATAGTTCTAATGTGAATCCTACAAAGAAAAAACACTTTTATGCACTTCTCTCTAGGGGTGAACAAGAGAGTTCTCCCGATGTGGTGACCTATCTGTTACAAGTCTTCTCTATTGATGTATATGCTTTACTTCATCCAGGTGCTACATTATCCTTTGATACTCCCTTTATAGCTAGAAAGTTTGATATTTAACCAGATATTCTAAATGAACCTTTCATGGTAACTACCCCGGTAGGTGAGTCGGTGGTTCCAAAGAGGATATATAGAAATTGTCCTATAATGTTTCCCAATAGAGTTTAGTAGTACTTCATATGGTCGATTTTGATGTAATTTTAGGGATAATTAGTTGCATGATTGTTTTGCTTCTATTGATTGTAGAACAAGAATTGTCAAGTTTAATTTTCCAAATGAACCCGTTTTAGAGTAGAAGGGAGGAAATTCTATTCCTAGAGGTCGTATTATCTCTTGTATTAAGTCTTGTAAAATGATCTCAAAAGGGTGTCTATATCAAATTGTAAGAGTAAGAGATTTAGACTCCCAGTTTGTCCTTAAGAAAGCCTATTAGGGGTACATAGGCACCCCAATGCCCAATATTGAGAAATATTGGGCATAGTATATAAAAATTTGCTAAGAGATATTAGCCTATTTTCTATATACGAATATAAAATATACTTTTTGGGTTGCCATACCCCAATCCAAGATTGACGTTTAAAAATGTACCTGCAATGAAGACCCTAAGCTAATAAAATATATTTCGTCCAACTGACAAAAGGTATGAGGCATCCAAGTATCAAGCCTAGATTCCATGGCACATGATCAATTAAAATGATCATGTAGATTAAGCAGTGCCCAAGGACATGGTGAGGGTCCTTGGGACAATAAGTAAACATTCCCAAATGAGCCATCAAGATAAATTAGTTAGGAAAGTGCAACAAACCCATGTGCAAGAACATGGGCAACACACGTGAAGGAACCGGCCAAGGGGGACCACAGAACCACCCTAACCAAATTCGGTTAGGGCGGTTAGGCAAGACACGCATGGGCGGGTCCCTCCATGTGGGACCATCTAACATAACTAACTCTAAGTCCTTACTAACTATCCTAACCAGCCAACTAACCTAGGACTAACCGAATTGGATCCCCTAATGCACCCGAAAACCAAGGACAAATCGGGTGGAACCTAGTACTAGTTAAGGGGACAACCTAGTACCTAACATAGGATGTTCCAAAAGGGTTAACTATGGTCCCAAAGACTTAGGGGTATTTTAGTAATTTCCCTAGGTCACTAAATTATTTAAATTAAGGTTTTAATTAATTAATTAAAAAGTCAAAATGTTAACCGAAACAAGGGTCAATGCCGATTTCCAGATTTTGGTCAAAGTCAACGTCTTCCTATGTTAAGTCAACTTAGGAAGGGCATTTTGGTAATTTAATAATCAGTTGGTTAATTTACTAAAATAGCCTTAGTTGAATAAGTCAAAGTCAGTTCCTAAACCTAATCATTCACGATCAAAACACTTAGAACAAAAATGCAAGAAAGAGGCAGTAAACAAAGAACGCTAAAACGGAAAAGTGCATAGACGTTCTTAGGCAATTTCAAGGTATCTTCAAGGTTTTGTTCGAGGTGGTCTTTGTAGATTAAGTTCTACTCAAGGTATGGGTTTCTCTCCTAGAATTCATTTTCCAAGAGAACTTTCTTTTCAACGATTCAAAGATCTTGAAAACTATGGTTGTTCCCGTATTCTCGTCGAACTCCTTGTCCCTAGCATCTTTTTCAATTCCATCTTAAATAGGTTAGAGATCGTGTTGTTGGTATATGGTGCTGGCTAATCTTATGTGTGATTTTTTTGAATTATGATTGTCGAATGAACTATGAATTGAACTCGTTTGATGCTAACGGTTACTTACGTGAATTTAAGAACGATGTATTACTAAGATATGTTCGAAAACGTTAAGTGTGATATGTGACGTCTTAATGCATACTTATTGTTAAGGTCACTTTATGAATGTGTTATATTCATCAAATGTTAATATGATGCTGTCCAAAATGCTTAAAAACGTTATGCTTAAAGTCATGAACTAAGATTGGCTTAAACGACAACTATGAAATCACATCTTGAATGAATTGACTATCTGATGCCAATAAAAATGGCTAACACTACTTTGTCAAAACGAATGCATGCTAATGGCTAGGAGCTTATGTAAATGATTGAAAGATTGGCTAAAAGTTCATACATAGGCAATTTAAATATGAACATACGTAAAATTGGCTTATGCCAACAAAAATGGTTTGCTAGTTTAACATCCCAAATGTTGAGGCCAATACTAATCATATGCAAATCTTGTGTAGTAATAGTATCAAATATATTATAAGGACTTGTAAAGTAATTCAATGAATCCATAACCAAGGGCATGTGACTCATTGGGACAACTCCCAACATGCTCTAAAAGAATGAATTCATAACACATGAAACTCATTCAATGAAGTTCTCATCGTCCATGAACGATGATATGAAGCTACTACACTAAAGTGAAGAAGTAACGTGAGTTATAACATAATTAAAGGGGTTTAAATTAAGTAAGTTACCAGAATGGGGTGTTAATGAATGTGAGACAAGTCTTACTTACACCTAAGCTACTATGTGAAAAGAATACTCACGAATGAAGGTGTTAGAATGTGTTAGACTAGTCTCATTAACACCTAAGGATGATATGTAAGGACAATTCACATTCATCAATGTAACGTAAGGATGATATGTAAGGACAATTCACATTTCATCAATGTAAAGTATGGATGATTTGTAAGGACAATTCAGATTTCATCAATGTAAAGTAAGGATGATATGTAAGGACAATTCACATTTCATCAATGTAAAGTAAGGATGACAAGTCAACAAAAGAGTAGGTAAATCTCAATCTAGAAGCAAGCTTCCATAATGCTTGAGTCAATTCTAAAAGATAAAAAAGATAATGAAAGTGAGCACAACACCGATAGACTAGTCATGAGCATGTGCTTGCATGTGTAAGTCTCATGTGACGAGGCTACAACCGAGGTGGATAAGTAGTCTCATTAAGTCCCTAGTCTTCGAACTATGTCTAGCCAACATAGGGACAGATTGCCGACACTTGCAGCGGTTTGGACTTCAGCGTTTCTCCAAACCATTTGGTAGGTCCTCTTGATTTTGAGGATGCTACAGTTTTAGTCTAGCCGACATAGCTAGTGGATGTTTTCCCTAGCGTTTCTTTCATATTTCATTTTGAACCTTTTGATGTAAGGCTGTGTTTGGCAAACTATTTATGATATATTCATCTTCAGTTTTGAATTGATTCTTTATATTAGATTTGTCTATTGAGGTTGAGCTTAGTATGTAATGATTAATATGTAATGACTATATGAAGTCTAAGTAAACTTCATACATATAAAAGGTTTAAATTTTCCACAAAATTTAACTAGATGAATGTGTTGAATACAAGATGAGGCTTGTCTGCAACCTTTGAGAGGTCAACGACGCAGGTAACGATTCAGATTCCAGAATCTGGGTCTTTACAATCTTCACGGAATCCCTCCTTAACAGGGAAATTGGTTTTAGTATTAACTTTCTACCAGATACCAATCCCATTTCAATTCCTCCTTATCAGATGGCTCCGGCCGAATTGAAAGAGTTGAAGGCTCAACACAAGGAGTTACTAGACAAGGGATTCGTTAGACCTAGTATTTCTCTATGGGGTGTTCCGATGGAGAGGATGGGTCCCTTAGAATGTGCATTGATTATTGCAAGCTCAATAAAGTCACTATTAAGAACAAGTATCCTCTCCCTCGGATTGACGACATGTTTGATCAACTCAAAGGGGCAAGATACTTTTCTAAGATTGACTTGAGATCGCGGTATCACTAACGTATAGTGAGAGGTGAGGATATACCAAAAACAACATTTTGAACTATATATGGTCACTATAATTTCTTAGTAATGTCCTTTGGTCTCACTAAAGCCCCAACAACATTTATAGATCTCATGAATATGGTGTTTCGAAGTTACGTAGATTTATTTTTTAATGTTTTCATTGACGACATCTTGGTATATTCAACAAATGAGGATTAACATATAGACCATTTGAGGGTGGTGTTACAAGTTCTTAAGGAGAACCAAATTTCAATGTATAGCAAATGTGAGTTTTGGTTGAGGTTGGTGGCATGTCTTGGTCATATTCATCTTGTGAGGGGGTTGAGGTTGATCCAAGGAAAATCGAGGCGGTGAAAAAATGGCCTACGCCATTGACTCCAATCGACATTAGGATTTTTTTGGGGGCTAGCGGGATACTCTAGGAGGTTTGTGGATGGTTTTGCGTCCATTGTGTCTCCCTTGACTACTTTTACCCAAAAGAGTATGAAATTTGAGTGGTCTGAGGCATGTGAAAGAAGCTTCCAAATCTTGAAAGATAGGATTACTTCCGGTCCAGTGTTGACCTTATCGGAGCGTACCAAGGGCTTTATTGTATATTGTGATGCATCCCAAGTGGGTTTAGGGTGTGTGCTTATAAAACATGGGAAAGTAGAAGCTTATGCCTCTAGGCAACTTAAGGCGCATGAGAAGAATTATACAACTTTTGATCTTGAGTTAGCGGCCGTGGTATTTGCCTTGAAAATATAGAGGCATTATTTGTATGGTGTCCATGTGGATGTGTATACCGACCACAAGAGTCTTCAATATGTGTTTACTCAAAAGGAGTTGAATCTGCGACAAATAAGGTGGTTTGAATTGTTGAAAGATTATGAGATGAGTTTCTCTACCACTCATAAAGGACAATGTGGTTGGGATGCTCTAAGTCATATGACCATGGGCAGTATGTCTCACTTAGATGAATCCAAGAAAGACCTAGTGAAACATGTTCATAGGTTGGATATATTGGGTGTTAGATTGGAAGATTCTCCGAATGGTGGTTTTATGGTACATCATAACTCCGAATCATCTTTGGTTGTTGAGGTGAAGTCTAAGCAACACCTTGATCAACCATTAATGGATATGAAGGAGTCGGTTATTGGTAAGTTAAATGAGTCATTCTCTTGGGTTGATGGTGTATTGAGGTATCAAGGAAGGTTGTGTGTTCCCAATGTAGATGGTTTGAGAAACCGTATTATTGAGGAAGCTCATGGGTCCCGTAACTCCATTCATCCGGGTTCTACAAAGATGTATCATCACCTTAGAGAAGTGTATTGGTTGGAAGGCTTGAAAGGGGACATAGCGGAATTTGTTGCAAAATGTCCAAATTGCAAACAAGTGAAAGTCAAACACCAAAAATGGGGTAGTTTACTTCAAGAATCCAAGTTCCTAATTGGAAGTGGGAAGACATTAATATGGATTATGTGGTAGGTTTGCCTCGGACACAAAAGCAACATCACTCCATATGGGTGATTGTGGAAAGGTTGACAAATCCGATCATTTTATTTCCGTCAAGTCCACTTACTAGGTGGAATATTATGCAAGGATCTTCATAGATGAGATTGTGTGTCGCCAAGGTATTACATTATCCATCATATCAGATAGGGTTGCTCAATTCACATCTAGATTTTGGAGGTCATTCAAAAAAGGATTTGGTACAATAGTGAAGTTAAGCACCTCTATTAATCCCCAAGCGGATTGTCAATCGGAGCACAATATGTAAACCCTTGAGGATATGCTTAGAGCTTTTATAATTGAAATCAAGGGAAATAGGGAAAAACACTTGCCTTTGGTTGAGTTTTCTTACAACAATAGTTACCATTCATCTATATCTATGACTCCTTATGAAGATTTGTATGGTAGGAGATGTAGATCACCAGCTGGATGGTTTGAAGTGGGCAAGGCTTCACTTTTGGGTCCCGAATTGATTTATAAGACTTTGGACAAGGTTCATAAAATAAGGAATCGCTTGAAAACAGCCTAAACCCGGCAAAAGTCTTATGCCGACCATAGGAGACGAGAGTTGGAATTTAAATAGTTAGATAAAGTGTATCTAAAAATTTCACCTATTAAACGGGTGGTGAGATTTGGCAAGAAAGGGAATTTGAATCCTCGTTATATGGGTCCCTATGAAATTTGCAAAAGATTGGTAAGGTTGCATATGAGTTGAAGTTTCCTAGTGAATTGGCTTCGATTCATCCGGTGTTCCATGTTTCCATGCTTAAGAAGTATATCGGTGATCCCGAGTCTATTCTTCCTATTGAAGGTCTAGATGTGCAAGAGAACTCTCCTATGAGGAGTTTCTGGTTAAAATACTTGATAGACAAGTAATGAAGTTAAGGAGCAAAGAGGCTGCTGTAACATTCCGGAAAATTACATGCCTAGTGAAGATCCCAATAGGCCTTTAAGAACGCGTATTGGGGGTACATAGGCATCCCAATGCCCAATATTGAGAAATATTTGGCATAGTATAAAAAATTGGCTAAGGGGTATTAGCCAATTTCAATATAATACCCAAATAAGCAAAATATTGGGCATATTAGAAAATATTTGCTTTAAGGGTGTTAGCCAATTTTCTAACTTTAATGAGATTGTTTAAGAAATCTACCTGCAATGAACACCCTAAGCTAAAATGTATATTTCTTAACATTTTGCATAATAGATACGAGGCATCCATGTGTCAAGCCTTGACATCATAGCACATGACCACTTGAAATGGTCATGTAGATTAAGCAGTGCCCAAGGACATACTCAGGATCCTTGGGACAATAAGTAAACATTCCAAATGAGCCTTCAAGAATAGTTAGTTAGGAAAGTACAAGCACCTGTGCAACCACATGTGTAACCGGCCAAGGAGGGGACTATGCGAACGAGTCCCACCATGTGGGGCCTAACTCCCTAACCAACTCTAGACTCTAAGTAACTGACCTAACTAGCTAACTAACCTAGGACTAACCGAAATAAACCAACTAGTGCACCCGACAACCTAAGATTTAACCTGGTGACACTAACCTAGTAACTAACTAAGAAACATCCTAGTACCTACACTAGGATGGTCCAAAGGGTTAGTTATGGTCCTAAAGACTAAAGGGTACTTTAGTAATTACCCTAGGCCACCTAATTAATTAAAATAGCAACTTAATTAATTAATTTAAATTGTCAAACCGAAATCCTTACACTAGACAAGTAACTAACTAAGAAACATCCTAGTACCTAACCTCGGATGGTCCAAAGGGTTGGTGATGGTCCTAACAACTTAGTGGTACTTTAGTAAGTACCCTAGGTTACCTAATTAATTAAATTAGCAACTTAATTAATTAATTTAATTTGTTAAAACCGAAACTACTAGGCAATTTCCAGATTTCGGTTAAGTCAAGTGCTCTTCTAATTCTAGTCAATATAGGAGGGGCGTTTTAGTAATGAGATAATTCATTTATTAATTAAGTTAATTAGTATAAATTTGAATTATTCAATATCAGTTCCTAAGACCTAAAAACTCACGATCATTCACTTAGAAGCGTGACTCAAAGAAAGTAAGTAAAAATGTAGAAAGACAAAGGTTCTCTTAGGTGATTTCAAGGTATTCTTGAAGGGTTTCGTGCAAGGTGATCTTCATAGATTCAATTCTACATAAGGTATGGGTTTTCTTTCCTAGAATCCTTTCACCAAGAGGCTTTTCAAACACTTCAATTCATGAATATCGAAACTAGGGTTGTTCCCAAAGACATTGTTGAACGTCCATCTCCCTAGTTATCCTTGTTTTCAATTCTAATAAGTATGTAGATGTAAATATCGAACATGTTGTTAGTATGTGGTGCTAACTGGTCATTATTTGTAAGTTTCTTGATTTTTTAAATGACTAATGAGGCCTATAGATTGGATTCGAATAATTTGAGTGTTAGTTACACGAATTCAGGAATCATATAATGCTTTCTTTTGTTCGAGAATATGAAGTTAACGTGAATCGACTATGAAGTTTAGTTACTGTTAAATGTTAAAGTGTTGACTTGTTTATGTTGAGGAATCACTATATTACATTCATGAAACTAATTGATTTATTTAGTGATAACACAATGAAAATAGTTTAAGTAAAGATTGGTTCATGCCAATAAATTGGCTAACAATGTCTTGCCCAAAAAGTTGAATGGAATTGACTTACAATATTGCTTTCAAAGTATGATGGAAAAGATTGGCTAATGACAAATGTAAACCAAATTATGGATGACCAATGTAACTTTGAATTCATAACCAAGGGTATGCCAATCATTGGGACAAGTCCCAACATACCCTTTCCAAATGAACTATGAGTATAAGTAATTTCATTGAACAAAGTTCATAATGTTCAAAAGAATGGTATGAAGCTACCAAAAGACATGAAACGAGATAATGTGAGTAATAACATAATTAAAAACTTTTGAATTATGAAAGTGACCAGAATGGGGTGTTAAAGGAAGTGAGACAAGTCTCACTTACACCTAAGACAACTATGTCAAAGATGCTCACATAAGAGGGTGTTAATAATCGTGAGACAAGTATCATTAACACCAAGATGATAATGTAAGGTTAAATTCATATTTCATTAAATAAAGAAAGGGATGATAGGTTATACAAAGATTTAATTAAACTTCATAACTAGAAGCAAATTTTCATAATGTTTAAGTAAGCTCTAAAAGATGTAAAGAAAAAGAAGTTGAGAAAAGCACCGATAGACAAGCGATGAGCTTGTGCCAGCACATGTAGCCTCATGATATGAGGCTACCACCAAGGTGGATAAGTAGTCTCCATATGTCTCCTAGTCTTCGAACTATGTTGCCAGCATGGGAACTAGCCAGTGGATTCCACCTAAGAGAGCTAGGTATGATGCGGTTTCACTTTGGCCGGTGAGACCACCCCTTTTCGGTGTGGGGCAGACATAAGATTTCATGCTTAGGTCACATGATCTATGTCGGTTAAATGCTCAAAGAAAGTATTCGGTTAACTTTAGCCGTGAACCACCTCTTTGCGGTGTGGGGTAGACACTGGACTTGGTTTCACTTTAGATAGTGAACCACCCCTTTTCGGTGTTGGTCAGACACTCGATTTTATGTTAGCTCACATGATCTATATTCACTTTGATTGGTGAATCAGCCCTCTTTGGTGTGGGGAAGACACTGGATTTCATGTTAGCTCGCATGATCTTAATGCTAAAGATTTCTTTAAGAAACTAAGAAATAAAGAAGAAGAAATGTAACTTCAAAGTGAGCTAAGAAAGTAAGAGCTTAAGAATATCGATTGTCAGTGCTTGATAAGAATGAAGTTTTCAGCAAATAATGGGCATAGCCAATAATGACTTCTTATTTTATGAAAATGATCCAAGCCAAAAAAGATTGGCTTATAATGACTTCTTATATTATGAAAATGATCAAGGCCAAATAACATTAGCTTATAATGAGTTCTTATATTATGCAAATGATCATAGACAAATAAAGATTGGCTTATAATGACTTCTTATATTATGCAAATGATCATAGCTAAATAAAGATTGACTTATAATGACTTCTTATATTATGCCAATAAAGGGGAGCAAAACATAATGGCTAATCAATGCCCCATAATATTTAAAGTATGCAATGATCAAATAGTGGGCATACCCAACAATCTTTTATATCATGCAAATGATCAAATAATGGGCATAGCGAATAATAAATTCTTATATTATCCAAAATGATCAAACAATGTATATAGCCAATAAAGATTGGCTTATAAAAACTTCATGCCCAAAGTAAGCAAGATCATAAGTTTTAATTATATGCCCCAAGAGCTATACATATTATGCAATAATTAAATAATGGCATAGCCAATAAAGATTGGCTTATAAATACATTCATGCCCAATTTAACAAGAATGGAAAATCTAACTTGTGAGTAGGGTAGCCAAATCATTTCCTTAGTCCTATGAATTACTTACTCGATTCATTGTAGGTATGGGACTACAATTAATCATTACTCTTGTAAGTAAAACATAGGATCAAATGAGATCATTGAACTACACAACAAGAAGAAGAAAAAGACTGAAAAATAAACCAAGTATGGAATGAAGAGCTCACGGCCTAAGAGGGAGCAAATTTATAAATTTTCGTTTGAGATGTTCTAAAATTATGTTCATGATTCCAAGGTCTTATTTTCATATAGTAAATGAGTTTTGTGCTTTAAATGCATTAAAATATGTCATATTCATACCATGATTCACAAATAACGAAATAAGAAAGTCTAGTGACTTCACTTTCCAGAAATGACATATTGTTATAGGAAGAGATTTACTTGACCATTCATAGTCCTTATGTGTATGTGTGCATACACCCATGCTTAGTACAAGTGTGTACTAACCCTATACTATTACTGATGCAGGACAGAGAGAAGGTTGAAGACTCATCGAAGCTGTTTGGATTAGCGATCTCCAGACGCTGGTAGGTCCTCTTGAGTTCGAGCATGCTACATTTATCTTTCTAGCCTAGTACTTTAGACATAGCTAGTGGATGTTGTCCCTAGCGTTTCTTTTCAGTTGTTTTATTCGAAGCTTTGGATTAAGGCCGTTTAGGAAAACTATTACGTTATATATTGATTCTTTCATTTGAATTGTTTCATCAATTGTAGAAGGTTCTTTAGTTTGATCTTATTAGAATATTAATCTATGTAGTAGTTATATGAAGTCTATGTATACTTTATTATGTTTTAAAAGTTTTAAAATTTCTGCAAATTTAACTATATTATTGTTATGAAAGCTAAGAAGAGGCTCGTTTGCGACCTCTAAGAGGTTAAAGACGCCGGTTGCATTCGGATTCCAGAATCCGGGTGTGACAAACTTGGTATCAGAGCATGAGGTTAAATTACCTAGGAACTAAAACTCAGAACAACCACGTTACGTAGTTTCTAACTTATGGTTATGAAGTTCACCAGAATCATGACTTAGAGACTATATGATGTTAGGAATTTTCCCTTCTTCTACTCTTTATCGTGCTGTGTAGAGTTTTGACACTTTGTGTCATTCTACCATCTAACTTCCTTCTTGTGTGTGCGTGAACACAAGAAGAAATGCAGGGAGGAGAGTTGGAGAAGCAGCTACTGGGGAAAATCAAACTTCTGCCCCAGCTGCTGGAGTGTGCAGTAAGTGTTGCCGTTTGCATGGAGGTGAGTGCAAGGTAGGTTCTAATGCTTGCTATGGGTGTCAATGAATAGGAGAAGGCTGAGTTGGCTGCATACCAGTTCAAGGATGTGGCTCAGGTATGGTACAAGATGTAGGTCAGGATGGCCAAGTGGTCTAAGGCACCAGACTCAAGTTGTGCTCTTTGCAAGAAGAGACAACATTACAGCTGAAAGAGTATATAGAGATTGCCTAATAACTGTTATCAATACAATTACTCATGCTCATCTAATAGAATTAACCATGCTTGATTTTGATATAATTTTGGGTATGGATTGGCTTCATAAATGATATGCTACCATAGACTATCGTAACAGGTAGTAAGGTTTCAGTTTCCAAATGAGTTAGAGATGGAATGGGAAGGGTGTGGTTCAAATCCAATAAGACAAATAGTTTCCCATCTTGAAGCCAATAAGATGTTATCTAGGGGTATTTATGCCACTTAGTCAGAGTCAATGACTTAGAACATGAAGTTCCTTCCATAGACTCTGTGTCCATAGCGAAAAGAGTTTCCAAGAGCTCAAAGACCGACTCACTTCAGCCCCAGTTCTCACATTGCCGAAGAGTGGCCAAGGGTATGTGGTATACTGTGATGCTTCCCGAGTAGGTATGGGTGTGTTCTTATGCAAGATGGCAAGGTGATTGCAAACGCATCGAGACAGTAGGAAATCCACGAGAAAAATTACCCTGCTCATGATCTTGTGTTAGATACCGTGGTATTTGTGTTGAAACTTTTGCGATATTACTTATATAGTGTACATGTTGATCTATATACTGACCATAGAAGTCTTCAGTACGTCTTTACGCAGAGAGAATTGAACTTTTGTCAGAGAAGATGAATAGAACTGCTTAAGGATTATGACATGAGTGTCCACTATCACCCAGATAAGGCCAATGTGGTAGCCGATGCGTTGAGTCGATTGAGCATGGGCAGCGTGTCTCATATTGATGATGAAAAGAAGGAGCTAGTAAAAGAGGTACACCAATTGGCTAGGTTAGGTGTACGACTGGTAGATACACCAAGTGGGGGTGTTTCAGTTCATTCAAGTTCTGAATCCTCATTTGTTGTAGATGTTAAAGCTAAGCAACATCTCGACACATTACTCATGGAGTTGAAAGACTCAGTGTTGAGTAAGTTGAATGAATCATTTTCCCTAGAAGGGGATGGTGTACTTAGATACCAGAGCAAATTATGTGTGCCCAATGTTGACAATTTGAGGTCTAATATTTTGGTAGAAGCTCATGGCTCCAGGTATTCCATTCATCCAGGTTCCACCAAAATGTACCATGACCTTAAAGACGTCTATTGGTGGGAAGGTATGAAGTGAGATATCTCTAAGTTTGTGGAGGAGTGTCCCAATTGCCAATAGGTAAAGGCCGAACACCTTAAGCCTGGGGTCTCACCCAGTCGATTGAGATACCAACATGGAAGTGGGAGTCTATTAATGTGGACTTTGTAGTAGGTCTGCACAAGACTAAGAAACTACAGGATTCCATTTGGGTCATTGTTGACATAATGACTAAGTCCGCTTATTTCATACCTGTGAAGTCTGCTTACAAGGCTGAAGATTATGCCAAGCTATATATTGATGAGATAGTGAGATGGCATGGGATTCCTTTTTATATCATTTTGGATAGGTGAGCCCAATTCACTTATCACTTTTGGAGATCCTTCCAAAAGAGCTTGGGTACGCAGGTGAAGCTTAGTAATGCTTTTCATCCGTAGACGGATGGACAAGCAGAACGTACCATTCAGACCCTTGAAGACATGTTGAGAGCATGTGTTATTGACTTCAAGCGGAGTTGGGATTATCAGTTGCAATTGATTGAGTTCTCTTATAATAATAGCTACCATTCCAGTATTGTAATGGTACAATTTGAAGCATTGTATGGCATGATATGTAGGTCTCCAGTTGGGTGGTTTGAAGTAGGATAATCTTACATCCTTGGCCCTGAGATCATACATGAGGCTATAGAAAATGTGAGAATGATCAAGGATCGTTTGGATACTGCTTACAGTCGTCAAAACTCCTATGCTGATAACAGAAAGAGAGCTCTTGAATTCAAAGTAGGTGATCAAGTCTACTTGAAGATATCAACCATGAAAGGGGTGATAAGGTTTGGTAAGAAAGGAAAGTTGAGTTCGAGGTATATAGGTCCTTATGACATCTTACCGTGAGTAGGAAATGTTGCCTACGAACTGAAGTTACCACAAAACTTGGCTTCTATTCATCCAGTGTTTCACGTTTCGATGCTTAAGAAGTGTCTAGGCGATCCAGCATCCATCCTGCCTGTTGAGGGGTTAGGAGTTGATGAGAACCTTTCTTATGAGGATGTTCCAGTTGAAATTTTAGATCGCCAAGTAAAGCGGCTGAGGAACAAGGAGGTTGCCACCGTAAAAGTATTATGGAGGAACCACCTTGTTAAGGGAGCAACATGGGAGGCCGAGGCCGATATGAGATCCCATTATCCTCACTTTTTCAGTTCTTGAGGTTAGATATACTTTTCCTAAGTCTGGTTTTTGTTTAATAAACTCTGAGTTTTTAGTGCATTAGTCAATTTTGGTGTTGTAAGTCCATAATCGTGTGTTTTATACTTGCACTATATGAGTTAAAATGAGTTTATGCTTGTATTCATGTTGCTGTTTTGTGTAGCGTAGACATGATTTTTGTGTTGCATGAGTTGTGATGTGCATTAAGTTAAGTGTGATTGAGAAGGAAGTTCCTCAATCTCAAATATGAAGCTTCAGAGAAGCTTTGAGTAATATGCATCATCTAGAGTAATTGTGAATCAGATATTCACATAGAGTAAAGTTTCATGCATGTTAAATTGTTTTTAAAAATCCACTTCTTTATTTTAAAAATGATGTGTAGTGTCATTCGGGGACGAATGTTCCTAAGGGGGGGATAATGTAACATTCCGGTAAATTACATGTCTAGTGAAGAGCCCAATAGGCCTTTAAGAATGCGTATTGGGGGTACATAGGCATCCCAATGCCCAATATTGAGAAATATTGGGTATAGTATAGAAAATTGGCTAAGGGGTATTAGACAATTTCTATAGAATACCCAAATAAGCAAAATATTGAGCATATTAAAAAATATTGGCTTAAAGGTTGTTAGCCAATTTTCTAACATTAATGAGCTTGTTTAAGAAATGTACGTGCAATGAAGACCCTAAGCTAAAATTTATATTTCTTAACATTTTGCATAATAGATACGAGGCATCCATGTGTCAAGTCTTGGCATCATAGCACAGGACCACTTAAAATGGTCATGTAGATTAAGCAGTGCCCAAGTACATAATGAGGATCCTTGCTAGTTAGGAAAGTACAAGCAACACATGTGCTAGCACATTAGTAACCGGCCAAGGAGGGGACCACGTGAACCACTTAATCGAATTCGGTTAGGGAGGTTAGGGGCAGCGTGCGAACGGGTCCCTCCACGTGAGGAATAACTCCCTAACAAACTCTAGACTCTAACGAACTGACCTAACTAGCTAACTAACCTAGGACTAACCTAAATAAACCAACTAGTACACCCGACAACCTAAGACTTAACCGGGTGACACTAACCTAGTAACTAACTAAGAAACATCCTAGTACCTAACCTAGGATGGTCCAAAGGGTTATTTATGGTCCTAACGACTTAAGGGTACTTTAGTAATTAACCTAGGTCACCTAATTAATTAAAATAGCAACTTAATTAATTAATTTAAATGGTCAAACCGAAATCCTTACACTAGACAAGTAACTAACTAAGAAACATCCTAGTACCTAACCTAGGATGGTCTAAAGGGTTGGTTATGGTCCTAACAACTAAGGGGTACTTTAGTAATTACCCTAGGTTACCTAATTAAATAAATTAGCAACTTAATTAATCAATATAATTGGTTAAAACCGAAACCACTAAGCAATTTCCAGATTTTGATTAAGTCAAGTGCTCTTCTAATTCTAGTCAATTTAGGAGGGGCGTTTTAGTAATTAGCTAATTAATTTATTAAATAAGTTAATTAATATAAATCTGAATTATTCAATATCAGTTCCTAAGACCTAAAAACTCATGATCATTCACTTAGAAACGTGACTCAAAGGCAGTAAGCAAAAAAGTAGAAAGACAAAGGTTCTCTTAGGCAATTTCAAGGTATTCTTCAAGGGTTTCGTGCAAGGTGATCTTCGTAGATTCAATTCTACATAAGGTATGGGTTTTATCTCTTGGAATCCTTTTTACAAGAGGCTTTTCAAATGCTTCAATTCATGAATATCGAAACTAGGGTTGTTCCCAATTACATTGTTGAACGTCCATCTCCCTAGTTATCCTTGTTTTTATTCTAACAAGTATGTATATGTAAATCTCGAACATGTTGTTGGTATGTGGTGCTAACTGATCATTATGTGTAGTTTTCTTGATTTGTTAAATGACTAATGAGGCGTATAGATTGGATTTGAATGATTTGAGTGTTAGCAACACGAATTAAGGAATGATATAATGCTTTCTTGTGTTCGAGAATATGAAGTTACTGTGAATTATGTAAGACCCCCAAAAATGAGATAGGGTGTCTAGAGCCTAAAGTGTTCGTATTAATGTTCTAATGTCCAAAAATGACTTATAATATAGTGTACAGGCAGTGTATGAAGTTTGAGGTGATTTGGAAGTCAAACGTCATGGGACGACCAAGACGTTCAATGACTAAGTCACCTAAATGTCTCATATGTTGTTCTATGTGATTATATGTGTTGCATGAGCTTATGAAGTCTTAAAATGGTTTATAATAATGTCAAATTGTAGCATATGAAGTTTTATGATGTTTGGAGGTCAAACGACCAAGAACGTCCAAGTTGTTCGAAAGATAGCCCTTAAGACGCAATGTGTGTCTTGATTGGGCATAGCCCTTTTGGAAGAGTTGAAAGTGTTTGTTTTGGGTGAAAATTTTGTGCAATGTCCAAAACTTGTTAAGGGTTGTATTTATGTTGTAAACGTCTGGGTACGACTTCTAAAGGGCCCCGCAAAAGGCCCCACAAGAAGGGCCCAAGGCTGGTCGAGACACTGCCTTGGCAGTGTCAATCGACGAACCAAACGATGGCCAGTTGGTCAACCAACGGCCCGTTGGTGAGGTCTCTTCGATTCTTACTTAGCTTGGTCAGGTCTTAAACCAAAATTTGGCTAAGGACCAGTCGACGGAAGCCAAAGTACGGCCAGTCGATTGCTCCGTCGATGGTGGTCTGTGAGTTGCAGCCTGCACACTGTTTCATTAAGGGGGTGAATGGAAAATTCACCGCACATTCTAAACTGACCCTATATGATTTAGTTAACTGATTTTGGGTGTATATAAGTTATTCAAAGTGTGAGCAACCCATTCCCAAATACTCTCTACACGATTGAGCCTTTCCCTCCAAAAATATTCTCCCTAGAAACCTCCATTCTTGTTGAAGCTCAAGAACAGCTTGGAGCTTGGAATGGCATGATTTATTCACCAAGTTATAGAGGTATTCATGTAGATAAAGGTATGGTGATCTTCATCTCTAGTTATCTTTTCATCTAGAGAGTCATTCTCAAGGATTTCAAAGAAGAAAATTATGATCAAACCCAGTCTTCTTCAATCTGCCATGGGTTCTTTCTAAAAAGGTTTTTAACGATTGAATCATGATTAATTGAAGTTATTACAGTGGTTTTAATGTGATTTTTACTCAAATTGCAACATGAACCTATGCTCCTTCACTCAAACGTTTTAGCCTTGCATAGGCTTTGTGATCTTGAATTACTATCGATTGAATTATGATTCTAATACATTGAAGTGATTGTATGTACTGTTATTAACATGAATTTATGTTCAATTGATTTTTAATGATCCGTGAGGATCAATGTATGCAGATTTGAGCATGTTAGCCTAGTTTCCATGATTCATTGTAACATTGGCTTCTAAATGATTTAGTGTGGATTTCGATTATGTTTGGTTGGTTGTAGCTGCTGTTTTAGGTTAGTATCATGATTGAATTATGGATATGAATCACGTATGATTGTAGTAAAGATGGTTTATGTGAATTGACCTAGTCTTTCTAACCTATCGATTGATAATACTATGTATGTGATGATATCTTGAATTGTGGATAGATGAAGCATGATTCCTTTGATGTAGTGATCTATCTAGATGCTTCTTAGCATGTAAATTATTGTTAAAATATGATTGATGATCAAGGCCTTAGAGAATCAATAGTGTTGGTTGATTCCCTCTCTATACTCTAGCCAAATCATCAAGTCTAATGCGTTGTAGCTTAATCTTGGAGTGCTTTAAGCATGACTTATTTATGAATAAATGTATGATTAGCTACTGCCTTAGAGTGATATTGTTGGTGAAATAGGATCTATAATTCATGTAATGAAATTGGCTAATGGTTTATGTTCTTCTACCTTCTAGTATGCTAAGGTGTTGTGCTAGTTTGTAGTATGGACTTGTAGTACCTTATGCATGACTTCGTATATGATTATTATGTTTTAGATACTGCCTTATACGTTAAATATTGATTAAAGAGTAGTAAAGTTCAATGATGACCAAATGCTAAAGGGTTGGTAAGAATTGCTCTATTCTTCTACTTCTCTACTTCTCTATAATAATGTTGATGAAGCCGTGAGTGGCATTGTGTGGCATGGTCCACTTATGGTGGCGGTGTATACTTTATGTCATTATATATGTGTTGACCATGTCCTTGAAGGCAAATTTGATGAATATATGAAGGAGTGGTTATGATGACTACTTTATGTGTAGCTTGTGCCTTGTCTTCTATTTGAGTTGTGAATCTAGGTTATGTTACTATTGTTATGAGCATGTGAAGGGTTGTGTAATGTCATGTGTAGGTGCTGCCATGTCTTAGGTGATAAGGTTGATGATCCCTACCAATGTACCCCTATGTGAATGTGTGAATAGTAAATATTCCAAATGAGCCTTCAAGAATGGTTAGGAAAGTACAAGCACATGTGCAAGCACATGTGTAACCGGCCAAGGAGGGGACTACGTGAACGGGTCCCACCATATGGGGCCTAACTCCCTAACAAACTCTAGACTCTAACTAACTGACCTAACTAGCTAACTAACCTAGGACTAACCAAAATAAACCAACTAGTGCACCCGACAACCTAAGATTTTAACCTGGTGACACTAACCTAGTAACTAACTAAGAAACATCCTAGTACCTAACCTAGGATGGTCCAAAGGGTTAGTTATTGTAACAACCCTAAAAATGAATAGGATCAAGACTTAGGTGTTTCAAGAATGCTTGCGATTAGACCAAGGCCCACACATATTGATACGCGTAGAACCAGACCTCAGAACCCTTACTACGACCAAGCCAACTAACTTGGGGAGTTAATTGTGCTTGGAAAGATTGGAACCAACCATGTGAGGCTCACGAAAACGAAGATTTAATCGAAAGATTTTTTACTAGACTCAAAAGAAGAAATTTTAAGTTTTGAGGGTCCAAGGGTAAAATGGTCTTTTCCAGGACAAGGGTAATATTGTAATTACCCTTAGTAATTAATTATTTAATTAATTAAGTTAAAAAAATAAAGAAATTCGGGTGAGGCAACCCGAAGTGACCCATTTTCGCAAAATGGGGTCACCCGGGTTCGAACCCCACTAGAACCAAGATTAAACTTGCTTTTATTTTAATGTGTTAACTTAGTTTTTAATAAATAATTAATATTAACTGATTTAGGAAAAAGAAATCAGATTTTTATTAATTTTTATTAATTATTGAGTTGACTAATTCAAACCCACAAAGTCCTACTTCTACTAGAATTCTATCTCCCTTTTCCCCACTCTCTTTGCACGATTTCTTTCTCTCTTTCACTCTCTTTTTCTTGGCTGAAAACATGACAAAACAATCAGCAAAAGCAAAATAAAGTAAAGGCAAAAGTTCATCAAGAACTTTAAAGATAGAAACTCAAAGAGAAAACAATCCGGTAACGTTAAGCAGAACTACTACGCTAGTCGGGTGAGGTGTGACTTTGGGTGTGTGGACTGATTTGTGGAGGAGTTCTTGGGCAGCATTTTGAACATTTAACAAGGAAACAAAGGTATGGGTTTTCTTACTCTTGGTCCCTTTCCCAAGAGACCCCTAGGACTCAGTATATTCGGCTCAAAAACTAAGGTTGATTCCCCTATTGCATGTCCCTGTCATTAGCTCCCAACGAATGTAGGTTGGTATGAATGCTGGTAGACTTAGGATTATGTGATGTTTGTGCTGAATGTTAATGTATTGGATGTATGTTAATTCACGAAAATACAACCATGTGTGTGTTCGAATTAAGAAAAACAAAATGTGTATGGCATGTTGAGTCTCGGCCTAAGGGCTTGATTTTGTTAATATTTTGTTGGTTGTTTTATGTACACTAATTGAAGTAAAATGTGATGTTCATGTGACATGAAGTGTGGCCGAATTGAGGAGTAAACATTTTGGTTAAGAATTCGTGAAAAATTATATTAAAAAATGTACCAAACGAACTATATATTGTCCTATGAATCTACTAACAAATGGAGATAAAAAATGAGTAAAGAAGTCATTTTGAATTTCCATCATTTTGTTGATATATCTCTGCCAAGTTAAGATGTTTAAAATGCCAAGAAAAATAAGGAAGATTTGGTGAGGTCTTTGAGGGTCGAACCCGAGACCTCACCCCTTTAAAAATCAAAAAAAATATATAAATAAAGAAGAAGAAAAAATTCGTGTGGTGAGGGGGATTCGAACCTGCCTTGGCTGGGAACTAAGTGTGAAGAAAAAGAAAAATAAGAAATGAGAGGGGTGGGATTCGAACCCACACCCTCTCGGTTAGGAACCAAGGAAAAGGAAAAATAAAGGAAAATTTTGAGAGGCATGGGAATCGAACCCACGACCTCTATGCGGATGAGAGAAGTAAAAATAAAAATAAAATGAGGCTGTGGGGATTCGACCCCACAACCTCACAGTCAACTCAAATAAGTCAACTTTCAAAAAGGAGAATAAAATAAAGAGGTTGTGGGGGTTCGAACCCACAACCTCTCAGCCTTAAGCGAATGGAAGGGAAAGGAAAATAAAGGAGAATTGTAGTGTGGCTGAGGGGACTCGACCTCGGGTACCAAAGTCTCCTATAGGCCGAAACTAATAAAAGAAAAATGAAAATGGGGTTGTGGGGGCTTGAACACACAACCCATCGGCCAATGCAAGGAAAGTTTTAAATAGACAAGTAACCCTTCAATGTAAACATTGTGATTTGACTTAGAGTTAAAATGTTATGACTATTAGAATAAAATCAATTAATAATGTAAATGACATTCAATTGATTCAAGACTTGGGATTCCTTGCCCAAACTTCCGTTTGATACATAAGTCATACGTGAACAAATAATCCAAGAATAATGCCACCTACTTAGATCAAATTCAAGATCTTGGCATAACTACAAGTTACATAAGTCTTGTACTACATAATCTTAGGAATGTAAGAATTACTTAATGAACTACGAATGAAGCCTCATGGCCTGTGTGTATAGACTCATAAGTCTAACATACGTTCAAAAGTAAGTGATCCTAAGATGTATGAAATGAAATGATGAACCCTAGAAGGGTTAAGTATGAGTGTAAATACACTAAATGGCCAAGTGCATTGGCATATGATGAGATGAACAATGAAATGATGAAATGAACATTCACATAATAAAAGGTGAGTAACTATGAACAAGCAAAAGGGGCTAATGATAATGAATGTGGTGACAACATGATATGAGACTAATGTAAATGATGAGAGTAATCTCAAATGAGCCTAAGTAAATGTTACCAATACGTACTCACCTATGAGGGTGTAAGATAAGGAAGACACAAGTCTCTATGAACACTCTAATGAGAGTATTGAACTTAATACACTCAATACGAATGATGAGATAAGAAATCATCTAATGAGCTATGATGTCCTCATACTAGAAGCCAGCTTCTATGACGTATGAGATGAATGTAATGGAACTTTATACTGAGCACCGATAAACTAGCTATGAGCGGTGGTGCCTTCTTTCGGGAAGGGCGGAGGTTCACGTAACTCTCATGAGATGAGACTGTCCGGCTTGCCGGGTATGGGTCTCCTTATATCTCCTAGTCTTTGAACCTATACTGCCAATATAGGGATCTGGCGGGGTTAAATTCCCATGTACGCTAGCATGTTATTGGATCACTTTGGCCGGTGATTCCACCTCTTTTCGGTGTGGGAGAGACACTGGATTTCATGATGCTCACATGATCTATGTCGGTTAAAGTTAAAGTTCCCAATGAATGAATGAGGCCAGCCTCAAATGATGCACAAAATGAAATGAATGAATACCAAAGGTGTTAGGATAGGATAATCAAAAAGTGAGTGAGATTCAAGTAATGACATTAGGTCATTATTGGTCATTGCACAACGAACCTAACGAAAGTCTTAAACTACATCCTAGGTATAACTGGTGGTTACACTGGACTATGAATGAAATGAAGTAAAGTACGTATGAATGAACGAAGCAGACTCTGTGTTTGCTAATGAAGACTCCCTAGTTGAGGTCCCATATGTTGAGCCTTCATATCTGGGAGGTCTTAATGTCAAGTCCATGATTCCAAGGTCTCATGGCATATGAATAAATGATATGAAAGAAGTTATGTGCTACATGTAAAATGTAATGTATGCTATATGATATGTACTATGTGTAAATGTTATGTGCTGTGTGCAAATGTGAAAAGTATGATGATGTATGTTATTCTCATGGTATCACTTTCCTAATCCAAATTTAGAAAGCTCACTTACTTTCCTAATCCAAATTTGGAAACTTTCCTAATCTCAATTTGGCAAGTCCACTGACTTGACTTCCAAACAAAAATCATGTTGTTAGGAAAGAGCTATTCTTTCTCATGCATGTCCTTGGTGTGTGCTTGCATATACCCATACTTAGTACAAGTGTGTACTAACCCTATACAAACTCTACTATTTTAGGTGCAGGCACAGGTGGACGGTAGAGCTACAGGATCATCGCTGCAGTTATCCGGACGTCCAGCATTCATCCAGTTTTTGGTAGGTCCTCATGTTTTCGAGGATGCTAATATTTATGTTCTAGCTTAGTTTAGGAGTTGAGCTAGTGGAGCATGTTCCACTAGCGTTTCTTTCTTATTTTATTCAGACTATGTATGAGTGCCATTTTGGCAATTATACGATTATGTTATTGAACTATTTCTTTCATTTGATTATCTCTTAATGCTTAGATGGTTGATGTTGAACAAATTACGAATGTATTAGAAATGTTTAGTAAGTAATGTTTAGAAACAAAAAGTTTCAAATTTTCCGCTAAAAATTAACATATGTAAAGCAAGAATGATGTAAGTAGGCTTGTCTGCGACCTCTGAGAGGTCAACGATGCCGGTATCGTCTGGGGTCTAGATTCCAGTCGTGACAAAGTTGGTATCAGAGCACTAGGTTAAATTACGAAAATAATAAGTTCACATCAACCACATTGAGTAGTTTCTAAGTCATGGTAGTGAAGTGCACCACTATCCTGGATTAGAGACTGCATGATGCGTAGGAATGTTTCCCTTCTTCTGATCTTATCGTGCTTTTCTAAATGTCTGAATTCTTGGTGTTATGTGCGTGTCTAATATCAATCCTTTTGTTTTTCCAGAGAATGAACACTAGGAGAGGAAGTGGCCAGAGGAGAGGAGGAGCTGCTAGGGATAATCAGGATCTCCCCCAGGTTCCAGCTGAAGGAGTGGCCATACCAGTTAACCCAGCTGGGTTGACTGATGCTGAGGTGCCGGCATCTTTGGCCCAAATGGCACAGGCCATTACCATGCAGGCCCAGGCTATGACTGCCCAGGTCAACAGACAGGATGTTCAGAGGGAGAACCCACCGGTCCGTAACATAGCTGACAGACTGAGGGATTTCACGAGGATGAATCCTCCGATTTTCACAGGGGCTAAGACATCGGAGGATCCTCAGGAGTTTTTAGATGAGGTACATAAGATTCTGGTGGCTATGGGGGCCACTGACATTGAGAAGGCTGAGCTGGCTTCCTATCAGCTCAAGGATGTAGCACAGACTTGGTACAAGATGTGGCAAGATAGCCGTGTCTTAGGTGGAGTACCAGTCGCATGAGAGCAGTTCAAGACAACATTTCTGGAGAGATTCTTTCCCAGGGAGATGAGGGAGTCCAAGGTTGAGGAATTCATCAACCTCAAACAAGGCTCCATGACAGTCAGAGAGTATTCCCTAAAGTTTGTTAAGCTGTCAAGGTATGTTGTTTTTCCCTAAGTATTTAATAGCAAGAATAAGAATAATATTGAACCTTGTTGAAATCTCCCAGGTATGATACTTCCCCGGTTTCTAACAGCAGGGATGAGATGAGCAGGTTCCTCATAGGAATCAATGGAGACCTGGAGGAGGAGTGTCGATCTGCTATGCTCCATGACAATATGGATCTTTCCAGGTTGATGGTGCATGTCCAGCAGGTAGAGGACAGCCGCAGAAAAAGAGGTGTTCGTGATGCTAGGAGGCCCAGGCCTCAAGACCAGGCAGGACCCAGTCATGGAGGCCACAGGAATAACTTTGGCGTCCGTGAGCAGCCAAGGTTCAAAAAGGGGCAACAGAGTTCTGGGAATTCTAATCCTCAGAGGAGTGCTACACCTAAAGGAGGCAGACCTGAGCCCAAGAAGGGAAATGGAGGTGAGATGCAGCGTACTAAGAAGAATTGTGCTAAGTGTGGCCGAGCTCACAGTGGAGAGTGCAGACAGGGCACTAATGCCTGCTTCGGTTGTGGTAAGAGTGGACACATGGTCAGAGATTGTCCACAGAACAGAGGTCAGGCTGGAGGTCATATTCAGCCTAGGCCTAATCCACAGGGTGCAGCAGCAGCCGAGCCTCCTAAGAGGAACGGGTTCTATGCCCTGAAGGGCAGAGAGGAGTAGGAGAAGTCCGCTGATGTGGTCACAAGTATGCTGCAAGTATTCTCCACTTCTGTTTATGATTTACTTGATCCAGGGTCTACACTTTCCTTTGTAACTCCTCTGCTTGCTCTTACTTTTGAGGTATTGCCTGAAGTTCTACATGATCCTATAGTGGTTAGTACACCTTTGGGAGAGAATGTAAGAACTGATAGAGTATACAAAGATTGCCCAATAGTTGTGAGTGGAAAAACTATGTGTGCAAACCTGGTTGAGTTACCCATGCATGATTTTGATGTTATTCTTGGCATGGATTGGCTTCACAGTTTATGCTTGCTTGGACTGTTGTAGTAGAGTGGTGAGATTTCGCTTTCCTAATGAAGAAGAGTTAGTCTGGGAGGGGTACAATTCGAGTCGTCCTTACCCCTTGATTTCTAACCTTAAGGCCAATAAAATGATGTCCAAGGGGTTATTGTATCATCTTGTGAGTGTTAATGATTTAGACCATGACATTCCTTCCGTAGACTCAGTACCTGTAGTGAATGAGTTCTTAGATGTGTTTCCTGCTTTACCTGGAGTCCCTCCCCTTTGGGAGATTGACTTTGGTATCGATTTAGAACCCGATACTAAACCAATCTCAATTCCTCCTTACAGAATGGCTCCAGCTGAACTCAAAGAGTTGAAGCTGCAGTTAAAAGATCTCACTGACAAGGGTTTCATTCAACCGAGCATATCCCCTTGGGGCGCTCCAGTGTTGTTTGTAAAGAAGAAGGATGGAACCCTTAGAATGTGTATCGATTATCGGCAGCTCAACAAAATCACTATAAAGAATAAGTATCCACTCCCCAGAATAGATGATCTGTTTGACCAACTCCAAGGGTCTAGTTTCTTCTCTAAGATTGATCTTCGTTCAGGGTATCATCAGTTTAGGGTTAGGGATGGAGATATCCCAAAGACAGCCTTTCGTACCCTCTATGGTCACTATGAGTTTTTAGTCATGTCATTTGATCTCACGAATGCACCTGCTGCATTTATGGACCTCATGAATAGGGTCTTCCGTGAATACCTTGACTCTTTCGTCATAGTATTCATTGATGACATTTCATCTACTCTAAGACCAAGGAAGAGCATGAACAACATTTGAGACTAACCTTGCAGGTACTTAGACAACATCAGTTGTATGCCAAATTCAGCAAATGTGAATTCTGGCTGAGATCAGTGACCTTCCTGGGTCATGTTGTGTCCGATCAGGGCATGGAGGTGGATCCCAGGAAGAATGAGGCTGTGAAGAACTGGCCAAAACCTCTTACTCCTACTGACATCCGTAGCTTTTTGGGATTGGCTGGTTACTATTGCAGGTTTGTGGAGGGCTTTTCTTCCATTGCTGCCCCATTGACAGCTTTGACTAAGAAGAAAGCCAAGTTCGAATGGACGGAGACTTGTGAGAAGAGTTTCCAGGAGCTCAAGGACAGACTCACTTCAGCCCCGGTGCTTACCTTGCCTAAGTGTGATGAGAACTACATTGTTTATTGTGATGCATCTAGGGTTGGTTTGGGTTGTGTTCTTAAGCAGGTTGGCAAGGTGATAGCCTATGCATATAGACAACTCAAGGTTCATGAGAAGAATTATCCCACTCATGACCTGGAGTTGGCAGTTGTGGTATTTGCACTGAAGATATCGAGGCATTATCTGTATGGAGTGCATGTAGATGTGTTCACAGACCATAAAAGTCTCCAGTACGTGTTCACACAGAGGGAGTTGAATCTACGTCAGCGGAGATGGTTGGAGCTTTTGAAAGATTATGACATGAATGTGCACTATCATCCAGGTAAGGCTAATGTTGTAGCTGATGCTTTGAGCAGGATGAGCATGGGAAGTACAGCTCACGTTGAGGATGAGAAGAAGGAGCTGGTCAAATATGTACATAGACTGGCCAGACTGGGTGTGCGTTTGGTTGACTCCACTAGTGGGGATGTTTCAGTTCATCCTAGTTCTGAATCATCCTTGGTAGTTGAAGTCAAGCAGGGTCAGCATCTAGATCCCGTGTTGATGGAGTTGAAGGACTCAGTGCTGCTGAAGATGAATGAGTCTTTCGCTTTGGGAGGTGACGGCATACTTAGATATCAGGACAGGCTGTGTGTGCCAGATGTGGGTGAGTTGCGGACCAGGATTGTTGCTGAGGCCCATGGTTCCAGATATTCTATACATCCAGGTTCCACCAAGATGTATCATGATCTCAAGCAGATTTATTGGTGGGATGGCATAAAGAAGAACAATGCTGAATATGTGGCCAAGTGTCCTAATTGTCAGCAGGTTAAGGCAGAGCATCTTAAGCCTGGTGGTCTGATGCAGATTATTGAGGTTCCAACTTGGAAATAGGAGGCCATTAATATGGACTTCGTGGTTGGGATTTCGAGGACTAGGAGGCAGCATGACTCTATATGGGTTATTGTGGACAGGTTGACTAAGTCTGCCCACTTTATCCCTGTAAAGTCTACTTACAGAGCCGACGAATATGCGAGGCTCTACATTGATGATATTGTGAGATGGCATGGGATTCCCTTGTCTATTATTTCAGACAGAGGAGCTCAGTTTACTTCTCATTTCTGGAGATCTTTCCAGAAGAGCTTGGGCACGCAGGTGAAGCTTAGCACTGCCTTTCACCCTCAGACAGATGGGCAGGCAGAGCGCACCATTCAGACATTGGAGGATATGTTGAGGGCGTGTGTGATTGACTTCAGAGGTAACTGGGATGACCATCTGCCTTTGATAGAGTTCTCATATAATAATAGATATCACTCCAGCATTGGGATGGCACCGTTTGAGGCATTGTATGGTAGGAGGTGTAGATCTCCAGTTGGGTGGTTCGAGGTTGGAGAGTCATCTATTTTGGGGCCGGAGATCATTCATGAGGCCTTAGAGAAGGTCAGAATGATTAGGGACAGGTTGGCTATTACGTACAGTCGGCAGAAGTCATATGCTGATAACAGAAAGTGACCCTTAGAGTTTGATGTTGGTGACCAGGTTTACTTAAAAATATCACCTATGAAAGGGGTGATGAGATTTGGTAGGAAAGGGAAGCTGTGTCCGAGATATGTTGGGCCATATGAGATCCTACAGCGTGTGGGTGAGGTGGCCTATGAGCTGGCATTGCCCGCAGAGTTAGCTTCTGTCCATCTAGTCTTTCATGTATCTATGTTGAAGAAGTGCCTAGGTGATCCAGCATCAATCTTACCTGTTGAAGGTTTGGGGGTTGATGAAGACTTGTCTGATGAGGAGGTACCGGTTGAAATCTTAGACAGACAGGTCAAGCGGCTGAGGAACAAGGAGATTGCCACAGTGAAAGTATTGTGGAGAAATCATCTTGTTGAGGGTGATACGTGGGAAGCTGAGGCCGACATGAGGGCCCGCTACCCTCACCTGTTCAGCTCTTGAGGTTAGACTTTATACTCTTAACCTATGCTTCCTTATCTCCCCGTACTTTATTGCTATTGATTGACTGTGTTAATGCTTTTATTACGACCTGACTGGCATTACAACATGAAGTAGTAGTGTCATTCGGGGACGAATGTTCCTAAGGGGGGAATAATGTAACAACCCTAAAAATGAATAGGATCAAGACTTAGGTGTTTCAAGAATGCTTGCGATTAGACCAAGGTCCACACGTATTGATACGCGTAGAACCAGACCTCAGAACCCTTACTACGACCAAGCCAACTAACTTGGGGAGTTAATTGAGCTTGTAAAGGTTGGAACCAACCATGTGAGGCTCACGAAAACGAAGATTTAATCGAAAGAGTTTTTACCGGACTCAAAAGAAGAAATTTTATGTTTTGAGGGTCCAAGGGTAAAATGGTCTTTTCCAGGACAAGGGTAATATTGTAATTACCCTGAGAAATTAATTATTTAATTAATTAAGTTAAAAAAATAAAGAAATTCGGGTGGGGCAACCCAAAGTGACCCATTTTCGCAAAATGGGGTCACCCGGGTTCGAACCCCACTAGAAGCAAGATTAAACTTGCTTTTATTTTAATGTGTTAACTTAGTTTTTAATAAATAATTAATATTAACTGATTTAGGAAAAAGAAATCAGATTTTTATTAATTTTTATTAATTATTGAGTTGACTAATTCAAACCCACAAAGTCCTACTTCTACTAGAATTCTATCTCCCGTTTCCCCACTCTCTTTGCACGATTTCTTTCTCTCTTTCACTCTCTTTTTCTTGGATGAAAACGTGAGAAAACAATCAGCAAAAGAAAAATAAAGTAAAGGCAAAAGTTCATCAAGAACTTGAAAGATAGAAACTCAAAGAGAAAACAATCCGGTAACGTTAAGCAGAACTACTACGCTAGTCGGGTGAGGTGTGACTTTGGGTGTGTGGACTGATTTGTGGAGGAGTTCTTGGGCAGCATTTTGAACATTTAACGAGAAAACAAAGGTATGGGTTTTCTTACTCTTGGTCCCTTTCCCAAGAGACCCCTAGGACTCAGTATATTCGGCTCAAAAACTAAGGTTGATTCCCCTATTGCATGTCCCTGTCATTAGCTCCCAACGAATGTAGGTTGGTATGAATGCTGGTTGACTTAGGATTATGTGATGTTTGTGCTGAATGGTAATGTATTAGATGTACGTTAATTCACGAAAATACAACCATGTGTGTGTTCGAATTACGAAAAACAAAATGTGTATCGCATGTTGAGTCTCGGCCTAAGGGCTTGATTTTGTTAATATTTTGTTGGTTGTTTTATGTACACTAATTGAAGTAAAATGTGATGTTCATGTGACATGAAGTGTGGCTGAATTGAGGAGTAAACATTTTGGTTAAGAATTCGTGAAAAATTGTATTAAAGAACGTACCAAACGAACTATGTATTGTCCTATGAATCTACTAACAAATGGAGATAAAAAATGAGTAAAGAAGTCATTTTGAATTTCCAGCATTTTGTTGATATATCTCTGCCAAGTTAAGATGTTTAAAATGCCAAGAAAAATAAGGAATATTCGGTGAGGTCTTTGAGGGTCGAACCCGAGCCCTCACCCCTTTAAAAATCAAAAAAAATATATAAATAAAGAAGAAGAAAAAATTCGTGTGGTGAGGGGGATTCGAACCTGCCTTGGCTGGGAACTAAGTGTGAAGAAAAAGAAAAATAAGAAATGAGAGGGGTGGGATTCGAACCCACACCCTCTCGGTTAGGAACCAAGTAAAAGGAAAAATAAAGTAAAATTTTGAGAGGCATGGGAATCGAACCCACGACCTCTATGCGGATGAGAGAAGTAAAAATAAAAATAAAATGAAGCTGTGGGGATTCGACCCCACAACCTCATAGTCAACTCAAATAAGTCAACTTTCAAAAAGGAGAATAAAATAAAGAGGTAGTGGGGGTTCGAACCCACAACCTCTCAGCCTTAAGCGAATGGAAGGGAAAGGAAAATAAAGGAGAATTGTAGTGTGGCTGAGGGGACTCGACCTCGGGTCGCAAAGTCTCCTATAGGCCGAAACTAATTAAAGAAAAACCAAAATGGGGTTGTGGGGGCTTGAACCCACAACGCATCGGCCAATGCAAGGAAAGTTTTAAATAGACAAGTAACCCTTCAATGTAAACATTGTGATTTGACTTAGAGTTAAAATGTTATGACTATTAGAATAAAATCAATTAATAATGTAAATGACATTCAATTGATTCAAGACTTGGGATTCCTTGCCCAAACTTCTGTTTGATACATAAGTCATACGTGAACAAATCATCCAAGAATAATGCCACCTACTTAGATCAAATTCAAGATCTTGGCATAACTATAAGATACATAAGTCTTGTACTACATAATCTTAGGAATGTAAGAATTACTTAATGAACTACGAATGAAGCCTCATGGCTTGTGTGTATAGACTCATAAGTCTAACATACGTTCAAAAGTAAGTGATCCTAAGACGTATGAAATGAAATGATGAACCCTAGAAGGGTTAAGTATGAGTGTAAATACACTAAATGGCCAAGTGCATTGGCATATAATGAGATGAACAATGAAATGATGAAATGAACATTCACATAATAAAAGGTGAGTAACTATGAACAAGCAAAAGGGGCTAATGATAATGAATATGGTGACAACATGATATGAGGCTAATGTAAATGATGAGAGTAATCTCAAATGAGCCTAAGTAAATGTTACCAATACGTACTCACCTATGAGGGTGTAAGATAAGGAAGACACAAGTCTCTATAAACACTCTAATGAGAGTATTGAACTTAATACACTCAATACGAATGATGAGATGAAAAATCATCTAATGAGCTATGATGTCCTCATACTAGAAGCCAGCTTCCATGACGTATGAGATGAATGTAATAGAACTTTATACTGAGCACCGATAGACTAGCTATGAGCGGTGATGCCTTTTTTTGGGAAGGGCGGAGGTTCACGTAACTCTCATGAGCTGAGACTGTCCGGCTTGCCGGGTATGGGTCTCCTTATATCTCCTAGTCTTTGAACCTATACTGCCAATATAGGGATCTGGCGGGGTAAATTCCCATGTACGCTAGCATGTTATTGGATCACTTTGGCCGGTGATTCCACCTCTTTTCGGTGTGGGGGAGACACTAGATTTCATGATGCTCACATGATCTATGTCGATTAAAGTTAAAGTTCCCAATGAATGAATGAGGCCAGCCTCAAATGATGCACATAATGAAATGAATGAATACCAAAGGTGTTAGGAAAGGATAATCAAAAGGTGAGTTAGATTCAAGTAATGACATTAGGCCATTCTTGGTCATTGCACAACGAACCTAATGAAAGTCTTAAACTACATCCTAGGTATAACTGGTAGTTACACTGGACTATGAATGAAATGAAGTAAAGTACGTATGAATGAACGAAGCAGACTCTGTGTTTGCTAATGAAGACTCCCTAGTTGAGGTCCCATATGTTGAGCCTTCATATTTGGGAGGTCTTAATGTCAAGTCCATGATTCCAAGGTCTCATGGCATATGAATAGATGATATGAAAGAAGTTATGTGCTACATGTAAAATGTAATATATGCTATATGATATGTGCTATGTGTAAATGTTATGTGCTGTGCGTAAATGTGAAAAGTATGATGACGTATGTTATTCTCATGGTATAACTTTCCTAATCCAAATTTAGAAAGCTCACTTACTTTCCTAATCCAAATTTGGAAACTTTCCTAATCTCAATTTGGCAAGTCCACTGACTTGACTTCCAAACAAAAATCATGTTGTTAGGAAAGAGCTATTCTTTCTCATGCATGTCCTTGGTGTGTGCTTGCATATACCCATACTTAGTACAAGTGTGTACTAACCCTATAGAAACTCTACTATTTTAGGTGCAGGCACAGGTGGACGGTAGAGCTACAGGATCATCGCTGCAGTTATCCGGACGTCCAGCATTCATCCAGTTTTTGGTAGGTCCTCATGCTTTCGAGGATGCTAATATTTATGTTCTAGCTTAGTTTAGGAGTTGAGCTAGTGGAGCATGTTCCACTAGCGTTTCTTTCTTATTTTATTCAGACTATGTATGGGTGCCATTTTGGCAATTATACGATTATGTTATTGAACTATATCTTTCATTTGATTATCTCTTAATGTTTAGATGGTTGATGTTGAACAAATTACGAATGTATTAGAAATGTTTAGTAAGTAATGTTTAGAAACAAAAAGTTTCAAATTTTCCGCTAAAAATTAACCTATGTAAAGCAAGAATGACGTAAGTAGGCTTGTCTGCGACCTCTGAGAGGTCAACGACGCCGGTCTCGTCTGGGGTCTAGATTCCAGTCGTGACAGTTATGGTCCTAAAGACTAAAAGGTACTTTAGTAATTACCCTAGGCCACCTAATTAATTAAATTAGCAACTTAATCAATTAATTTAAATGGTCGAACCGAAATCCTTACACTAGACAAGTAACTAACTAAGAAACATCCTAGTACCTAACCTCGGATGGTCCAAAGGGTTGGTTATGGTCCTAACAACTTAGGGGTACTTTAGTAATTACCCTAGGTTACCTAATTAATTAAATTAACAAATTAATTAATTAATTTAATTTGTTAAAACCGAAACCACTAGGCAATTTCCAGATTTCAGTTAAGTCAAGTGCTCTTCTAATTCTAGTCAATTTAGGAGGGGCGTTTTAGTAATGAGCTAATTAATTTATTAATTAAGTTAATTAGTATAAAGTTGAATTATTCAATATCAGTTCCTACGACCTAAAAACTCACGATCATTTACTTAGAAACGTGACTCAAAGAAAGTAAGCAAAAATGTAGAAAGACAAAGGTTCTCTTAGGCGATTTCAAGGTATTCTTCAAGGGTTTCGTGCAAGGTGATCTTCGTAGATTCAATTCTACATAAGGTATAGGTTTTATCTCCTGGAATACTTTAACCAAGAGGCTTTTCAAAAACTTCAATTCATGAATATCGAAACTAGGGTTGTTCCCTATGACATTGTTGAACGTCCATCTCCCTAGTTATCCTTGTTTTTGATTCTAATAAGTATGTAGATGTAAATATCAAACATGTTGTTAGTATGTGGTGCTAACTGTTCATTATGTGTAGGTTTCTTGATTTTTTAAATGACTAATGAGGCCTATAGATTGGATTCGAATGATTTGAGTGTTAGTTACACGAATTAAGGAATGATATAATGCTTTCTTTTGTTCGAGAATATGAAGTTACTGTGAATCGACTATGAAGTTTAGTTATTGTTAAATGTTAAAGTGTTGACTTGTTTATGTTGAGGAATCACTATATTACATTCATGAAACAAATTGATTTAGTTAGTGATAACATAACGAAAATTGTTTAAGTAAAGATTGGTTCATGCCAATAAATTGGCTAACAATGTCTTGCCCAAAAAGTTGAATGGAATTGGCTTACAATATTGCTTTCAAAGTATGATGGAAAAGATTGGCTAATGACAAATGTAAACCAAATTATGCATGACCAATGTAACTTTGAATTCATAACCAAGGGTATGCCAATCATTGGGACAAGTCCCAACATACCCTTTCCAAATGAACTATGAATATAAGTAATTTCATTGAACAAAGTTCATAATGTTCAAAAGAATGGTATAAAGCCTACCAAAAGACATGAAATGAGATAATGTGAGTAATAACAAAATTAAGGGCTTTTGAATTATGAAAGTGACCAGAATGGAGTGTTAAAGGATGTGAGACAAGTCTCACTTACACCTAAGACAACTATGTTAAAGATGCTCATATAAGAGGGTGTTAATAATCGTGAGACAAGTCTCATTAGCTCCAAGATGATAATGTAAGGTTAAATTCATATTTCATCAAATAAAGAAAGGATGATAGGTTATACAAAGATTTAATTAAACTTCATAACTAGAAGCAAGCTTTCATAATGTTTCAGTAAACTCTAAAATATGTAAAGAAAAAGATGTTGAGAAAAGCACCGATAGACTAGCAATGAGCTTGTGACATCACATGTAAGCCTCATGATATGAGGCTACCACCAAGGTGGATAAGTAGTCTCCATATGTCTCCTAGTCTTCCAACTATGTTGACAGCATAGGAACTAGCCAGTAGATTCCACCTAAGAGAGCTAGGTATGATGCGGTTTCACTTTGGCCGGTGAGACCACCCCTTTTCAGTGTGGGGCAGACACTGGATTTCATGCTTAGCTCACATGATCTATGTCGGTTAAATGCTCAAAGAAGTATTCAGCTCACTTTAGCCGTGAACCACCTCTTTGCGGTGTGGGGTAGACACTGGACTTGGTTTCACTTTAGCCGGTGAACCACCCCTTTTCAGTGTGGGGCAGATACTGGATTTCATGTTAGCTCACATGATCTATATTCACTTTGATCGGTGAATCACCCCTTTTTGGTTTGGGGCAGACGCTGGATTTCATGTTATCTCTCATGATCTTAATGCTAAATATTTCTATAAGAAAGTAAGAATAAAGAAGAAGAAATGTAAGTTCAAAGTGAGCTAAGAAAGTAAGAGCTTAAGAATATCGATCGTCAGTGCTTGATAAGAATGAAGTTTCAGCAAATAATGGGCATAGCCAATAATGACTTCTTATTTTATGAAAATGATCGAAGCCAAAGAAGATTGGCTTATAATGACTTCTTATATTGTGAAAATGATCAAAGACAAATAACATTGGCTTATAATGAGTTCTTATATTATGCAAATGATCATAGCCAAATAAATATTGGCTTATAATGACTTCTTATATTATGCAAATGATCATAGCTAAATAAAGATTGACTTATAATGACTTCTTATATTATGCCAATAAAGGGGAGCAAAACATAATGGCTAATCAGTGCCCCATAATATTTATAGTATGCAATGATCAAATAGTGGGCATACCCAACAATCTTTTATATCATGCAAATGATCAAATAATGGGCATAGCCAATAATAAATTCTTATATTATCCAAAATGATCAAACAATGTATATAGCCAATAAAGATTGGCTTATAAAAACTTCATGCCCAAAGTAAGCAAGATCATAAGTTTTAATTATATGCCCCAAGAGCTATACATATTATGCAATTAATTCAATAATGGCATAGCCAATAAAGATTGGCTTATAAATACATTCATGCCCAATTTAACAAGAATGGAAAATCTAATTTGTGAGTAGGGTAGCCAAATCATTTCCTTAGTCCTTCGAATTACTTACTGGATTCATTGTAGGTATGGGACTACAATTAATCATTGCATTTGTAAGTAAAACATAGGATAAAATGAGATCATTGAACTACACAACAAGAAGAAGAAAAAGACTAAAAAATAAACTAAGTATGGAATGAAGGGCTCTCGGCCTAAGAGGGAGCAAATTTAAAAATTTTCGTTTGAGATGTTCTAAAATTATGTTCATGATTCCAAGGTCTTATGTTCATATAGAAAATGAGTTTTGTGCTTTAAATGCATTAAAATATGTCATATTCATAACATGATTCACAAATAACTAAATAAGAAAGTCTAGTGACTTCACTTTCCAGAAATCGCATGTTGTTATAAGAAGAGATTTACTTGACCATGCATAGTCCTTATGTGTATGTGTGCATACACCCATTCTTAGTACAAGTGTGTACTAACCCTGTACTATTACTATCTTTATAGATGCAGGACAGAGAGAAGGTTAAAGACCCATCGAAGCTGTTTGGATTAGGGATCTCCAGACGTTGGTAGGTCCTCTTGAGTTCGAGGATGCTACATTTATATTTCTAGCCTAGTACTTTAGATATAGCTAGTGGATGTTTTCCCTAGCGTTTCTTTTCAGATATTTTATTCGAAGCTTTGTATTAACGCCGTTTAGGAAAACTATTACGTTATATATTGATTCTTTCATTTGAATTGTTTCATCAATTGTAGATGGTTGTTTAGTTTGATCTTATTAGAATATTAATCTATTTAGTAGTTATATGAAGTATATGTATACTTCTTTATGTTTTAAAATTTTTAAATTTTCCGCAAATTTAACTATGTGATCGTTATGAAAGCTAAGAAGAGGCTTGTCTGCGACCTCTGAGAGGTTAAAGACGCAGGTTGTATTCGGATTCCAGAATTTGGGTGTGACAAACTCGGTATCAGAACATGAGGTTAAATTACCTAGGAACTAAAACTCAGAACAACCACGTTACGTAGTTTCTAACTTATGGTTGTGAAGTTCACCATAATCATGACTTAGAGACTATATGATGTTAGGAATTTTCCCTTCTTCTACTCTTTATCGTGCTGTGTAGAGTTTTGACACTTTGTGTCATTCTACCATCTAACGTCCTTCTTGCGTGTGCGTGAACACAAGAAGAAATACAGGCAGGAGAGTTGGAGAAGTAGCTACTGGGGAAAATAAAACTCCTCAAGCCCCAGCTGCTGGAGTGTACAGTAACTGTTTCCGTTTGCATGGAGGTGAGTACATGGTAGGTTCTAATGCTTGATATGGGTGTGAATGAATAGGAGAAGGCCGAGTTGGCTGCATACCAGCTCAAGGATGTGGCTCGGGTATGGTACAAGATGTAGGTTAGGATGGCCGAGTGGTCTAAGGCGCCTGACTCAAGTTGTGCTCTTTGCAAGAGGAGACAACATTACAACTGAATAAACAAACTAGTGCACCCGACAAACTAAGACTTAACCGAGTGACACTAACCTAGTAACCAGCTAAGAAACATCGTAGTACCTAACCTAGGATGGTCCAAAGGGTTATTTTGGTCCTAACGACTTAAGGGTACTTTAGTAATTACCCTAGGTCACCTAATTAATTAAATTAGCAACTTAAATACTTAATTTAAATGGTCAAACCGAAATCCTTACACTAGACAAGTAACTAAATAAGAAACATCCTAGTACCTCACCTAGGATGGTCCAAAGGGTTGGTTATGTTCCTAACAACTTAGGGGTACTTTAGTAATTACCCTAGCTTATCTAATTAAATAAATTAGCAACTTAATTAATCAATATAATTGGTTAAAACCGAAACCACTATGCAATTTCCAGATTTTGATTAACTCACGTGCTCTTCTAATTCTAGTCAATTTAGGAGGGGCATTTTAGTAATGAGCTAATTAATTTATTATTTAAGTTAATTAGTATAAAGTTGAATTATTCAATATCAGTTCCTAAGACCTAAAAACTCACGATCATTCACTTAGAAACGTGACTCAAAGAAAGTAAGCAAAAATGTAGAAAGACAAAGGTTCTCTTAGGCTATTTCAAGGTATTCTTCAAGGGTTTCGTGCAAAGTGATCTTCGTAGATTCAATTCTAAATAAGGTATGGGTTTTCTCTCGTGGAATCCTTTCACCAAGAGGCTTTTCAAACACTTCAATTCATGAATATCGAAACTAGGGTTGTTCCCAATGACATTGTTGAACGTCCATCTCTCTAGTTATCCTTGTTTTCGATTCTAATAAGTATGTAGATGTAAATCTCAAACATGTTGTTAGTATGTGGTGCTAACTGGTCATTATGTGTAGGTTTCTTGCTTTTTTAAATGACTAATGAGGCCTATAGATTGGATTCGAATGATTTGAGTGTTAGTTATACGAATTAAGGAATGATATAATGCTTTCTTGTGTTCGAGAATATGAAGTTTCTGTGAATCGTGTAAGACCCCCAAAAATGAGATAGGTTGTCTAGATCCTAACGTGTTCGTCTTAATTTTCTAAGGTCCTCAAATGTCTTATAATATGGTTTATAGGAAGTGTATGAAGTTTGAGGTGATTTGGAAGTCAAACGTCAAGGGACGACCAAGACGTTCGACGACTAAGTCACCTAAATGTCTCGTATATTGTTCTATGTGATTATGTGTGATGCATGAGATTATGAAGTCTTAAAATGGTTTATAATAAGGTCAAATGGTAGCATAATTTTTGAGGTCAAACGACCAAGAACGTCCAAGGCGTTCGAAAGATAGCCCTTAAGACGCTCAATGTGTGTCTTGATGGGGCATAGCCTGTTTGGACGAGTTGCAGGTGTTTGTTTTGGGTGAAACTTTTTTGGAATGTCTAAACCTTGTTGAGGGTTGTATTTAAGTTGTAAACGTCTGGGTACGACTTCTAAAGGCCCCCGCAAAAGGCCCCACAAGAAGGGCCCAAGGCTGGTCGATACACTGCCTTGGCAGTGTCAATCGACAAACCAAACGACGGCCAGTTGGTCAACCAACGGTCCGTTGGTGAGGTATCGTCGATTGGTACTTAGATTGGACAGGTATCAACCAAAAATTTGGCTAAGGACCAGTCGACGGAAGCCAAAGTACGGCCTGTAGACTGACCTACGGCCAGTCGATTGCTCCGTCGATGGTCTATGAGCTGCAGCATGCGCACTGTTTCATTAAAGGGGTGAATGAAAAATTCACACCAAATGCTAACCTGACCCTACATGATTTAGTTAACCGATTTTGGGTGTATATAAGTCATTCATAATGTGAGCAACCCATTCCCAAATCCTCTCTACACGATTGGACCTTTCCCTCCAAAAATATTCTCCCTAGAAACCCCCATTGTTGTTGAAGCTCAAGAACAACTTGGAGCTTGGAATGGCAACATTTCTTCACCAAGTTATAGAGGTCTTCATGTATATAAAGGTATGGTGATCTTCATCTCTAGTTATGTTTTCATCTTCAGAGTCATTCTCAAAGATTTCAAAGCAGAAAATTATGATCAAACCATGTCTTCTTCAATCTGCCGTGGGTTCTTTCTAAAAAAGTTTTGAACGATTGAATCATGATTAATTGAAGTTATTACAGTGGTTTTAATGTGATTTTTAATCGAATTGCAAGATGAACCTATGCTCCTTCACTCTAATGTTTTAGCCTTGCATGGGCTTTGTGAACTTGAATTGCTATCGATTGAATTATGATTCTATTATGTTGAAGTGATTGTATGTACTGTTATTTACATGAAATTATGTTCAATTGATATTGAAGGATCCGTGAGGATCAATGCATGCAGATTTGAGCATGTTATCCTAGTTTCCATGGTTCACTGTAACATTGGCTTCTAAATGATTTAGTGTGGATTTCGATTATGTTTGGTTGGTTGTAGATGCTGTTTTAGGTTAGTAACATTATTGAATTATGGATATGAATCACGTATGATTGTAGTAAAGATGGTTTATGTGAATTGACCTAGTCTTTCTAACCTATCGATTGATAATACTATGTATGTGATGATATCTTGAATTGTGGATACATGAAGCATGATTCCTTTGATGTAGTGATCTATCTAGATGCTTACAAGCATGTAAATTATTGTTAAAATATGATTGATGATCAAGGCCTTAGAGAATCAATTGTGTTGGTTGATTCCCTCTCTATACTCTAGCGAAATTGTAAAGTCTAATGCCTATGTTGTAGCTTAATCTTGGAGTGATTTAAGCATGACTTCTTTATGATTAAATGTATGATTAGCAACTGCCTTAGAGTGATATTATTGGTGAAATATGATCTATAATTCATGTAATGAAATTGGCTAATGGTTTATGTTCTTCTACCTTCTAGTATGCTAAGGTGTTGTGCCAGTTTGTAGTATGGACTTGTAGTAGCTTATGCATGACTTCATATATGATTATTATGTTTTAGCTACTGCCTTATATGTCAAATATTGATGAAAGAGTAGTAAAGGTCAATGATGACCAAATGCTAAAGGGTTGGTAAGAATTGCTCTATTCTTCTACTTCTCTACTTTCTATAATAATGTTGATGAAGCCGTGAGTGGCATTGTGTGGCATAGTCCACTTATGGTGGAGGTTTTACTTTATGTCATTATATATGTGTTGACCATGTCCTTTAAGGCAAATTTGATGAATATATGAAGGAGTGGTTATGATGACTACTTTATGTGTAGCTTGTGCCTAATCTTCTATTTGAGTTGTGAATCTAGGTTATGTTACTATTGTTATGAGGATGTGAAGGGTTGTTTAATGTCATGTGTAGGTGTTGCCATGTCTTAGGTGATAAGGTTGATGATCCCTACCAATGTACCCCTATGTGAATGTGTGAATAGTTAATGATAGGAGTCTTCAAGTATTTTATGAAGTTAACTTGTCTCCTATGAATACTTAATGATAGGAGTCTTTAAGTGTTTTATGAAGTTAACTTGTCTCCTATGCTATTGTGTGTTGTGTGGTCTAAGCTTGAAGAGTATTGTGTTTTAAGAGGGTGGCTGCATCAATATGTTGTTTATAGACATTTTGTGATCATGTAACCAATATACACACACTCACACTTCATGCATGCTTATAGGTAGTAAGGTTCATAGAATTTAATGAAAGGTAGTTCTCATATTCACTAGTGTCTACTACTATGCATGTTAACATGATGTTTATGAAAGTATGATATGTGTTTCCTTAACTAGGATGATTTGATAGGTGTACTAGTATGGGTAAGGGTATGAGACTTTTCCCATGCATTGCACGTGTGTACCTTGATAGGATAGTTCTAGTTTTGGTTTCTATATGTATGAATATGATGTATGAACATGTGTGACTTAATGTGTTATGTGAAAGGTTTGCTCACATATATGCATACACTCGCACACATGAAAGATGATCTAGTTAATAGAGGGGCCTTGAAAGGTGTGCCCAAGAATACTGTACAACTAGATAGGTGCTTGAATATGTTATAAGCATATGTGAGTAAATATCCTAAGCTTGTGTTTTATGAAAAATGATAATAAAGGTTTTTTCAATAAAGGGAACTTAGCTTAGCACCGAATGAATTTGTGGATGAGGGGGTGACACTTTTCCAACATAGGGAAGGTAGGGTTCACTATGGTCCTCATGTGAGAGGGTGACGCTTTTCCTCAAAGGAAAGGTAGGGGTTCACTACGGTTCTCATGGGGTGGATAGCCTCATGACTAAACAAAGGGTGTAGAGTTGATATTTCCATGATTGCCCCCAAGTTCCATAAATTATGCTTGCCACAAAGGATCTAGCTAGTGATATCACCTAATATGCTAGCATGTGTTAATGTTAAACCTTGGCTAGGTAGGAACACCTTCCCTTAGTGTAAGGCTCTACAACACCAAGCACCCATGGTCTTAGTATCGGTTAAAGCTATACTTTCCCTAAAGTAAAATAGACAATGGAAGTAACTGGTTAGGATCCAAACTAGAATGACTTAAGGGGGGTTACTTAGGATAGGTGAAAGTAATGAACCCATCTAGACATTGCACAAGTAGCTCCTTAGGAAGTTCTAGGAAGGTGTTCTAAGGTATATGGTTATGAAAATGTCTTTATGCATGGTATGGTAGTAATTGTCTACTTATCAGGAATATGTGCATGGTATGAGTCTAGATGATGTGATCTTATCCTTATATGCACTATGTTGGTCTAAATAACTATATCATGAAGGTTTTGTATTAACATGAATGAGGTTATATTAACTTACTTGTGTATATGAATTGAATGTTAAGGTTAGTTGTCTCATGAGGGGTTTTGCTAAGAATGTATGGGGTTATGGGGCTTCATATGTTCATTGAACTAGTAGACCAAGATTGGGGTCATGAACAAGGTTAAATAATTATGTATATGCAAAGAAGTAAATGTATGTGTGACTTGATGTAGTTTACTATAATGTCTTTTATAGTTTGGCTTAAATGTGTATATGTTGTACTATACATCTATGATGGTATGTGTTGCCTTGTATAGATTGTATGTATGTTTTCCTTGTGTCCTTAGGGTGATGTATTGCACCTAGTATCACTAGAGGTTACTTGGAAGGTTGATGAGTTAAAGGAAAAAGGGTTCACTGTTAAGGTAAAGGTAGCTTACTGTAAAGTGGCTTAAAAATGTAATAAATCCTATATGTGATCTTATGTAATGTTTGGTATTTGAATATGTTTATATGATGTATATGAATGATATAAATGCTATTGGTTAAAGGTTTTATGAAGATTTACTCAAAAAGCATGAAGTATGATTTCAAAGAAAATGCCCCTTTTAAATGCATGATTTTGCATGGTTGCCATACTTAGTACATTCTTGTGCTAATCCCATTCTTCTCTACTTTTTACACAAAGTGTAGGTTATGGATGCTTAAAGGATGTCTTGAATGGTGAAGAGTTTGCTAAATGATTCCCAAGCTCATTGAAAGGAATCCTTAAAGTTCAAGGATCTCCTACTTATGTCTTTAATGTAAATTCTTTAAATATTGTATAGTTATGTAATGTGCCTTATGGGACGTGTCCCTAATGTACTCTAATGTTGTTGAGTTTAAGATGGAAAAGAGACTTAAGGTCTATATATGTATTATGACTTATGTTGTATCTGTAAATGGAGTAATGTTTCTAGCATATAATGTGCTATGAAAAGTTTTAAATTTTCCGCTAAATTTACTATGTCAATGCGATGAATGATAACTATGGGCTTGTATAAGACCTCCGAGAGGTCAAGTACGCCATGTTACTTCTGGGGGGTGCTTCACGGATGTGACAAATGTGGTATCAGAGCCTGAGGTTTATAAAGTGGTCTTAGGTTCTAAAAGTCTCATATTGCCACATCTAGTAGAGTCTCGTAGCATTGGTGATGATTCGCGATACATCAAATGGTACGAGAGGATATAGGACGATAGAGTTTCCATTCTTCATCATTCTCATATCTTGCCAAAGAAATTAACTCTATAAGATTTCTCTCTTATGTTTTCTTGTCCGGAGGTCTTTTTAGATGTGATTGCGTGGATGAGATTGTTCTCTATTGTTGAGGAAAAAAAGGTGAGTTTAAGTGCTTATCATGGTTAGATGGTTTGATTGAGTATGTGTGAAGGTGACTTTTGGCATATTTGATGATGTGATGCCAATTATGGCTATAGATGAAGCTTATGAGAAATAGCAAGTTATATTGAGAAATGTATGTCATGATATAGTTAAAGAATGTTAGAAGCTATTATGGTTGACATGAGTTTCTTTTAAAATAATGCGTTACTATATTGTGTTGTATGATGGTAGCCTTATATTATTATTTGAGCTTGAAATGCTTAGTGACTACCTATGGAAGTATGCTACCCCTAGTATTTTGTACTTAAAAGTGTTCAATGTTTCCTTTTGTATACATGTGGTCCTTGATAAGTTGCCTAGTATGGATTGGAATCTTTTGTATATATTTTATCCTAGGTGTGATGATAGTATGCTTGCCTTGGTAAAGTTTTGTATCTCATATGTCATGCTTTCCCTAACAATTGCCTAAATGTTGCATTTTTGGAATTTGGAAGCATGTTCACTGTAATGATAGGCAGTTTACTGTGAAATTGTTGAGAAATCAACTTAATTGTTCTTTGATTGGAGCTTGTTGAAATGTGTACAGAATTTATGCATATGAACATAAAAAAAAGGAAAAATTGCTATTTGGAATGAAGAATGAGAGTCTTGTGGCATGATGAGTTGTAGGATTTTTTCTAACTTCTTATTGTGTTGTGAGTCCCTTGATGTTGTGGAATTGGTGTCTTCCCTATAATTGATAATAGTATTCTTATCTTTATAGGGTGATGATGAGGGTTTGATTGACCTAGAAGCTACCTTACATTAATGTTGAAAGAAAGAAGAGTCCTTAAGACTAAGTCTTCTATATTGTTTCCCCTAATGTTGTAGGACCTTGAAGTCTATGGTAATGTATGAAAATTTTATGTGGTTGAATGGTATGATCTATCTTGATGATTGAGGATGATTTGTCTAAAATTATAAGGTTTAGAATACCTTGGTGTTACTATGTTGACTTACCGTAAAATCCTTTTAAATGGTAATCACTTGTAATTGATGAAATATAAATGTTGTTAAGGTTGGGTTAAGTTGCTCTTAATTGGGTTTACTCTAAGTGGGGGATGGTGATGGAATAGTAAGGTTATAGGAATTTTTTACCTTGACCTTCTATTTTTGCTTGATCTTGAATTTAATGAAGTATTGATGAACTTGTTCATGAATAGAGTCTTGCATAAAGTATGAATTGTATGAACTTCATATGTTTAGTATGTATTGATTGACATTACCTTAAGTGTATTTTTAAGATTCCAAGGTGCATGAATGAAAATTTTGATTAAATACATGTTTTTCATGAGTATTGTACATCCTAACATGCTAATGGCACACTTGACTTCATGAGATAAAGTAGGAAACTTGATTTTTTAGTCACTTGTGATATGTAAGGTTTAACCTTATAATGAAAAGTTCAGTCTTTTTAAAATAAAATATGTGGAGTCTCTTGAAAATTATGTGACTTTTATGGTTTTGAAAGCATAATTGTAGGCTCACTATTGAAAAGTGAAAGCATGTTTAGCTTAGTATTCATGTATGTGCCTATAAATTGTATTGTTGTTCCTAATAGATGCTTACTGTGAACGTGAGTACTATGTTATGAATTGACATTTTGTGAAATAGCTTCCTATTTGTTGTGATGTGCTTGGTGTGATTTTCCATCTAGACTTCACTAGGAAGAAATCATGATCATGTCGTAGTTTAAAGGTTGAGAAATTCTCATATTACCGTAAAGATGGCCTTTGTGCATTTGTTTGGGTGTGAGCTCATGATACATGTAAGTGTGTTGAGGAGATGGACATTCTTCCATGGACACAACTAAGCATGGTATGGTTAAGTATGACCCTCATAGCACTAGGTCTAACTTATAAGAATCAATTGTCAACATACCTTACTCAAGTCTATGTGCATGGAAGTATGAGTGCCTCCTGGCTTTTGAGTATGTGTTGTAATCTGCCTATGTGTGGCCTTGCGAGATGATATCTTAATGAATCAAATTGTAATGACTATGTTATGATTGGGATACGGATATTCCTCATATGAACATGATAAGAGACTCTTTGATTAATGCATTAAGGAGTGAGTGAATTGAAGTTTTGCTTGCTTGTGTGCATTGAGTGCTAAATGATGTGAAGTTGTAATGTCTTTTAAAGTTTGGTGCATTGACTTCTATATGATGATGTTATGAATATAATGAAATGCTCTAAGATGCATTGAAGTCCTTCTTGTGATTAAAGTGTTCTAAGTGTCATTGGAGGACGAATGTTCCCAAGTGGGGGATCTTGTAAGACCCCCCAAAATGAGATAGGGTGTCTAGATCCTAACGTGTTCGTCTTAATTTTCTAAGGTCCTCAAATGTCTTATAATATGGTTTATAGGAAGTGTATGAAGTTTGAGGTGATTTGGAAGTCAAACGTCAAGGGACGACCAAGACGTTCGACGACTAAGTCACCTAAATGCCTCGTATGTGGTTCTATGTGATTATGTGTGATGCATGAGCTTATGAAGCCTTAAAATTGTTTATAATGATGTCAAATGGTAGCATATGAAGTTTCGTGAAGTTTGGAGGTAAAACGACCAAGAACGTTCAAGGCGTTCGAAAGATAGCCCTTAAGACGCTCAACGTGTGTCTTGATGGGGCTTAGCCTGTTTGGATGAGTTGCAGGTGTTTGTTTTGGGTGAAACTTTTTTGGAATGTTTAAAATTTTAGAAGGGTTGTATTTACATTGGAAACGTCCAGGTACGACTTCTAAAGGGCCCCGCAAAAGTCCCCACAAGAAGGGCCCAAGGCTGGTCGAGACAATGCCTTGGCAGTGTCAATCGACGGACCAAACGACGGCCAGTTGGTCAACCAACGGCCGATTGGTGAGGTCTCGTCAATTGGTAATTAGCTTGGGCAGGTCTCAACCTAAAATTTGGCTAAGGACCAGTCGACGAAAGCCAAAGGACGGCCAGTAGATTGACCTACGACCAGTAGATTGCTCCGTCGATGGTAATCTGTGTTCTGCAGCCTGCACACTGTTTCATTAAAGGGGTGAATGGGAAATTCACTTCATGTGCTAACCTGACCCTACATTGTTTATTTAACTAATTCTGGGTGTATATAAGTCATTCAAAACGTGAGCAACCCATTCCCAAATCCTCTCCAGATGATTGAACCTTTCCCTCCAAAAATATTCTCCCTAGAAACCTCCATTGTTGTTGAAGCTCAAGAACAGCTTGGATCTTGGAATGACATGATTTCTTCATCAAGTTTTATAGGGCTGCATGTATATAAAGGTATGTTGATCTTCATCTCTATTTATTGTCACGTTCGGAATCTAGACCCCAGACGAGACCGGCGTTGTTGACCTCTCAGAGGTCGCAGACAAGCCTACATATGTCATCGTTACTTCCTTTAGGTTAATTTTAGCTGAAAATTTGAACTTTTGTTTACTTAAACTTTATATTGGAAAAAATTGATCTCGCATAATACTATCTACGTAAACTCATAAGCGTTCACAACAACCATCTAAATAAAGATAATCAAATGAAAGATATAGTCATAAATATAGAGTTGCCAAAATGGCACCAATACAACGTCTGAAAGTAAATACGAAAGAAACGCTAGTGGAACATACTCCACTGGCTCATGCCTACGTCTACGCTAGAATAAATCAGAAAGCATCCTCGAAAGCATGAGGGTCTACCAAATCCGAATGAAAGCTCCACGTCCGGATAACTTCTGTGTCGACTCGAAAGCTCTAATGTCCAGCTGCACCTGCACCTAAAAGTAGATAAATGTATGGAATTAGTACACACTTGTAGTAAGTATGGGTATATGCAAGCACACACCATGGACATGCATCATTTAGAATAGCTCTCACCTAAGGATATGAGTTATGGAAAGTCAAGTCAGTGGACTTGCCAACATCGGATTAGGAAAGTCATGCCATGAGAGTAACATGCATCATCATACGTATCATATTGCACACAGCACATAACATATTTCATGTCATTCATTCATATGCCATGAGAACTTGGAATCATGGACTTAACATTAGGACTTCCCAAAATGAGGGCTCAATATATGGGACTCAACTAGGGAGCCTTCTTTAGTAAACACAGAGTCTGCTTCATTCATTCATACGTACTTCATTTCATTTAATTCATAGGCTAGTGTAAACACCAGATATACCTAGGATGTAGTTTAACACTCTCATTGGGTTCACTGTGCAATGACTAAGAATGAGTAAGTGTCATTACATAAGTCTAGTTCACCTCTTGATTATCCTACCCAAACACCTTTGGTATCGTTCATTTCATTGTGTGCATTACATGAGGCTGGCCTCATTCTTTCTTTGGGAACTTTAACCTTAACCGACATAGATCATGTGAGATCCATGACATAGTGTCTCTACCCCACACCGAAAAGAAGTGGAATCACCTGCCAAGGTGAAACCAAACCATGCTAGCGTATATAGGGAATTGAACCCTGCTAGATCCCTATGTTGGCTGCATAGGTTCAAAGACTAGGAGATATAAGGAGACCCATACCCGTCTGGACGGACAGTCTCATCTCATGAGAATTACACGAACCTCTGCCTTCCCGAAAGAAGGAATCGCTTCTCATAGCTAGCCTGTCGGTGCTCAGTATAAATGTAACAACCCTAAAAATGAATAAGATAAATACTTAAGGTGTCAAGAATGCTTGCGATTAGACCAAGGTTCACACGGATTGATATGCGTAGAACCAGACATCAGAACCCTTACTACGACCAAGACAACTAAATTGGGGAGTTAGTTGAGCTTGGAAAGGTTGGAACCAACCATGTGAGGCTCTCGAAAACAAAGATTTAATCGAAAGAGTCTTTATCGGACTTAAAAGAAGAAACTTTAAGTTTTGAGGGTCCAGGGGTAAAATGGTCTTTTTCAGGACAAGGGTAATATTGTAATTTCCCTGAGGAATTAATTATTTAATTAATTAATTTAATTAAAAAGAGCATTCGGGTTTGGGCGACCCAAAGTGACCCGTTGTCGCAAATGGGGTGTCACTCGGGTTCGAGCCCCACTAGAAGCATCAAATTAAGGATTTAATTATTGATTAAAAATCTGATTTTTGGTAAGGGCATAATGGTCATTTCACCTGAGCTATATAAATCAGATTTTTATTAATTAAATTACACCTTACTTTGACTAATTCAAACCTACACTCCTAATCCTAATAAACCTCTTTCACGTCACTCAACTCTCTTTCACGTCTCTCAACTCTCATTCTCTCACGCTCTGCCTAACAAAGAAATTCAAGAACTATTTAACAATAATTGTTCTTCACATTTGAAGAACACACAAAAATTTCCAAGAAAAGCAAAGTAATAAAAAAAGGTCAAGGCAAAAAGAGGTTGTTCGTCGAGTGGTGTGTACGTTGAGGTGAATTGGGCGTGGTTTGGAGGAACATTTGGGCAGCAACTTCTCTCTTGAACAACGTCAAAAGGTATGGGTTTCTTCTCTCTTGGTCCCTTTCCCAAGAGGCCCCTTACGATTTCAAAATATTCACTCCGAAACTAAGGTTGTTCCCCTTTGCATGTCCTTGTCACTAGCTCCCGAATGAATTCATAGGATGGGTATGTTGTGCTGGTAGATTTAGGCATGTATGATGTGTTTATATTAAATGTGAATATGTTTATGTGCGGGAAATCATGAAGATGACAATCAAAGTGTGATCGAAAAAGGAGGTGTGTGTGCGTGCATGTGGACAGTGTGTTTGGCCACTTTTTTGGAGTCTTGTAAAACATGTATTTCTTGTGTATTTTACGTGTGAAATGTGTATACAATGTGATGTTAATTGAAATGAAATATGGTTGATTGAATAACATTCTTTTAGCCAAATGAATCTATGAAAGATACGCCTAAAAATGTGTTAAAATGATTTATGAATGCACCTTGAGAATCATGTGAAAATGTTGATGAAAATGAGTTGAAGAATGACTAAAATTTTCCAGATTTGTGCACTCTACAATGATGTCAAATTCTGGGTTTTTAAAGTAAAAATAAAATAAGTGAGGTCAATGGGAATTGAACCCAAGACCTCACATGTTAAAGTAGCTAAAAAAGAAAAAAAAACTGAAGTAGCTAAGGGGAATCGAACCCCTTAGCTACTGGTTTCGCGAGACAAGGGAAAAGAAAATGGGGCTGGGGGATTCGAACCTGGCTACTTGAATTCGCCACAAAGAAAAAGAAAAAGGGGCTGGGAGGAATCGAACTCGCGAACTGGAGGAGAAGGAGGAGAGAAATAATTAAACAGATAAATGGGAGGCGTGGGATTCGAACCCACGACCTCCAGGCATGCGCGAAAAGAGAGAAAATAAGGAAAAAGAAAAACGCGAGGCGTGTGAATCGAACCCACGACCTCATGGCTGATAAGGAGAGGCGAAATTAACTAAAAAAAATAAAATGAGGCTGTGGGGGTTCGATCCCACAACCTCACTGCCACTCGCTTAATTTAATTAAAATAAAGTTAGGAGGTTGTGGGGGTTCGAACCCACCACCTCACAGCCTCAGCGAAACTTAAGTTTAAATAAGGAGGCTGTGGGGGTTCGAACCCATAACCTCCATATGCAAGCGAAATTAATAACAAAAATACAAGATGCTGTGGGGGTTTGATCCCACAACCTCTTGGTTAAGGCGATAATGGGCAATTTTATGTTAATGAAAATTAAAAAGGGGTTGTGGGGGTTCGAACCCACAACCCTTTGGCCAACCTAAGAGAAAAACTAAGTAGAAAAATAATAATACGATGTTAATGTTGGAATTTAATTTAGAGTTCTAATGTTATGAATATTATAAATAAAATCAATGAAAAATATAAATGATATTCGAATGATACAAATTTGGGTTTCCTTGCCAAACTTCCGTATTGATACATAAGTCATACGTCAACAAAATATCCAAGAATAATGCCACCTACTTAGATCGAAATCAAGATCTTGGCATGTATACAAGACACATAAGTCTTGTAGCACATAATCTTAGGAAGATATGAATCACTTAGACGAAATACGAATGAAGTCTCATGGCTTGTATGTATAGACACATAAGTCTAGCATACGTTCAAAAGTAAGTGAACCTAAGATGTATGTAATGGAATGATAACCTTGAAAGGTTAAATATGAATATAAGATACACTAGATGGACAAGTGCATTGGCATATGATGAGACGAATAATGAAATTATGAGATGAACATTCACGTAACAAGAAGTGATTAATTATGGAATGCAAATGTGCTAATGATAATGAATGTGGTGACAACATGATATGAGGCTAATGTAAATGATGAGAGTGATCTCAAATGAGCCTAAGTAGATTTTACCAAAACGTACTCACCTATGAGAATGTAAGATAATGAAGAGACCAGTCTCTATGAACACTCTAATGAAGGTATTGAGCTTAACACACTTAATACTAATGATGAGATGAGAAATTATCTAATGAGCTATGATATCCTCATACTAGAAGTCAACTTACATGACGTATGAGATGAATGAAATAGAACTTTATATTGAGCACCGATAGGCTAGCTATGAGCGGTGATGCCTTCTTTCGGGAAGGGCAAAGGTTCACATAAATCTCATGAGATGAGACTGTCCGGCTTGCCGGGTATGGGTCTCCTTATATCTCCTAGTCTTCGAACCTATACTGCCAATATAGGGATCTGGCGGGGTTAAATTCTCATGTACGCTAGCATGTTATTGGGTCACTTTGGACGGTGATTCCACCTCTTTTCGGTGTGGGGGAGACACTGGAGTTCATGATGCTCACATGATATATGTTGGTTAAAGTTAAAGTTCCCAATGAATGAATTAGGCCAGCCTCAAATGAAGCACATAATGAAATGAATGATACCAAAGGTGTTAGGATAGGATAATCAAGAGGTGAGCTAGACTCAGGTAATGACATTAGGCTATTCTTGATCATTGCACAGCAAACCCGATGAAAGTCTTAAACTACACCCTAGGTATAGCTGGTGTTCACACTGACATATGAACGAAATGAAATGAAGTACGTATGAATGAATGAAGCAGACTCTGTGTTTGCTAATGAAGACTCCCTAGTTGAGGTCCCATATGTTGAGCCCTCATTTTGGAAAGTCTTACTGTCAAGTCCATGATTCCAAGGTCTCATGGCATATGAATTAATGATATGCAAGAAGTTATGTGTTATAGGTTATGTGCTATGATATGTGCTATATGTAAGATTTTATGTGTTGTATGCTGTATGATGTTTATGATGATGCATGTTACTCTCATGGCATGACTTTCCTAATCCGAATTTGGAAAGCTCACTGACTTTCCTAATCCAAATTTGGAAAGTTCACTAACATTCCTAATCCAAATTTGGCAAGTCCACTGATTTGACTTCCCATAATCATGTTGCTAGGGAAGAGCCATTCTTTTTCATGCATGTCCTTGGTGTGTGGTTGCATATACCCATACTTAGTACAAGTGTATACTAACCCTATACAACTATACTATTTTAGGTGCAGGCACAGGTGGGCAATAAAGGTATAGGATCATTGTTGAAGTTATCCGGACGTCCAACATTCATGCGGAGTTGGTAGGTCCTCATGCTTTCGAGGATGCTACTATTTTACATTCTAGCTTAGTTTTAGAGTTGAGCTAGTGGAGCATGTTCCACTAGCGTTTCTTTCCTGTTTTTATTCAGACTTTGTATTGGGCCATTTTGGCAATTATACACTTAATACTTATTGATCTATTTCTTTCAGTTGCTTATCTCTTAATGTTAGATGGTTGATGGTGAACAATTATGAAATGATAAGAATGTTTAACAAGTATGTTAAGGAAACAAAAAGTTTCAAATTTTCTGCTAAAATTAACCTAGATGAAGTATGAATGACGTAAGTTGGCTTGTCTGCGACCTCTAAGAGGTCAACGACGCCGGTCTCGTCTGGGGTCTAGATTCCGGTCGTGACAATAAAGTTCCATTACATTCTTCTCATAAATCATAGAAGATGGCTTCTAGCATGAGGGCACCATTGCTCACTAGATGATTTCTCATCTCATCATTAGTATTAAAAATGTATTAACTTTAATACTTTCATTAGAGTGTTCATAGAGACTGGTCTCTTCATTAACTTTACACTCTCATAGGTGAGTACGTTTTGGTAACACTTACTTAGGCTCATCTAAGATTTATCTCATCTTTCACATTAGCCCCTTATCATGTTGTCACCACATTCATTAGTCTTAGCACATTTTGCCCTTCATAATTACTCACCCCTTTTTACATGAATGTTCATTTCATCATATGCAAATGCACTTGGCCTTTTAGTGTGTTTCACACTCTTACTTAACCCTTCTGGGGTCACATCATTCATTACATAACATCTTAGGTTCACTTACTTTTAATCGTATGCTGGACTTATGGATCCATACATACAACCCATGAGCCTTCATTCGTAATTCGTCTAAGAGATTTATACTTACCCAAGGTTATGTGGTACAAGACCTATGCATCTTGTAAGTATGTCAAGATTTCAGTTTCGATCCTAAAATACAACATTCATTTAATCATTTATTCACGTACGACTTATGTGTCAATACAAAAGTATGGGCAAGGGAACCCTATTTCAAATCCCTTGTATAACACTTAGTTAGTTTTCTTTATAATTTTTGTTGACATAAAAGTCTTGGCTAGGGAACCCGCGATCCATTCCCCACACCTACATTTCCTTTCTTTCTTTTCTTTATTTTGTCTTAAAAATTTCGGCTTGGGTACCCAAGATCGAATCCCCACGCCCACATTCCTTTTATTTTCTTCCTTTACTTAATTCTTCCGTTTATACCAAGAGGGTGTGGGATCGATTCCCCACAACCTCACCCTATTTTTATTTATATTTTCTCCTTACTTTCTCATTCGGCTGAGAGGTTGTGGGTTCGATCCCCACATACCTCATTTTATTATTTCTATATTTCATTTTTCTCTTCTGTCCTTCACCCATCCAAGAGGTTGTGGGTTCGAACCCCACACGCCTCACTTCATTTTTCTTTCATTTTTCTCCTAACTTTCCACTTGACCCTTACCCCATTTCGAATATTTCTTACCTCATTTTTTATTATTAATTTTTTTTTACTTGTATATGGTGAGGTCTTGGGTTCAATTCCTACTGACCTCATGCAAAAAAAAATTAAAAACAAATTTTTTTACAGTAAGCTTGCTGGAAATTTGTTCACCCTTTTTGCAGTCCATTTTCTCAACTTTAAAATTTTAGATTTAGGACAATTTTCGTGTAGCATCTAGTGCATCTTTAGGTGAGTTTTCATGGTTACTTTCGGAAATTTGATCACCTTTTTGCAGTCCATTTTCTCACCCTCTTTCACGTTAAACATTAAGACATTTCGAGTAGTTTTTAGGGAAATCTTTAGGTGCACCTTCAAGGTTACTTTCAGTCAAGAATTATCATTCAATTCAGCAACTTTGAACTCATATGAACATCACGTTTTTAATATATTCGCACACACATAATTCATAATATTTTAACATGTCAATATCAAGATTCAAACCGTGGCTAATTCACAGCTCACACATGCACAAACAAGTTAACGAACTTCACATTTTCGGAACACCTCTTTTATTTCTACATAATTCCGAATACACATTCAAACACATAATCACAACCAGCCCTAAAATCATCTACCAGAAGTCATACCAACGCATACTTGAATCTTTCAGAGGATCTAATGACAGGGGCATGCAACGGGGACAACCTTAGTTTTTGATTGTGAATAGTCTGAACCTTAGGGGTCTCTTGGGAAAGGGACCAAGAGGGAAGAAACCCATACCTGAAGTCGTTCAATGGGGTTATAACGTGCTGCCAAAACCCCACTAAGACAATGTCTCACCACCGAAATCACAAGAACAATCCGTCGAGAACTTGATTTTTTTTTACTTTTCATTTTTAAACTTATTTTTCTTTTGAGTTTGAGCGATCAAGTTCTTGAATGTGGATGAACTTTGTTATATTCTTGTTCAGTTCTTTTGTTTTACAGAAAGTTGAGCGTGAAAGTGAGACAGGAGTAGAGAGAAACGTGTGATAGTGTTAGCCTAGGATTAGGAGATTAGGTGGAGACTTAGTCAAATTAGGATTTATCATTAATTAAAAAAAATCTGATTTTTTTTCCTTTTTCCTAAGTCAGCAATTTAAATATTAATTAATTTAATTAATTCACTAAATACAATTTAATCAATTAAATTATTGCTTCCACCAAGGCTCGAACACGGGTGGAGCTAGATTTCGCTTAAAGGGTCAAATTCGGCCACCTCTACCCGAATTTCCCCTTAACCATATTAATTAATTAATTAATTAATTATTTGGGTTATTAAAATACTAACCTTATCTTGGAAAAGACCATTTTACCCCTAGACCCTACAAACCTAAGATTACCCCTTTTAAGTCTGGTAAAACTCATCCGGGAGAATCTCTTCAATTCGGGTGCCCTACATGGTTGGTTCTCACCTTGCCTAGCTCAACTAACTCACCAAGTTGGTTGTATTAGCTAGTGCATAGTTTCTGAGATCTGGTTCTACGCGCAACAAGCCGTGTGAACACGGTCTAATCCATGCATTCTAGGTACGTTTAAGCATTAGTTAGCATAGTTATTTTCAGGTTGTTACATTATCCCCCCCTTAGGAACATTTGTCCCCAAATGACACTTCTAATTATCTCGTACAATGCCAGTCATATCATTACATAAGTACTTTACATAGTCAAGCTATATCTACAAATAATAGAGGAGTCAAGGAAACTTAGACTTAAGAGTAAGGACTCTAACCTCAAGAGCTGAAAAGATGAGGATAGCAGGATGTCCTATCGGCCTCGGCCTCCCACACAGAACCCTCAACAAGATGGTTCCTCCACAATACCTTAATTGTGGAAACCTCCTTGTTTCTCAGCCGCTTTACCTGCCGGTCTAAAATCTCAACAGGAACCTCCTCATAGGACAAGTCTTCATCAACCCCTAAACCTTCAATAGGCAGAATCGATGCTGGATCACCAAGGCACTTCTTTAACATAGATACATGAAAGACTGGATGAACAGAAGCTAGCTCCGCAGGCAACGCTAACTCATAGGCCACCTCACCCACACGCTATAGAATCTCGTATTGCCTGACGTACCTCGAACTCAACTTCCCCTTCCTGCCAAACCTCATCACCCCCTTCATGGGTGAGATCTTCAAGTAAACTGGTCACCAACATCAAACTCTGAGGGCTTCTTCCTGTTATCTGCATAAGAATTCTGCCGACTGTAAGTAGTAGCCATCCTGTCCCTAATAACTCTAACCTTCTCTAAGGCCTTATAAATGATCTCTGGACCCAAAATTGATGACTCTCCAACTTCGAACAACCCAACTGGAGACCTACACCTCCTACCATACAGTGCCTCAAATGGTTCCATCCCAATACTGGAGTGATAGCTGTTATTATATGAGAACTCTATCAATGGCAGATGGTCGTCCCAACTACCTCTGAAGTCGATCACACACGCCCTCAACATGTCCTCCAATGTCTGAATGGTGTGCTCTGCCTGCCCATCTGTCTGGGGATGGAAGGCAGTAATGAGCTTTACCTGCGTACCTAAGTTCTTATGGAAGGATCTCCAGAAATGCGAAGTGAACTCAGCTCCTCTATCTGAAATGATAGACAAAGGAATCCCATGCCACACCACAATGTCATCAATGTACAGTCTCGCATAATCCTCGGCCCTGTAAGTAGACTTCACAGGGATAAAGTGGGCAGACTTAGTCATCCTGTCCACAATAACCCATATGGAGTTATGATGTCTCCTAGTCCTCGAAAGACCAACCACGAAGTCCATGTTAATGGCCTCCCACTTCTAAGTCGGAACCTCAATCATTTGAGTGAGACCACCAGGCTTAAGGTGCTCTGCCTTAACCTGTTGACAATTAGGACACTTGGCCACATACTCAGCAATGTCCTTCTTCATGCCATCCCACCAATAGATTTGCTTGAGGTCATGATACATCTTGGTGGAACCTCGATGTATCGAATACCTGGAACCATGGGCCTCTACAACGATCTTGGTCCGTAAATCATCCACGTTCGGTGAACACAGTCTGTCCTGGTACCTAAGTATGCCATCACCTCCCAAAGCAAAGGACTCATTCATCTTTCTCAGCACTGAGTAGAAGCCATCAACCGCACACCCAGTCTGGCCAGTCTGTGTACATCCTTCACCAATTCCTTCTTCCCATCATCAGCGTGGGCTGTACTCCACATGCTCAACCTGTTCAAAGCATCAGTTACAACATTTGCTTTCTCTGGATGGTAGTGGACACTCATATCATAGTCCTTTAACAGCTCCAACCATCTTCGCTGACATAGATTCAACTCCCTCTGTGTGCACATGTACTGTAGACTCTTGTGGTCTGTGAACACATCCACGTGCACTCCGTACAAGTAATACCTCCACAGATTCAATGCAAACACCACAGCTGCCAACTCCAGGTCATGAGTGGGATAATTCTTCTCATGAACCTTGAGCTATCTGGACAAATAGGCTATCACCTTACCACCCGGCATAAGAACACAACCCAGACCAATCCTAGATGCGTCACAATAAATAATGTAATTCTCACCACATTTAGGTAACGTAAGCACTGGGGCTGAAGTGAGTCTGTCCTTGAGCTCCTGGAAACTCTTCTCACAAGTCTCCGCCCATTCAAACTTGTCTTTCTTCTTAGTCAAAGTTGTCAGTGGGGAAGCAATGGAAGAAAAACCCTCCACGGACCTGGGGTAGTAACCAACCAATCCTAGAAAGCTACAGATACCGGTGGGAGTAAGAGGTCCTGGCCAGTTCTTAAAAGCCTCAGTCTTCCTAGGGTCCACCTCCACACCTGATCGTACACATAATGACCCAGGAAGGTGATTGATCTAAGCCAGAATTCACACTTGCTGAATTTGGCATACAACTGATGTTGTCTAAGTACCTACAAGGTTAGTCTCAAATTTGTTCATGCTCTTCCTTGGTCTTAGAGTAGATGAGGATGTCATCAATGAATACTATGACAAAAGAATAAAGGTATTCACGGACGACTTGGTTCATGAGCTCCATAAATGCAGCTGGTGCATTAGTGAGACCAAATGACATGACTAGGAATTCATAATGACCATAACGGGTACGAAAGGGTGTCTTTGGGATATCTTCATACCTAAACCTAAGCTGATGATACTCGGAACGAAGATCAATCTTCGAGATGAAAGTAGACCCTTGGAGCTGATCGAATAAGTCATATATTCTGGGAAGTGGATACCTGTTCTTTATAGTGACTTTGTTAAGCTGCCGATAATCGATACACATCCTAAGGGTTCCATCCTTCTTTTTCACAAATAGCACTGGAGCGCCCCAACGGGATATGCTCGGCTGGATGAAGCCCTTAACAGTGAGATCTTTTAAATGCAGCTTCAACTCTTTGAGTTCAGCTGGAGCCATTCTGTAGGGAAGAATTGAAATTGGTTCGGTATCGGGATCTAGGTCGATACCAAAATCAATCTCTCGAGGGGGAGAGACTACAGGCAAATCATTGGGGAAAACATCTTGGAACTCATTCACTACAGGCACAAAGTCTATGGAAGGGATTTCATGATCTAGATCATTGACACTCACAAGATGACATAACAATCCCTTGGACATTATTTTATTAGCTTTTAGGTTCGAAATCAAGGGAGTTGAACGACTCGAATTGTACCCCTCCCAGACCAGCTCTAATTCATTAGGGAAACGTAATCTCACAACCCTACTAGGTTAGTCCATGAAGGTATAACATTTATGGAGCCAGTCCATACAAAATATAATATCGAAGTCATTCATGGGTAACTCAACAAGGTCTGCACACATAATCTTACTACATACTACTATTGGTCAGCCTAGCATTTATGAAGTAATCCATACCTAAGCCATCTCCTTGAGCTAGTAAGACGCCAAGTTAGACTTCTCCTCTTCATCAGTACTCATAGCAGGCTTTAGAACCTACCATGCACTCACCTCCATGCGAACAACCACTCTTACCAAATGTCTTTCGTTCACGCTGGGCATTTCTTTCACTGCCCCTTTTTGGGAAGGCCAGTTCTTGAGTCTGGAGCCTTAGACCACTTGGCCATCCTAATTTTTGTGTGTATTCTTCTACGCGCTCACACAAGAAGGAAGTTAGATACTTAGAATGACACAAAGTGTCAAAGCTCTAAATAGCACGATAAAGAGTAGAAGAAGGGAAATATTCCTACGCATCATGCAGTCTCTAATTCATGATAGTGTTGCACTTCACTACCATAACGTAGAAACTACTCGATGTGGTTGATGTGAATTGATATTCTTGGAATTTAACCTAATGCTTTGATACTAACTTTTTCACGACCGGAATCTAGACCCTAGACGAGACCGGGGTTGTTGACCTCTCAGAAAGAGGTTGCAGACAAGCCTACATACGTCATCGTTACTTCATGTAGGTTAATTTTAGCGGAAAATTTGAACTTTTGTTTACTTAAACTTTATATTGGAAAACATTGATCTCGCATAATCATATATACATAAACTCATAAGCGTTCACAACAACCATCTAAATAAAGATAATCAAATGAAAGATATAGTCATAAATATAGAGTTGCCAAAATGGCACCAATACAATGTCTGAAAGTAAATAAGAAAGAAATGCTAGTGGAACATACTCCACTAGCTGATGCCTACGTCTACGGTAGAATAAATCAGTAAGCATCCTCAAAATCATGAGGGCCTACCAAATCAAGATCAGAGCTCCACGTTCAGATAACTTATACGTCGACTCGTAAGCTCTAACGTCCAGCTAGACCTGCACCTAAAAGTAGATAAATGTATGGAATTAGTACACACTTGTACTAAGTATGGGTATATGCAAGCACACACCACGGACATGCATGATTTAGAATAGCTCTCTCCTAACGATATGAGTTATGGAAAGTCAAGTCAGTGGACTTGCCAAAATCGGATTAGGAAAGTCATGCCATGAGAGTAACATGCATCATCATACGTATCATATTGCACATAACACATAACATATTGCATATAACATATTTCATATCATTCCTTCATATGCCATGAGACCTTGGAATCATGGACTTAACATTAGGACTTCCCAAAATGAGGGCTCAACATATGGGACCTCAACTAGAGAGCCTTCTTTAGCAAACATAGAGTCTGCTTCATTCATTCATACGTACTTCATTTCATTTAATTCATAGGCTAGTGTAAACACCAGCTATACCTAGGATGTAGTTTGAGACTCTCATTGGGTTCACTGTGCAATGACTAAGAATGACCTAGTGTCATTACATAAGTCTAGTTCACCTTTTGATTATCCTACCCAAACACCTTTGGTATCGTTCATTTCATTGTGTGCATTACATGAGGCTGGCCTCATTCTTTCTTTGGGAACTTTAACTTTAACCGACATAGATCATGTGAGCTCCATGAAATCTTGTGTCTACCCCAACCGAAAAGAGGTGGAATCACCGGCCAAAGTTATACCAAAACATACTAGCGTATATAGGGAATGAACCCTGCTAGATCCCTATGTTGGCTGCATAGGTTCAAAGACTAGGAGATATAAGGAGACCCATACCCTTCTGGACGGAGAGTCTCATCTCATGAGAATTACACGAACCTCTGCCTTCCCGAAAGAAGGAATCGCCACTCATAGCTAGCCTATCAATGCTTAGTATAAAGTTCCATTACATTCTTCTCATACATCATAGAAGTTGTCTTCTAGCATGAGGGCATTATTGCTCCTTAGATGATTTCTCATCTCATCATTAGTATTAAAAATGCATTAACTTTAATACTTTCATTAGAGTGTTCATAGACACTGGTCTCTTCATTAACTTTACACTCTCATAGGTGAGTACGTTTTGGTAACACTTACTTAGGCTCATCTGAGATTTATCTCATCTTTCACATTAGCCCCTAATCATGTTGTCACCACATTCATTAGTCTTAGCACATTTTGCCCTTTATAATTACTCACCCCTTTTTACGTGAATGTTCATTTCATAATATGCCAATGCACTTGGCCTTTTTTTGTGTTTCACACTCTTACTTAACCCTTCTGGGGTCACATCATTTATTACATAACATCTTAGGTTCACTTACTTTTAAACGTATGCTAGACTTATGGATCCATACATACAAGCCATGAGGCTTCATTCGTTATTCGTCTAAGTGATTCATATTTACCCAAGGTTATATGGTACAAGACTTATGCATCTTGTAATTATGATAAGATCTCAGTTTCGATCCTTAAAGGCAACATTCATTTAATCATTTATTCACGTACGACTTATGTGTCAATACGAAAATTGGGCAAGGGAACCCTATATCAAATCCCTTGTATAACACTTAGTTTTGTTTATAATTTTTGTTGACATAAAAGTGTTGGCTAGGGAACACGAGATCCATTCTCCACACCTATATTTCCTTTCTTTCTTTCCTTGATTTTGTCATAAACATTTCGTCCTGGGGACCCAATATCGAATACCCACGCCCACATTCCTTTTATTTTCTTCCTTTTACTTAATTCTTCCGTTTATACCAAGAGGGTCTGGGATAGATTCCCACAACCTCACCCTATTTTTATTTATATTTTCTCCTTACTTTCTCATTCGGCTGAGAGGTTGTGGGTTCGATCCCCACATACGTCATTTTATTATTTCATTATTTCATTTTTCTCTTCTGTCCTTCACCCATCCAAGAGGTTGTGGGTTCGAACCCCACACGCCTCACTTAATTTTTCTTTCATTTTTCTCCTAACTTTTCACTTGACCCTTACCCCATTTCGAATCCCCCTTACCTCATTTTATTATTAAATTTTTTATTACTTGTATATGGTGAGGTCTTGGGTTCAATTCCCACTGACCTCATGCATTTTTAAAAAAAAATTAAAAACAATTTTTTTTACAGTAAGCTTCGCCGACAAAAATTTCAAGAATGCTGGAAATTTGTTCACCCTTTTTGCAGTCCATTTTCTCAACTTTAAAATTTTAGATTTAGGGCAATTTTCGTGTAGCATCTAGTGCATCTTTAGGTGAGTTTTCATGGTTACTTTTGGAAATTTGATCACCTTTTTGCAGTCCATTTTCTCACCCTCTTTCACGTTAAATATTAAGACATTTGGAGTAGTTTTTAGGGAGATCTTTAGGTGCATCTTCAAGGTTACTTTCAGTCAAGAATTATCATTCAATTCAGCAACTTTGAACTCATATGAACATCACGTTTTTAACATATTCGCACACACATAATTCATAACATTTTAACATGTCAATATCAAGCTTCAAACCGTGGGTAATTCACAACACACACATGCACAAACAAGTTAACAAACTTTACATTTTCGGAACACCTCTTTCATTTCTACATAATTCCAAATACACATTCAAACACGTAATCACAACCAGCCCTAAAATCATCTACCAGAAGTCATACAAAAGCATACTTGAATTTTTCAAAGGATCTAATGATAGGGGCATGCAACGGGGACAACCTTAGTTTTTGATTGTGAATAGTCTGAACCTTAGGGGTCTCTTGGGAAAGGGACCAAGAGGGAAGAAACCCATACCTGAAGTCATTCAATGGGATTCTAACGTGATGCCAAAATCCCCACTAAGCCAATGTCTCACCACCGAAATCACAAGCACAATCCGTCGAGAACTTGATTTTTTTTTACTTTTCATTTTTAAACTTATTTTTCTTTTGAGTTTGAGCGATCAAGTTCTTGAATGTGGATGAACTTTGTTATATTTTTGTTCTGTTCTTTTGTTTTACAGAAAGTTGAGCGTGAAAGTGAGAGAGAAGTAGAGAGAAACGTGTGATAGTGTTAGCTTAGGATTAGGAGATTAGGTGGAGACTTAGTCAAATTAGGATTTATCATTAATTAAAAAAATCTGATTTTTTTCCTTTTTCCTAAGTCAGCAATTTAAATATTAATTAATTTAATTAATTCACTAAATACAATTTAATCAATTAAATCATTGCTTCCACCAAGTCTCGAACACGGGTGGAGCTAGATTTCTCTTAAATGGTCAAATTCGGCCACCTCTACCCGAATTGCCCCTTAACCATATTAATTAATTAATTAATTAATTAATTGGGGTAATTACAATACTAACCTTAGCTTGGAAAATACCATTTTACCCCTAGACCCTCCCAACCTAAGATTACCCCTTTTAAGTCCGGTAAAACTCATCCGGGTGAATCTCTTCAATTCGGGTGCCCTACATGGTTGGTTCTCAGCTTGCGTACCTCAACTAACTCACCAAGTTGGTTGGCTTGGCTAGTTCATAGTTTCTGAGGTCTGGTTCTATGCGCAACAAGCCATGTGAACCCGGTCTAATCCATGCATTCTAGGTACGTTTAAGCATTACTTAGCATAGTCATTTTCAGGTTGTTACATTATCCCCTCTTAGGAACATTCGTCCCCGAATGACACTTCTAATTATCTCGTACAATGCCAGTCATATCATAACATAAGTACTTTACACAGTCAAGCAATATGAATAAAGAATAGAGGAGACAAGGAAACTTAGACTTAAGAGTAAGGAGTCTAACCTCAAGAGCTGAAAAGATGAGTATAGCGGGATCTCCTATCAGCCTCGTCCTCCCACGTAGTACCCTCAACAAGATGGTTCCTCCACAATACCTTAATTGTGGCAACCTCCTTGTTTCTCTGTCGCTTTACCTGCCAGTCTAAAATCTCAACAGGAACCTCCTCATAGGACAAGTCTTCATCAACCCCTAAACCTTCAACAGGCAGAATCGATGCTGGATCACCAAGGCACTTCTTTAACATAGAGACATGAAACACTGGATGAACAAAAGCTAGCTCTGCAGGCAACGCCAACTCATATGCCACCTCACCCACACGCTGTAGAATCTCGTATGGCCCGACGTACCTCGAACTCAACTTCCCCTTCCTTCCAAACCTCATCACCCCCATCATGGGTGATATCTTCAAGTATACTTGGTCACCAACATCAAACTCTTAGGGCTGCTTCCTATTATCTTCATAAGACTTCTGCCGACTGTAAGTAGTAGCCAACCTGTCCCTAATAACTCTAACCTTCTCTAAGGCCTTATGAATGATCTACGGACCCAAAATGGATGACTCTCCAACCTCGAACCACCCAACTGGAGACCTACACCTCCTACCATACAGTGCCTCAAATGGTGCCATCCCAATACTGGAGTGATAGCTGTTATTATATGAGAACTCTATCAATGGCAGATGGTCATCCCAACTACCACTGAAGTCGATCACACATGCCCTCAACATGTCCTCCAATGTCTGAATGGTGCGCTCTGCCTGTCCATCTGTCTGGGGATGGAAGGCAGTACTGAGCTTTACCTGCGTACCTAAGTTCTTATGGAAGGATCTCCAGAAATGCGAAGTGAACTGAGCTCCTCTATATGAAATGATAGACAAAGGAATCCCATGCCACTTCACAATCTCATCAATGTAGAGTCTCGCATAATCCTCGGCCTTGTAAGTAGATATCATAGGAATAAAGTGGGCAGACTTAGTCATCCTGTCCACAATAACCCATATGGATTCATGCTGTCTCCTAGTCCTCGGAAGACCACCCACGAAGTCCATATTAATGGCCTCCCACTTCTAAGTTGGAACCTCAATCATCTGAGTGAGACCACCAGGCTTAAGGTCCTCCGCCTTAACCTGCTGACAATTAGGACACTTGGCCACATACTCAGCAATGTCCTTCTTCATGCCATCCCACCAATAGATCTGCTTGAGGTCATGATACATCTTGGTGGAACCTGGATGTATCGAATACCTGGAACCATGGGCCTCTGCAACAATCTAGGTCCGCAAATCATCCACGTCCGGTACACACAGTCTGTCCTGGTACCTAAGTATGCCATCACCTCCCAAAGCAAAGGACTCATTCATCTTTCTCAGCACTGAGTCCTTCAACTCCATCAAAACAGGATCAAGATGCTGACCCTTCTTGACTTAAACTACCAAGGATGATTCAGAACTAGGATGAACTCAAACACCCCGCTAGAAGAAGACATCAACCGCACACCCAGTCTGGCCAGTCTGTGTACATCCTTCACCAACACCTTCTTCCCATCATCAACGTGGGATGTACTCCCCATGCTCAACCTGCTCAAAGCATCAGCTACAACATTTGATTTCCCTGGATGGTAGTGGACACTCATATCAAAGTCCTTCAACAACTCCAACTATCTCCACTGACGTAGATTAAACTCCCTCTGTGTGAACACGTACTGGAGACTCTTGTGGTCTATGAACACATCCACGTGCACTCCATACAAGTAATGCCTCCACAACTTCAATGCAAACACCACAGCTGCCAACTCCAGGTCATGAGTGGGATAATTCTTCTCATGAACCTTGAGCTGTCTTGACACATAGGCTATCACCGTACCACTTTGCATAAGAACACAAACATAACCAACCCTAGATGCGTCACAATAAACAGTGTAATTCTCCCTACATTTAGGTAACGTAAGCACTGGGCTGAAGTGAGTTTGTCCTTAAGCTCCTGGAAACTCTTCTCACAAGTATCCGCCCATTCAAACTTGGCTTTCTTCTTAGTCAAAGCTATCTGTGGGGAAGCAATGGAAGAAAAACCCTCCATGAACCTGTGGTAGTAACCAACCAATCCTAGAAAGCTACAGATATCGGTGGGAGTAAGAGGTCTAGGCCAGTTCCTAGCAGCCTCAGTCTTTCTGGGGTCCACCTCCACACCCTGATCGTACACAACATGACCTAGGAAGGTCACTGATCTAAGCTAGAATTCACACTCGCTGAATTTGGCGTACAACTGATGTTGTCTAAGTACCTGCAGGGTTAGTCTCAAATGTTGTTCATACTCTTCCTTGGTCTTAGAGTAGATGAGGATGTCATCAATGAATACTATGACGAAAGAATCAAAGTATTCACGGAAGACTCGGTTCATGAGGTCCATAAATGCAGCTGGTGCATTAGTTAGACTAAATGACCTGACTAGGAACTCATAATGACCATAACGGGTATGAAAAGCTGTCTTTGGGATATCTTCATACCTAACCCTAAGCGGATGATACCCGGAACGAAGATAAATCTTCGAGAAGAAACCAGACCCTTGGATCTGATCGAATAAATCATATATTCTGGGAAGTGGATACCTGTTCTTTATAGTGACTTTGTTAAGCTGCCGATAATCGATACACATCCTAAGGGTTCCATCCTTCTTTTTCATAAATAGCACTGGAGCTCCCCAATGGGATATGCTCGGCTGGATGAAGCCCTTAACAGTGAGATCTTTTAACTGCAGCTTCAACTCTTTGAGTTCAGCTGGAGCCATTTGTAGGGAGGAATTGAAATCTGTTTGGTATCGGGATCTAGGTCGATACCAAAATCAATCTCTCGAAGGGGAGGGACTCCACGCAAATCATCGGGGAAAACATCTTGGAACTCATTCACTACAGGCACAAAGTCTATGGAACGAATGTCATGATCTAGATCATTGAAACTCAAAAGATGAAATAACAATCCCTTGGACATCATTTTATTAGCTTTTAGGTTCGAAATAAAGGGACTTGAACGACTCGAATTGTACCCCTCCCAGACCAGCTCTAATTCATTAGGCAAACAGAATCTCACAATCCTACTACGACAATCCATGAAGGCATAACATTTATGGAGCCAGTCCATACCAAGTATAATATCGAAGTCATTCATGGGTAACTCAACAAGGTCTGCACACATAATCTTACCACATACTACTATTGGGCAGCCTTGCATTTATGAAGTGATCCATACCTAAGCCATCTCCTTGAGCTAGTAAGAAGCCAACTTAGCCTTCTCCTCTTCATCAGTACTCATAGAAGGCTTTAGAATCTACCATGCACTCACCTCCATACGAACAACCACTCTTACCAATCGTCTTTCATTCACGCTGGGCATTTTTATAACTACCCCGTCTTGGGAAGGCCAGATCTTGAGTCTGGCGCCTTAGACCACTTGGCCATCCTAATTCTTGTGTGTATTCTTCTACGCGCTCACACAAGAAGGAAGTTAGATACTTAGAATGAAACAAAGTGTCAAAGCACTAGATAGCACGATAAAGAGTAGAAAAAGTGAAATTTTCCTACGCATCATGCAGTCTCTAATTCATGATAGTGGTGCACTTCACTACCATAACTTAGAAACTACTCGATGTGGTTGATGTTAACTTATTATCCTTGGAATTTAACCTAATGCTGTGATACCAACTTTGTCACGACCAGAATCTAGACCCCAGATGAGACCGGCGTCGTTGACCTCTCAGAGGTTGCAGACAAGCCTACAAACGTCATCGTTACTTCATCTAGGTTAATTTTAGCAGAAAATTTGAACTTTTGTTTACTTAAACTTTATATTGGAAAATATTGATCTCGCATAATACTATCTACGTAAACTCATAAGTTTTCACAACAACCATCTAAATCAAGATAATCAAATGAAAGATATAGTCATAAATATAGAGTTGCCAAAATGGCACCAATATAACGTCTGAAAGTAAATACGAAAGGAACGCTAGTGGAACATACTCCACTAGCTCATGCCTACGTCTACACTAGAATAAATCAGTAAGCATCCTCAAAAGCATGAGGGCCTACCAAATCCGGATGAAAGCTCCACGTCCGGATAACTTATGCATCGACTCGTAAGCTCTAACGTGCAGCTGCACCTGCACCTAAAAGTATGGAATTAGTACACACTTGTACTAAGTATGGGTATATGCAAGAACACACCACGGACATGCATGATTTAGAATAGCTCTCTCCTAACGATATGAGTTATGGAAAGTCAAGTCAGTGGACTTGCCAAAATCGGATTAGGAAAGTCATGCCATGAGAGTAAAATGCATCATCATACGTATCATATTGCACATAACACATAACATATTGCATATAACATATTTCATATCATTCCTTCATATGCCATGAGACCTTGGAATCATGGACTTAACATTAGGACTTCCCAAAATGAGGGCTCAACATATGGGACCTCAACTAGAGAGCCTTCTTTAGCAAACATAGAGTCTGCTTCATTCATTCATACGTACTTCATTTCATTTAATTCATAGGCTAGTGTAAACACCAGCTATACCTAGGATGTAGTTTGAGACTCTCATTGGGTTCACTGTGCAATGACTAAGAATGACCTAGTGTCATTACATAAGTCTAGTTCACCTTTTGATTATCCTACCCAAACACCTTTGGTATCGTTCATTTCATTGTGTGCATTACATGAGGCTGGCCTCATTCTTTCTTTGGGAACTTTAACTTTAACCGACATAGATCATGTGAGCTCCATGAAATCTTGTGTCTACCCCAACCGAAAAGAGGTGGAATCACCGGCCAAAGTTAAACCAAAACATGCTAGCGTATATAGGGAATGAACCCTGCTAGATCCCTATGTTGGCTGCATAGGTTCAAAGACTAGGAGATATAAGGAGACCCATACCCGTCTGGACGGACAGTCTCATCTCATGAGAATTACGCGAACCTCTGCCTTCCCGAAAGAAGGAATCGCCACTCATAGCTAGCCTGTCGATGCTCAGTATAAAGTTCCATTACATTCTTCTCATACATCATAGAAGTTGTCTTCTAGCATGAGGACATCATTTCTCATTAGATGATTTCTCATCTCATCATTAGTATTAAAAATGCATTAACTTTAATACTTTCATTAGAGTGTTCATAGAGATTGGTCTCTTCATTAACTTTACACTCTCATAGGTGAGTGCCTTTTAGTAACACTTACTTAGGATCATCTTAGATTTATCTCATCTGTCACATTATCCCCTTATCATGGTGTCACCACATTCATTAGTCTTAGCACATTTTGCCATTCATAATTACTCACCCCTTTTTACGTGAATGTTAATTTCATCATATGCCAATGCACATGGCCTTTTAGTGTGTTTCACACTCTTACTTAACCCTTCTGGGGTCTCATCATTCATTACATAACATCTTAGGTTCACTTACTTTTAAACGTATGCTGGACTTATGGATCTATACAAACAAGCCATGAGGCTTCATTCATAATTCGTCTAAGTGATTCATACTTACCCCATTTAGAATCCCCATTACCTCATTTTATTATTTAATTTTTTTATTACTTGTATATGGTGAGGTCTTGGTTTCAATTCCCACTGACCTCATGAATTTTAAAAAAAATTAAAACAAATTGTTTTACAGTAAGCTTGGCCGAAACAAATTTGCAGAATGCTGGAAATTTGTTCACCCTTTTGCAGTCCATTTTCTCAACTTTAAAATTTTAGATTTAGGACAATTTTCGTGTAGCATCTAGTGCATCTTTAGGTGAGTTTTCATGGTTACTTTTGGAAATTTGATCACCTTTTTGCAGTACATTTTCTCACCCTCTTTCACGTTAAACATTAAGACATTTGGAGTAGTTGTTAGGGAGATCTTTAGGTGCATCTTCAAGGTTACTTTCAGTCAACAATTATCATTCAATTCAGCAACTTTGAACTCATATGAACATCACGTTTTTAACATATTCGCACACACATAATTCATAACATTTTAACATGTCAATATCAAGCTTCAAACCGTGGCTAATTCACAGCACACACATGCACTAACAAGTTAACGAACTTCACATTTTTGGAACACCTATTTCATTTCTACATAATTCTGAATACACATTCAAACACGTAATCACAACCAGCCCTAAAATCATCTACCAGAAGTCATACCAACGCATACTTGAATCATTCAAAGGATCTAATGATAGGGGCATGCAACGGGGACAACCTTAGTTTTTGATTGTGAATAGTCTGAACCTTAGGGTCTCTTGGAAAAGGGACCAAGAGGGAAGAAACCCATACCTGAAGTTGTTCAATGTGGTTCTAACGAGCTGCCAAAACCCCCCACTAAGCCAACATCTCACCACCGAAATCACAAGCACAATCCGTCGAGAACTTCATTACTTTTTTTTTTTACTTTTCATTTTTAAACTTATTTTGCTTTTGAGTTTGAGCGATCAAGTTCTTGAATGTGGATGAACTTTGTTATATTTTTGTTCTGTTCTTTTGTTTTACAGAAAGTTGAGCGTGAAAGTGAGAGAGAAGTAGAGAGAAACGTGTGATAGTGTTAGCTTAGGATTAGGAGATTAGGTGGAGACTTAGTCAAATTAGCATTTATCATTAATTAAAAAAATCTGATTTTTTTCCTTTTTCCTAAGTCAGCAATTTAAATATTAATTAATTTAATTAATTCACTAAATACAATTTAATCAATTAAATCATTGCTTCCACCAAGTCTCGAACACGGGTGGAGCTAGATTTCTCTTAAATGGTCAAATTCGGCCACCTCTACCCGAATTGCCCCTTAACCATATTAATTAATTAATTAATTAATTAATTAATTGGGGTAATTACAATACTAACCTTAGCTTGGAAAATACCATTTTACCCCTAGACCCTCCCAACCTAAGATTACCCCTTTTAAGTCCGGTAAAACTCATCCGGGTGAATCTCTTCAATTCGGGTGCCCTACATGGTTGGTTCTCAGCTTGCGTACCTCAACTAACTCACCAAGTTGGTTGGCTTGGCTAGTTCATAGTTTCTGAGGTCTGGTTCTATGCGCAACAAGCCATGTGAACCCGGTCTAATCCATGCATTCTAGGTACGTTTAAGCATTACTTAGCATAGTCATTTTCAGGTTGTTACATTTATCTTTTCATCTAGAAAGTCATTCTCAAAGATTTCAAAGAAGAAAATTATGATCAAACCATGTCTTTTTCAATCTGCCATGGGTTCTTTCTAAAAATGTTTTGAACGATTGAATCATGATTAACTGAAGTTATTACAGTGGTTTTAATGTCATTTTTACTCGAATTGCATGATGAACCCATGCTCCTTCACTCAAACGTTTTAGCCTTTAATGGGCTTTGTGATCTTGAATTGCTATCGATTTAATTATGATTCTATTACGTTGAAGTGATTGTATGTACTGTTATTTACATGAATTTATGTTTAGTTGATGTTGAAGGATCCATGAGGATAAATGCATGAAGATTTGAGCATGTTAGCCTAGTTTCCTTGGTTCACCGTAACATTGGCTTCTAAATGATTTAATGTGGATTTAGAATATTTTAGGTTGGTTGTAGCTGCTGTTTTAGGTTAGTATCATAATTGAATTATGGATATGAATCACGTATGATTGTAGTGAATATGGTTTATGTTAATTGACCTAGTCTTTCTAACCTATCGATTGATAATACTATGTATGTGATCATATCTTGAATTGTGAATAGATGAAGCATGATTCATTTGATATAGTGATCAATGTAGCTGCTTCAGCATGTACATTATTGTTAAAATATGATTGATGATCAAGGCCTTAGATAATCAACAGTGTTGGTTAATTCCCTCTCTATACTCTAGCAAAATTATCAAGTTTATTGCCTATGTTGTAGCTTAATCTTGGAGTGCTTTAAGCATGACTTCATTATGATTAAATGTATGATTAGCTACTTTCTTAGAGTTATATTGTTGGTGAAACATTATCTATAATCCATGTAATGAAATTGGCTAATGGTCTATGTTCTTCTACCTTCTAGTATGCTAAGGTGTTGTTCTAGTTTGTAGTATGGACTTGTAGTAGCTTATTCATGACTTCGTATATGATTATTATGTTTTAGCTACTGACTTATACTTGAAATATTTATGAAAGAGTAGTAAAGGTCAATGATGACAAAATGCTAAGGGTTGGTCATAATTGCTCTATTCTTCTACTTCTCTACTTCTCTATAATAATGTTGATGAAGCTCTGAGTGGCATTGTGTGGTATGGTCCACTTATTGTGGAGGTGTTTACGTTATGTCATTATATATGTGTTGACCATGTCCTTAAAGGAAAATTTGATGAATATATGAAGGAGTGGTTGTGATGACTACTTTATGTGTAGCTTGTTCCTAGTCTTCTATTTGAGTTGTGAATCTAGGTTATGTTACTATTGTTATGAGCATGTGAAGGGTTGTGTAATGTCATGTGTAGGTGCTGCCATGTCTTAGGTGATAATGGTTAATGATCCCTACCCATGTACCCCTATGTGAATGTGTGAATAGTTAATGATAGGAGTCTTCAAGTGTTTTATGAAGTTAACTTGTCTCCTATGCATACTTAATGATAGGAGTCTTCAAGTGTTCTATAAATTTAACTTGTCTCCTATGCTATTGTGTGTTGTGTGGCCTAAGCTTGAAGAGTATTGTGGTCTAAGAGGGTGGCTGCCAGAATATGTTGTTGATAGCCATTTTGTGATCATGTGACCAATGTACCGACTCACACTTCATGCATGCTTATAGGTAGTAAAGGTTCATAGTATCTAATGAAAGGTAGTTCTCATATTCCACTACAAGAAAAAGACTTTATTAAGACCAATATTTAAAGACGAGTCTATAATCTTGTCTCTAAAAGTATACCTATTGGGATGAGATTATATTTCGGTCTTTATTGGTATATGTTATTGTGAAGACATTAAATTCGGTCCCTAAAAGAGTTACTAACTAGTCCCTAAATGTAATTGGATACATATTTTGAGGCTTGAGTGAGAATGTAATTCCACCAATCTGAAGAAAAAATTCTTTTAACAAAATTTTAGGCGCTAAAAAATTAATTCTAAAAGTAAAAAGAAAAAAACTTATTCTCAAAAATATAGAAGCTTGTCCTAAAGTTGACTTAATCTCTTTAGCTCACAACTACGTACACCTGATGGAAAATGAAACGTCCCTGCTGCCCTAGCTAATCTCAATGATTCTCTGCCCCTTGAATGGATAGATGTGTATTCTTCTTTGTGTTGTTGTTGTCTCCCCTAATCTCAACGAGATATTGATAAAGGCGTCTTCTTCTTCCTCGTATTGTTGCTGCTCGATCTGGTAGTAATAGAGCATTAAAGCTTTGGTCTAGACAATATTCAGGTGTGTTCACTCTTCTGATATAGTTGTTGTTGTGTTGTGGATAGATGTGTATTCTTCTTTGTGTTGTTTTTGTCTCCATTCTCTTAAACACTAATTGCTTACTAACTCACTGATTGCAATTGAATTTCTGATCAGTCAATGTTCCTGGTTGACTTATATGCTGCACAAATACTTGCAGTCTCACCCTCTTATACTTCATTTAGTGGCTCAGTTTGAGAAGTCGCAAACTGTTGATGTCTTTTGCGTAGATGACTTCATGATTTCTGCAGAAACTGTTCATTTTGTTATGTTTACCTTCCATGACAACTGCATATGATCTTCCAGTCTCCTATTTCCACCCCAAAAAGTACATTATCTCATTTGTGCTTGTGCATCTGGAAAGAAAGATGGTGTGCAACAGACATCTACTTCAATTACCGCAACCAGTGACTTAGGATTTGCAATTTGATGGACTATTGTGAATGATAAAATAAAGAAAGAACAAGGCCTATATTATAACATGTTGTGGCTAATTTAATTAGTTATTAGTGTTTACGATCATTTTCAGACATCTTTGATGTAGTAATGTCCATGAAAACATAACTTTGAGCCCAGAGTAGATGGAACTTTTAACGTGTTGAATTGATTTGAAATTGAGAGTATAAGAAATTTTATACTATGATGATAAAACATGTTTTTCTATTTTTGCAGCTCAGCAAAGAGTTCAAGAAAGGTCGTGCATTTGATGGGTGGTCCTAAGGTACTTTAAACTTTCCGCTGACTTATAAATATGAAGTAAACTCAGAAAAATATTGTGGAGAGGATCCAAAGGCCGGGAGACGTAATCCAGCATGGTCTGTAGCTATTATTATTGTTAGTTATAGAGCTTTAGTGGATGTTCACTCAGCAGTCTTTGTTTGTATAGCCCAATATCTTAAAAGTTTGGCTTGATTCTAATTTATGATGCGTACAGCAAATCAATAGATTCTAATCTATTGATAAAGTTGTCTTCTTCTTCCTTGCGTTGTTGCTGCTCGATCTGGTAGAATCCATCAAAGCTTTGCTCGAGACAAAATTTCAGGTGTGTTCTTTCTTCTAATCGAGTTGTTGTTGTGCTGTTCGAAATAGAATCCTACACGGCTTTGCTTGGGACAATATTGCAGGTGAGTTAATCTTGGAGTAATGACTTGTAATATAACAACTCGTCTTCTTGGTTACAAGTAACTATTAGAAACTCCAAGTATAAAAATATAGATGTGAAAGACTGATTTCGTTGTTGTGGAAATATAGGTTAAAGTAGGACTATTGAGAACCTATTGTTGATGGTCATGCAGATTTGTCATAGTAGTTTCATCAATCGAGCTAGGAGTCCTACCTTGTTTTTATGGAATGTTTCTTTTTGCAACCTGAAACTGCTGCAATTCTCCATTTTTTTTATTCTGATCTTGCTCTGTCCTGCACTTGAATTGAAAAACTTAGATGAATTTGAATTGAAAACTTAGATAAGCTTGAACATCGGTAATACTTAACTTTAAGAAAGTTTGAAAAAAGAGTAAAATGTATTATGTCCATCAGTTTGGAGGTACATATAAATAGTGGTAATTAACTCTACTTTGTTGTTATAAAAATCTACAACTACTGGAATAAGAGAAACTTAATCAAGAAAATTAGCAACAGCTAGGAGTTCTGTTTCATTTGGTCTTACAAATAGTAGTTATGTTCATTTTGTCTTGCAGAGAGAAGTTCTGTGGAATCTCTGTTTTTAATAGTTAGAGACCAGATAACATAATTTAATTCTCCGTCTTCTCTATTTTTCAGACGTCATACCTGCCTGCTCGTGACTAGTTGAGTGTTAATTGACCAAGACTTCTCTTCTTGAAGTGTTTTGATTGCCCTGCAGATTTGCCTAGTACGTAGTTTCATCAATCGAGCTAGGAGTCCAACCTTGTTTTCATGAAATGTTTCTCTTTGCAACCTGATCAACAATAACCCTACCTATACATATGATCAACAATAACCAAAAAAGGTTTGTTATGATCAAACCTCTCTCTAAAGACATAGTTTGTCTACATATGTTCTGAATGTTATATTGTAGAAACAACTAATATAACATAACATAACATAACATGAAAATCTATTCCAAAGAAAACTCAATTGTTATAAAGCGGTATGAGTGACCAGAGGCGAATCTACAATCCATCGGGTATGGATAGATTTAAAGATTATACAATACTAGTACTCAAACCCCTAACCCCAGCAATGTTGATCAAGGCATCAATATGTCTGAAGGCATCCCAAGCTATTTGGACAGCGGCCTCAATGTTACCACCATTGGTAGTAACGTCTACCTCAACTTAGTGATATGTATCATTTGTCATAAGATGTGTAATCCTAGCACAGAGTGTTGCTGAGTCACGATTTAAAGTTAACATATTATTAAGCATATTTAACTTCAAAGATATTATCTTACTGCTCAGGAAAAATGCTCCACATGTTTCATTATGCATGCGGTAGAGATCTACAATACTAGCTACTTTTTCATTTATTCCATTTAGCATTTATCTTGTGAGTACACAATACATATCGACTTATTAAAAGATGATGATTTTAGGACTCACAATAGCTGATTCTATTAAAAGAAAACTTAAATGAATTTGAATATGGGCAATACTTAACTTTAAGAAAGTTTGAAAAAATAGTAAGTTGTATTATGTCCATCAGTTTACAGGCATATATAAAATAGTGGTAATTAACTCTACCTTTTTGTTAAAAATATCTACAACTACTTAAATAAGAGAAAATTAATCAAGAAAATTAGTAACAACAACTAGAAGGTCTTTTTCATTTGGTCTTACAGATAGTAGTTATGTTCACTTTGTCTTACAGAGGGAAGTCGTGTGGATTCTCTTTTTTTAAGAGTTAGAGACCAGATAACATAATTTAATTCTCTGTTTTCTCTATTTTTTAGAAGTCATACCTGCTTGCTCATTACTAGTTGAGTGTTAATTGACCAAGACTTCTCTTGTTGAAGCGTTTTGATTGCCCTGCAGATTTGCCTCAGAACATAGTTTCATCAATCGAGCTAGGAGTCCTACCTTGTTTTTATGGAATATTTCTCTTTGCAACTTGAATGTGCTGCAATTCTCCATTTTTTCGATTAAGATCTTGCTCCTTCTCTTGCACTTGAAATGAAAACTTAGATGAATTTGAACATGGGTAATACTCAACTTTAAGAAATTTTGAAAAAAGAGTAAAATGTATTATGTCCATCTGTTTGCAGGTATATATAAAATAGTAGTAATTAACTCTCTTTTTTGTTATAAAAATCTGCCACAAATGGAATAAGAGAAACTTAATGAAGAAATTAGCAACAACAACTAGGAGGTCTTTTGATTTGGTCTTATAGGTAGAATTTATGTTCATTTCTTCTTACAAAGAGAAGTTGTGTGGTTCTTAGAATTTTCTTATACTTTGTTTTTTTAATCTAATTTTTTTGTCCTCATAAATGTTATTGCATCTAGTAAGGAGTGGATGCAACTTGTTGATAATCGTCTCGATGAAATGTACTTACTTGGTGTGCAAAAGTTTTTGAATTATGCTTTTCAAAGAACTGGAGAAGAATATGAAATACGATGTCCGTGTGTTAAATGTTACAACACAACTTTAGGAACTCGTAAAACAGTTGAGACACATTTGCTAGTACATGGAATAATTCGCAATTATACTTTTTGGTATCACCATGGAGAACGTTTGGGTGAGCCATTATCAGACTCAGAATATGAAGATGAAGACAAGATGATGATGCAGTAGAAGAATGTCAGAGTGAATATGAATTAGAAGAACTATTGAGTGATTTATATCCTAATATTGATGGAGGAACTACATATACTGCTTCTGATGACTTACTTGAAGAGGAACCGAATGTTGATGCAAAAATGTTTTACAGCCTATTGAAAGATTTTGAGTTGCCATTGTATCAAAATTCAAAAGCTTCAAAGCTTTCCACTTTGATCAAATTGCTTCATATCAAAAGTATGGGTCGTTGGAGTAATGCATCAGTTACAATGCTATTCAAAATGTTGAAAGAGGAGCTGTTGCCTGAGGAGTTGTTGCCTGATGGTAATAGGGCATGTCCAGAAGATTGTATTGAAGAGGGCTACATTGCAAATGAATGTATTACTTTATATTCAAGGTATTTGCATAGAGTTGACACAAGATTCAATCGTCCTGAATGAAATTATGATGGCGGCTTAAAACAATCGAATGGCTGTTTATCTATTTTTAGTCAACCTGGAAAAACTCTAGGAGCTAAAGATCCATGTGAGCTTCAAGCATATGAACTTGAACAAGCACATATATACATATTGAAGAACTGTGATGGAGTCTTACCATATCTCAAGTATGGATATTTTTTATACCATTTCACTTATTTTATTTCTTTTAGGTTAGTTACTATTTAGTAGGATAGTTATGGTTAACTTCAATTTTGTAGAGAGTTTGCACAAACTCACGAGAATGCTCAACACTTGTCTGATGCTGATTGGAGCAGACAATTTATTTAATGGTTTAAAGATAGGGTGAGTAATACATAATTATCAAAATTTGATATTTAATATTGTAATACTCATTCTAAATATTAAATGTTATTTTTTTGATAGGTCGCACAATTGCACAAACAAGATGATAGTCATATCATGAAAGATCTACTTTCACTTTCACGCGGTCCCACCAAATATTCAACGTGTTCTAATGGTTATGTCATTAATGGATATAGATTTCATATAGAAGATTATGATAACAAGTTAAAGACTCAAAATTGTGGTGTTGTTGTATTGGGTGAGAATGATGAAGATAGTGAGAACCTTGATTATTATGGAGATTTAACAGATGTGATTGATTTGCAATTTGTAATGGATAGAAGAGTGGTTTTATTTTGATGCAATTGGTTCGATGTGTATGATGAAGTAAAAGGAGTTAAAAAGGATGAGTATGATTTTGTGAGTGTTAATCCAAGTAGATTTTTGAAAATAAATGAACCATTTATGTTAGCGAATCAAGCATCTGAAGTGTTTTATGCTAATGATAATTCCAACAAAGGTTGGGAAGTAGTGAGGAAGACTCAACCTCGTGATTCCTTTGAGATTGTTGAACAAATGGATGATGAAATTGTAGAGTTATGAAGTCCTTCCCAAAATAAAAGAAAAAGAACTAATGAGGTGAAGTATTTTTATGAATTAATATTTCATTATTCAACGTTATGATGACCCAATTTCTTTTATTACTACATAATTAGACATATTCAGTTTTAACTTTTAATGTTTTGGCTGTTTTTGCAGGTTCAAGATGAAATCACTGAAGACTGAAAAATAGGTTGATTCTAATATGAAGAGTACTATCAGATATACATTTGTTGCACCTGGTGCTATTAAAAAGGGACGAGGACGAGGGCTTAAATCATTGGGTGAGAAAGGAAGTTTGTTGTCTAAGAGTTTATTGCCTCAATCAAGCGATCTAGTTAAGAAGTACATCAAAGAAATTGAAACAAGTAAGATAGTTTGTATGTTTTCACTTCAAGGCATAGAAAAATCTGTATTTGTGTTGAGAAGAAATATTTTTTACCACTTTCTGTATTTTGTCTTGGAGGGGAAGATTCAGACTGTCAATCATCTTCAATGAAAATGGCTGAATCCATTGATATTTAATCATTTTCAGCTTCTTGGTCTCTTAAATATTGTGCTAATTTATAGGTTGTATGATTTATTTTTTTCAGGTTCTATATGGAAGGGCCAAGGACAGGGACTTAAAAACTCTACCATGTCCACTAGTCAAGGAACACGAATGATGCATAAGAACCCCATGACTCCTAAGAAAGAGAATATGCAAATTAGATCCTCATCTCCTGTTATTGATCAAGTTAAGAAATACAGCCAAGAAGTTGAAACAAGTAAGATTTTTAAAAAAATGTTAATGCTTTTTTACAAATATCTTATGTTTCAATTTTTTTGATAAACTTTTATATATATGATGTTAAGTGAATCCAGGTGCTATAGGAAAGGGACTAGAGAAAAGAACTAGATCTCTGAGCTACTCTTTGGAAATTTCTGAACATGAGGTTGAATCTTTCAACAAGAGTGCTAATTTTGATAATCAACATATGGAAACTCCTTCTAAATGCACAAAATTGGGCTCTAACATGTTTTCTAATCAAGAAATGCAAAAAATAAAAAAAAAATGTTCTTGAGAAAGAGGATATGCAAACCAATGTTTCATTACATCCATCTGTTGATCAAGTTATGAAGCACTCCCAAACAACAGAAAAAGGTATGATATATTGAATTCATGTGTTATTAAGTTTTAGAATTGACTTTGATTGCTATAGTTTTTATCAAAATATGTTGTTGTAGGTTCATCTAATCCTACAAAGGTAAGAAGAGTTCGAGTAAGCAACATTTGCAAACAAGTTGCTTCACTTGAAATTGGATAAAAGTTGAAAGTTACTTTTTACAATAATCGAACGGTTGGAACAAATAGCAATCTATTTTCAAGGCATTTGGGAAAAATTGTGCGTGATCGTAATATTTGTCCCTTGGGGGTATCATCGTGGCATGATATTAAGCAAGAAAAGTTGAATCACATGTGGGCTTCCATTGAGGTAACAAACATACACTTGATGTACAACTTTTGAATCCATTTTACAGTTGATTCTGATTTTGCAGTGTTACCTGCTACATCAATGTTCTTGTCCATATATCAGGTGTTGTACAACTTTTTAATCCACTATACACATGATTATGATTTATATCTTTCATTAATTGATGTTTTAAAAGTAATGTACACTTGTTCATATAACAGGTTGTACAACTTATGATGCCTTTTTGTTTTGAAAATAATAACTCAACTCATATTTCAATTTTTGTAGCACAAATTTGAGAGTGCTGATATGAATGATCATCATGATCATATCTTTGGATGGATGAATGAGTTATGGAACAAATGGAGAGGACACTTGCATGCAAAATATGTGAAGGACAAGCCTATCCAACAGTGTCTTAGGAATGTCCCAAGAGGAGTAGACAAAAAAGAATGGGAATGGTTAGTAAAGGAACATTTTGCTTCTGAAACTTTTCAGGTATGCCTATTGAGTTAATAGTCTGCTTTTTGACTCTTTTCTACAGTTTGATTTCCCTCCTATCCAACAGTCTCTTAGTATTCTTGATGCACCAACTAGATTATACATGGTAAGTAAAGAATTCACTTATTATTCTTAAGTATAGGAAAATTGTATAAACAAGGTGCAGATTTCCCATGGTCTCTAAACAGAGACAACGTCATGATCTTATAAGAATTTGTTTTATCAACATAGGACTGTTAGTAGTTGTAGTAGAGACAACTTTATAATTGAAACTTGTGTATTTTGCAGCTTAATAAGTTCTTTTGTCAAATAATTATACCATAAGTTGTCAACAAAAAGATAAGAGTACAAATACTTGTCATGAATCTTCTATTTTTTTAGGATCAATATTAGAAAATAATATATATGTGTTACAGTATTTCAGTTCTTGAGTAGATCTTGCTATAACTAGTTCATATCGCTGAAGCTTACTATGAACAAATACAGGCAAGAAGCACTAGAAATGCAGCAAATCGAGTAAAGGTAAAGATGCTTCATCATATTGGTAGCAAGCCTATTAGAGAGATTATTTATCAAAAGGTATTATCATAAAATTAGTTTTCTAAATGAAATATTTATGAGGCGTGTTATTTGACGTATTTGACTTTGATGTAAAGGGGGAAAAATATGGAAATCCACCAGATTTGGCAACTATTTTCTTTGAGACTCGTAAGAAAAATAACAAGCTTGTTGAACCTGAAGGAATTGAAAAACATGTGCGTTTTGTAAATTAAATATGTTAATTACTTAAAGTTGTTATATGTTACAATAGAAAATGTTCTTTGATATATTTTGAAGGCTCAACTCAAAGAAATAATTCAAGCAGATCCATCCCTACCACCCATAGAGATTGTTGAAAAATGTTGTGGACCTCAAACTCGTAGCCACGTATTTGGATTTGGGGGTGGATTAAAGGCAAAGGACTTGAAAGGCAGAACTTCTTTGAAAGCTGAATTGTTATATGCGCTACGTTCAACTCGAGAAGATATCAAATCTTTGAATGAAGAGAACAAATCCTTGAATGAGGAAAACAAATCCTTGAACAATCGTTTGTCTACATTAGAAGATGCGATGAAAGAAGTATTGAAAATGAGAGAATTCTTCGAGGCTCATCAATCACATGTAGCAGCTACAACATCATCTTTCTCAACTGAATGACCACTACATTTCCAGCTAACCAGGTTATTAACAATACACCCATCTTTTTAATTTATTTTGTTGAAATGTAACACCATAATCAATGTGTGATCAAATATGAATATATGGGTCCTTAGATGTGAAAATTTTCGTGTAACATTGCTGGCAGCTGCCAGAAATTTGGAATAACAAACTTGTTTCCTGTAACATTGCTGCCAGCTGCTCTGTTTTAACATTTTCTGCCCACATGTTAAAGTTAAATTAGTACTTCTTAGAGAATAGTTAAAGTTAAATTTGAATTGTTAATTTCTTTAAAAAAATGTTAGTTAGAGGTGGAGATGAGTTGAGGAGAGATGACGAGACAAGACGAGGTAAGGCGAGAGACTGATCCATTTCCTTAATCAGTTCAAATGATTCATATTTTTGATTAATTCTTTTATATTTAAGCTTTACTCTCTTAGTATGTTAGATTGAATTTAGTTGGAACAGGATATTGTTGCCTCATCTATTGCGGTTTAGTCTCCACCCCTACTTGAAAGGCTATGTTGTACCATTTCAACAATCACCCTACAGTGTCCAATTGTTTTCTTCTAGTCACTGTATCCTGTCCATCAAGGTTCTAACCCCAAACTTAGAACGCAGAGAGGTTGTTTTGGATAGATATTCAGATCGAATAAATGATATACTTAACATGTATGAAAAGGAAATATATCTCATGCTAAAAACAAAGAAGATGAATACAGTAGCAAATTTACATAGACGAAAATCAAAAACCTTGCCAACAAGCTAAAAATTCAGATCATAGTCTTTGTTGGTGATAGTATTGTTCATGTTAAACCAAAAGGATTATCTTGGTTCCTGGTGATAGTATTGTTCATGTTCAATGCCTTAGCATAGAGTCCAACACTATGTTGTTTTCCAGTAACATCCTTAGTACTAGTATGAGGTGTTTTGGGCAATTTATTCAAAAGGTGTGTATGAGAAGTGGAATTCTTAATTGAAGATGGCATGGATGATTTGAGAACTCTCTTCCTACGATTAGACGATGTTCTGCTTTTTAGCAGGGGAGAAGACAAGGAAGGCTTATGATCAATTGATAATCTTCTTCGTGTTGGAGTTTGTTTCCTATGAATGCTATGATCACCTTTTAGGACTAGTTTCGTGCTTTGAGGACTATCATCATGTAAAGACGATAGGAGTGGTTGTTGAAACTGAGGTGTGTGAAATTTGTGACCCTGAAAGTCAGCTGGTATGCTAATTTCAGTCCATTTGAAACTGACTTAGCAAAAATTAGTACTGCTTAGAGAATAGTTAAAGTTACATTTGAACTCTTCATTTATTTAAACAAAGTCAGTTAGATGAGGAGTCGAGGTGAGGTGACGAGGCAAGACAAGATGAGTCGAGAGACTGATGCATTGCCTTCAAATAAAAATAAGAAAGTGTATTATCTCGATGATTTAACAACTATTATACATATCTTCATAACGACATAAATATTTTTTTGAAATTTTCTAGTATGCTGCAACATCATCACTGCCAGCTACCCTGTTTTAACGGTTTTTGCCGAGATGTTGTTAATCTAGCTCGTCTCTTATGCTAATTTATTCCATTTGTTTATATTATCTACCTAATGTTATTTTGTGGTTCTTCAAAATAGATTTTGGATTCTTGGCTAATGTATCTCAAAGTTTTCTAATAGATTTTTTTATTTCTTGCAGCTTCTGCTGATGTTTTTGTATATCACTTGACAAAGGCTGTTTTTTGCTAGACTTTTGTTCATACTTCAGTGAAGATGCAAGTTTAGAAGATGCGCTAACTCGTTATTAGTAATTTGCTATTAATGTTTTGCAAAACTTTGGATGTTATCCAAGTATATTTGTTAAACGAATATAACGAAACTAACTTCATGGGAGGTTAACCTATTTATTGTAATTAATATTACTGTTATCTCTATCTTCTTACGCCCTTTCACTATATGATCTTTTTTGTATCCATATAGCTTAGTAATATTTTGGTATTTGTTGATGAATATAGATTCTTGCGATATTAATGTTCTTGGATCAAAGGTGGTCCGTTAGAAACCACAATTACTGATCATCTCCAATGGTCAATCTAGGACCAAAGTTGTTGCTCGTCTTTAAAGTTATTTTAGGACCAGATTGTTGGTCATCTTTAAAAACTACTCTAGGACCAGTTTTTTAAGGTCGTTATAGATGTTCTACGAATAGATTTTTCATAGTCTCTAATTCTATTTTAGGACCAGGTCATACTCGTCTCTAAAACTCTATTAGGACCACATCACGTATAGTCACAAAAGAGTATTAACGACAAGAATACCATTGATATGAGTGGTCTAATTAAGACCAGATATTTAGTCCCTAAAACGATCTCACGACTAGAGATTTGGACCGTCGCAAAAAAATTTAGGGATGAGTTTTTTGAACCCGTCCTTACTTACCAATAGCGACTGTAGTTTTTAGGATGAGTCGCGACCAGGTTTTTCTGGTCTCAGTTGGGAATTTAAGACCAGATTTGAACTTTAAGGGACTAGAAGTCCCTTCCTTAGAGACTGTTTTTCTTGTAGTGTTCACTAGTGTCTACTACTATGCATGTTAAGATGATGTTTATGAAAGTATGATATGTGTTTCCATAACTAGGATGATTTGATAGGTGTACTAGTATGGGTAAGGGTATGGGACTTTGCCTATGCATTGCACATGTGTACCTTGATAGGATAGTTCTAGTTTTGGTTTCTATATGTATGAATATGATGTATGAACATGAGTGACTTAATGTGTTATGTGAAAGGTTTGCTCACATATATGTATACACTCACACACATGAAAGATGATCTAGTAAATAGAGGGGCCTTGAAAGGTGGCCCAAGAATACTCTACAACTAGATAGGTGCTTCAATATGTTATAAGCATATGGGAGTAAATATCCTAAGCTTGTGTTTTACGAAAAATGATAATAAAGGCTTTTTCAATAAAGGGAACTTAGCTTAGCACCGAGTGAACTTGTAGATAAGGGGGTGACACTTTTCCAACATAGGGAATCTATGGTTCATTATGGTCCTCATGTGAGCGGGTGACGCTTTTCCACAAAGGAAAGGTAGGGGTTCACTACGGTTCTCACGGGGTGGATAGCCTCATGACCCAATAAAGGGTGTAGAGTTAGGACCCTAACTAGAACGACTTAAGGGAGGTTACATAGGATAGGTGGAAGTAATGAACCCATCTAGACATTGCACAAGTAGCTCCTTAGGAAGTTCTAGGAAGGTGTTCTAAGGTGTATGGTTATGAATATGTCTTTATGCATGGTATGGTAGTACTTGTCTACTTGTCATGAAAATGTGCATGGTATGAGTCTAGATGATGTGAACTTATTCTTATATGCAATATATTGGTATAAATGACTATATGATGAAGGTTTTATATAACATGAATGAGGTTATATTCACTTACTTATGTATATGAATTAAATGTTAAGGTTTGTGGTCTCATGAGGGGTTTGCCAAGAATGTATGGGGTTATGGGGCTTCATATGTTCATTGCACTAGTAGACCAAGATTGGGCTCATGAACAATGTTAAATAATGATGTATATGCAAAGAAGTAAATGTATGTGTGACTTGATGTAGTTTACTGTAATGTCTTTTATAGTTTTGCTTAAATGTGTATATGTTGTACTATACATCTATGATGGTATGTGTTTCCTTGTATAGATTGTACGTATGTTTTCCTTGCGGCCTTAGGGTGATGCATTGCACCTAGTATGACTAGAGGTTACTTGGAAGGTTGATGAGTTAAAGGAAAAAGGGTTCACTGTTAAGGTAAAGGTAGCTTATTGTAAAGTGGCTTAAAAATGTAATAAATCCTATATGTGATCTTATGTAATGTTTGTTCTTTGAATATGTTTATATGATGTATGTGAATGATATAAATGCTATTGGTTAAATGTTTTATGAAGATTTACTCAAAGAGCATGAAGTATGATTTCAAAGAAAATGCCCCTTTTAAGTGCATGATTTTTTATGGTTGCCATACTTTGTACATTCTTGTGCTAATCCTATTCTTCTCTACTTTTTACACAAAGTGTAGTTTATGGATGCTTAAAGGATGTCTTGAATGGTGAAGAGCTTTCTAGATGATTCTCAAGCTCAATGAAAGGAATCCTTAAAGTTCAAGGATCTCCTACTTATGTCTTTAATGTAAATGCTTTAAAAATTGTATAATTATGTAATGTGTCTTATGGGCCTTGTCCCTAATGTACTCTATTGTTGATGAGTCTAAGATGGTAAAGAGACTTAAGGTCTATATATGTATTATGACTTATGTTTTATCTATATATGAAGTAATGTTTCTAGCATATGATGTGCTATGAAAAGTTTTAAATTTTCCGCTAAATTTACTATGTCAATGCGATGAATGATAACTATGGTCTTGTATAAGAACTCCGAGAGATCAAGTACGCCATGTAACTTCAGGAGGTACTCCACGGATGTAACAAATCGACTATGAAGTTTAGTTATTGTTAAATGTTAAAGTGTTGACTTGTTTATGTTGAGGAATCACTATATTACATTCATGAAAATAATTGATTTAGTTAGTGATAACATAATGAAAATAGTTTAAGTAAAGTTTGGTTCATGCCAATAAATTGGCTAACAATGTCTTGCCCAAAAAGTTGAATGGAAATGGCTTCCAATATCGCTTTCAAAGTATGATGGAAAAGATTGGCGAATGACAAATGTAAACTAAATTATGCATGACCAATGTAACTTTGAATTCATAACCAAGGGTATGCCAATCATTGGGACAAGTCCCAACATACCCTTTCCAAATGAACTATGAATATAAGTAATTTCATTGATCAAAGTTCATAACGTTCAAAAGAATGATATAAAGCTATCAAAAGACATGAAACAAGATAATATGATTAATAACATAATTAAAAGCTTTTGAATTATGAAAGTGACTAGAATGGCGTGTTAAAGGAAGTGAGACAAGTCTCACTTACACCTAAGACAATTATGTTAAAGATACTCATATAAGAGGGGGTTAATAATCGTGAGACAAGTCGCATTAACACCAAGATGATAATATAAGGTTAAATTCACATTCATCAAATAAAGAAAGGGATGATCGATTATCCAAAGATTTAAGTGAACCTCATAACTAGAAGCAAGCTTCCATAATGTTTGAGTAAACTCTAAAAGATGTAAAGAAAAGAAGTTGAGCAAAGCACCGATAGACATGAGATGAGACTACCAGTAAGGTGGATAAGTAGTCTCCATATGTCTCATAGTCTTCGAACTATGTTGCCAGCATAGGAACTAGCCAGTGGAATCCACCTAAGGGAGCTAGGTATGATGCGGTTTCACTTTGGCCGGTGAGACCACCCCTTTTTGGTGTGGGGCATACACTGGATATCATGCTTCATATGATCTATGTCGGTTAAATGCTCAAAGAAAGTATTCGGTTCACTTTAGCAGTGAACCACCTCTTTTCGGTGAGGGGTACACACTGAACTTGGTTTCACTTTAGCCGGTGAACCACCCTTTTTCAGTGTTGGGAAGACACTGGATTTCATGTTAGCTCACATGATCTAGATTCACTTTGATCAGTGAATCACCCCTTTTCGGTGTGGGGCAGACACTAGATTTCATGTTAGCTCAGATGATCTTAATGCTAAAGATTTCTTTAAGAAAGTAAGAAAGAAAGAAGAAGAAATGTAAGTTCAAAGTGAGCTAAGAAAGTAAGAGCTTAAGAATATCGATTGTCAGTGCTTGATAAGAATGAAGTTTTCAGCAAATAATGGGCATAGACAATAATGACTTCTTATATTATGAAAATGATCCAAGCCTAAGAAGATTGGCTTATAATGAATTCTTATATTAAGAAAATGATCAAAGCCAAAGATTGGCTTATAATGACTTCTTATATTATGCAAATGATCATAGCCAAATAAATATTGGCTTATAATGACTTCTTATATTATGAAAATGATCATATCTAAATAAAGATTGGCTTTTAATGACTTCTTATATTATGCCAATAAAGGGGAGCAAACCATAATGGCTAATCAATGCCCTATAATCTTTATAGTATGCAATGATCAAATAGTGGTCATAGCCAACAATCTTTTATATCATGCAAATGATCAAATAATGGACATAGCCAATAATGAATTCTTATATTATCCAAATTGATCAAACAATGTATATAGCCAATAAAGATTGGCTTATAAAAACTTCATGCCCAAAGTAAGCAAGATCATAATTTTTAATTATATGCCCCAAGAGCTATACATATTATGCAAATTAATTAAATAATGGAAATAGCCAATAAAGATTGGCTTATAAATACATTCATGACCGATTTAACAAGAATGGAAAATCTAACTTGTGAGTAGGGTAGACAAATCATTTCCTTAATCCTTCAAATTACTTACTCCATTCATAGTAGGTATGGGACTAAAATTAATCATTGCACTTGTAAGTAAAACATAGGATCAAAGGAGATCATTGAACTACACAACAAGAAGAAGAAAAAGACTGAAAAATAAACTAAGTATGGAATGAAGAGCTCTCGGCCTAAGAGGGAGCCAATTTATAAATTTTCGTTTGAGATGTTCTAAAATTATGTTCATGATTCCAAGGTCTTATGTTCATATAGAAAATGAGTTGTGTGCTTTAAGTGCATTAAAATATGTCATATTCATACCATGATTCACAAATAATGAAATAAGAAAGTCTAGTGACTTCACTCTCCAGAATTGACATGTTGTTATAGGAAGAGATTTCCTTGATCATGCATAGTCCTTATGTGTGTGTGCATACACCCATGCTTAGTACAAGTGTGTACTAACCCTATACTATTACTATCTTTATAGATGCAGGACATAGAGAAGGTTGAAGACTCATCAAAGTTGTTTGGATTAGCGATCTCCAGACGTTGGTAGGTCCTCTTGAGTTCTAGGATGCTACATTTATCTTTCTAGCGTAGTACTTTAGACATAGCTAGTGGATGTTGTCCCTAGCGTTTCTTTTCAGATTTTTTATTCGAAGCTTTGTATTAAGGCCGTTTGGGCAAACTATTACGTTATATATTGATCCTTTCATTTGAATTGTTTCATCGATTTTAAATGGGTGTTTAGTTTAAGATTATTAGAATATTAATCTATGTATTAGTTATATGAAGTCTATATATACTTCATTATGTTTTAAAAGTTTTAAGTTTTCCGCAAATTTAACTATATTTTTGTCATGAATGCTAAGAAGAGGCTTGTCTGCGACCTCTGAGAGGTTAAAGATGCCGGTTACATTGGGATTCCAGAATCCGGGTGTGACAAACTTGGTATCAGACCATGAGGTTAAATTACCTAGGAACTAAAGCTCAAAACAACCACGTTACGTAGTTTCTAACTTATACTTGTGAAGTGCACCAAAATCATGACTTAGAGACTATATGATGTTAGGAATTTTCCCTTCTTCTACTCTTTATCGTGCTGTGTAGTGTTTTGACACTTTGTGTCATTATACCATCTAACTTCCTTCTTGTGTGTGCGTGAACACAAGAAGAAACGCAGGCAGGAGAGTTGGAGAAGCAGCTACTGGGTAAAATCAAACTCCTCAAGCCCCAGCTGCTGGAGTGTGCGGTAAGTGTGGACGTTTTCATGGAGGTGAGTGCATGGTAGGTTCTAATGCCTGCTATGGGCTTTAATGAATAGGAGAAGGCTAAGTTGGCTGCATACCAGATCAAGGATGTGGCTCAGGTATGGTACAAGATGTAGGTCAGGATGACCGAGCGGTCTAAGGCGCCAGACTCAAGTTCTGGTCTTGGCAAGAGGAGACAACATTAGAGCTGAAAGAGTATATAGAGATTGCCCAAAAACTGTTCTCAATATAGTTACTGATGCTGATCTAATAGAATTAACCATGCTTGATTTTGATATAATTTTGGGTATGGATTGGGTTCATAAATGCTATGCTACCATAGACTATCGTAACAGGGTAGTAATGTTTCAGTTTCCAAATGAGTTAGAGATGGAATGGGAATTAAGGTTAGTTGTTCCTATTTATAGTGAAAATAATGAGTTTATTTGAAGTTGCCTTGATTTTTGGTAATATGTTGAACTATGGGCTTTGTTAAAGTGAGTTACACTGAATTATGCCTATTGAAATGAAAGTTTTCAAGAAAATGCTATTTTACTTGAACTGAACTAATGTGGTGTATTTTGTAATATTGTGCCTTCATGAAATGTATTGAGCATGTTGATATGTATTGAAGAAATCTTTGGCATAATGAATAAGCATAAAATGAATGTTGAACTCTTATGAGTTGAAAATGATGTTTTGAGTTGCATTGTGTAAAAGGTCATGTGGATATGTGTATTTTGTTTGTAACTCATGTTTTGATATGTTGTTGTTGGTTGGGATGCTAGTATTGAGTCTATTCCTTCATTTTAAAGAATTTTAGTGTCATTCGGGGACAAATGATCCTAAGGGGGGATAATGTAATACTCCGAAAGTCTAAAGACTAATCTAGAGCGTAACATGAGAGTCTAAGACTTGCAACACTATTTTAGATTCAATTATAATTTATATAAGTCATTTAGAAAGTTTTAGAATCAAAACGTGAAGGAACGTCCATGACGTCCGAAAACTAGTTCAAGAGGTACTAGCGCACCTTAGTCTATTTCACAAGGTGTTACGAGTTTGTTTATAGTCGAAACATCCGGGTAGGACTCCCCAAGGACCAACCAAATGGTCCTTGAGGAGGACCCTTGCAATTTGGCAAAAACATGTTAATTGGACAGTGTACACCTACGACCATAGTTGACAAGGCGTGGTTGGATGGACGGGGTGTCGATGCCTCCATTGACCGGCACTTAGACATTTTGTCTAAAGTTTCATTTGAACCAGCTTCTGACACAAACGACAGATGTGTAGGATTGAAGGGGGGCAAGGTCGTCGACTTACCTATGACTCATCAGTCGTTGTCTCGTAGGTCAGGCTACTATTTTGCTGATTCATTTCAATTAATTCAATTAGTTAATTAAGTTGTTAGTTAATTAGTTAGGATTTAAGGGAGGTCTAGTTAAATTACTTAATGACTTCTATGAGGACACCAAACCTAATTAAACAAAACCTAACTCTCATAATTCCCAAAACCCAATTTATCATGCTTTTATCTTGTTTCTCAATCCCAAAGAAACTCCATAAAAGACCAGGCAAATGAGGGTTATATGGCAGAAACAAGACTACTTTCATCCGTCAATTAGTAAGGTATGGGATTCCTTTCAGCTTTGGGATTCTTTTCCCTAAGGGTTCCTCCAAATTGATTTAGAAAAGAAGAGTTTTCTAGTATGTTTTTGTTCTATTACGAATTTGACTTTGTACATTGCTTTGTTTATGATTTCTTTAGATAATTCTGAGAGATTATAATGTATTGTAATTCAGTTATACTAGTTCTTGATGAATTGACCTAGGTTGTGAAGTAAATCATGAATTTGACCTAAGTCCCTAACCCTAGGCTATGAACTAGTGATGACTCGTTGTGCAGTGATTCAATTGACTTCATTATTGTGTTAATTACTATTTTGTGATGATACTACGACCATTTTTGGGTTGAGTTGGATGGTTGATGGTAAAACCTTGATGATGGCTTCTGAAAGAGGTTAGGGTAAGTCTTATGATCTCAATTCTTTACTTCAATTATGATTACTTGTGTTTAGTGATGAAGTTGTATTGAAGTATACCTTATGTTAAGATTAATACGGTTGGTATGATATTGAATTGGAATGTCTTTAATTATGGTTTGTGAGATGCTGGCTAAGATGTAAAATGTTATAAGGATGGTGATAACTTACCAATGTGCCTTATTATGATGTGATTATGTAAATGTGCTAACCTCACATGTGTGAATTCTAATGAAAGGAAAATACTCATGCAATTCTTATTGAGCTATGATGATTATTATATAAGGGATAGACCTTATGTGCTAAACTTAGCTATGATGTTTAATAAAGACTCAAAGACATTTCAAAATGGACTCTAACTTAACATCGAGTGAACTGTAGTGAGGAGTGTCCATCCAACATAGGGAAGGTAGGATCACTAATGTACTCATGAGATTGGAGACTATAAAGCATGTAGCATAAAGAGGGTCCGAACTACATCTCCTAGTTCTCGAACTATGTTGCCCCTATAGGAATACTAGCTAGTGGATCCACATAGATGATATGTTCATGTTTTGGTACTACCTTTGCAAGTAATCCGCCTTCTTTCGGTGTAGGGTTCTATGACACTGGATTCCACATTAGCTCGTGTGATCTATGTCAGTTAAGGCAAGATGTTCCCAAAAGGTAAAATAAAGTATTGAAGTGAACTCTAACTAGGATGACTTAAGGGTTTTGACTTAGTCTAGGTGGGGGTATGAGACTCTGCCTATACATTTCACTAGTTAGCCTTGAGGGAAGTCTTAGAAGGATATTCTTATATGCTTATGTACTTATATGCTTATAAGTGTAAATATTATGTATATGTTGGTCTTACATGTAGATGACACTATGTGATATTGGTTTCACTTATGAACATGTGGTTGGTCTCTATTGTTAAAGTGTGATGATGTTTATCCTTAATGGTATATTATGTGAAGCTGGGCATTGCTTATGGTTCTTATTGGGTTTACTTGGTTAGGTGAGGTTATAGGGCCTTACTCAGTCATTGCACTAGTGGACTTGATGAGGTTTCATGAGTAATGGTATTACTCTGGTTATGATGCTATGAACTCTTTTACATGCTTGTTGATATTATGACTTGATGATAGAGTTGTTTTGGTTATGTGCTCAATTATGATTTTATGCATGTTGACTTGACTAGACTTAATATTGTTGGTCTTGTGATGTACATGGTCTTGACTTAATGAATAATGTACTATTAACTTACTTTTGTTTTTGAATGTGCATAAGTCCTTTCAAAAGTAAATTTGCATGTTTTAATGAAGTGTCCTTTTTTAGCATGATTGGTATGTTGAATGTGCATATGATTCCATACTTAGTACAAGTGATGTGTTAACCCCATTTATCCCTTTTCCCCCAACATTTTAGGTTCCGATCGTTGAAGGATTCTTGACGACTTTTAAAGAAGACTTGGACGCTCGTTCTCCAAGTTGGGTATGTTCTCACCACTTCGAGGACAATGCCACTTTCTAGTAGTGGATGTTGATTAATCTTAAAGACAATTTTTTCATTCTCTTCCATTTGAGTACTATCATTGTATAGCATATATGTGGCTTTTATTGTATTGATGTATGGGCTATGCCCAATTGTTATACTCTTATTTAGATTGTTATGATATGAGACATCCATTTTAAGATTATGTTATATCTTATATATATATTCCATAAAAGTAGAAAACTATGTAATTTTCTTAAACCAAAGGTCTATTTATACTCGACATGAATATATTATGTGTATGCCAGAGGTCTATGTAAACCTCATGATAGATATAGAAGAGAAGTTTTAAATATTCCGAATTTTTAACCTATTAATGTAATGATGAATACTAAGGGGCTAGTCTGATTCCTCTATGAGGACGACGACGCGAGTTACGTCTAGGGGGTACTTCCTGAATGTGAGAGGAAGGGACACTTCTCACTTCTAGTTCACTTGGTGCTAAGATAGAGTCCATTTTAAAATGTCTTTCATTAATAATCAAAACTTATTTAGGTCATAGGGTCTACCCTTTATATAGTCATAATCATTGCTCAATAGGAATTGCATGAGTATGTCCTTTTAATACAATTCATATATGTGAGGTTAGCACATTTAGATAATCACATTATGATTGGGCACAAAAGCAATTCATCACCATCCTTATATCACTATATACTAGCCAACAACTTACAAGTCATAAATCAAGACATTACATTTCAACATCATACCAACCCTAATCAATCTCATCATAAGGTATACTTCAATTTAATTTCATCACTAAACACAAGTAATCATAATTGAAGTAAAGGATTGAGATCACAAGACTTACCCCAATATCCTTCACAAGCCATCATCCAAGGTTTTACTATCAATTATTCAATTCAACCCAAAAATGGGTGTAATATAATCACACAATAGTAGTTAACATAATAATGAAGTCAATTGAATCACTACACATCAATTCATCACTAGTTCATAACCAAAGGTTAGGCACTTAGGTAAATTTCATGATCGAATTTACAAAACTAGGTTAACTCATCAAGAACTAGAATAATCGAATAATAATACATCATAATCTAAGTATAATAATCAAAAGAAACCATAAAAAATACAATCTAGAATATCAAAATAGTAATTGAAGAAAACCCACTTGAAACTCATCTTTTGAAATCAATTTTGGAAGCACACTTTGGGAAAAGGAATCCCATAGGTGAAAAGAATACCATAACTTTTCACTTGATGAAGATTGATGAGAAACTTGATATCTTGCTGCCCTAGAACACACCTTGACCTTGTTCGTCTATGGAGTTTCTTTGAGAGAGACAAAGTAGAGAGAAGGAAGAGCAATTGGGTTTTGGGAATTATGAGAGTTGGGTTAGTTTAATTAGGTTTGGGGATTTATATAAGTCATTAAATAACATAATTAGACCTCCCTTAACCCATAATTAACTAACCACCTAATTAATTAATTGGACTAACTAAAAATATGGTAGTAAAAAGGGACCCTGACCTACGAGACCCCGACCTACGGGTCGTACGACAATCAACGGTGCCTTGGACCAACCCTTCTGTACAACCATTGTTTTGGTCAGAGAGTGTCCAAAATGGACCCTTTTCCAAAATGGCTAAGTGAACATCGACGGTGGAAATTGATGCCCTGTAGATTGGACCACGCCTCGTACCCTGCCCTTTATAGATGGCTACTGTCTTAGACAACTTTTAGCCAAAATACAAGGGTCCTCCTCAAGGACCCTTGGTTGGTCCTTGGGGAGTCATACCTAAACGTTTTGACTATAAACAAACTCTAATACATGTTTAACACCTTACCAAATTTCATTGAATTCCGACTCCTAAAATCAAGTCAAATAGGCTAAGGCACACTTACACCTATTGAACTAGTTTCGGGAAGTCATGGACGTTTCTTGACACTTTGATTCTAGAACTTCCTATGACTTAAATAAATTATATTTGACCTTAAAACAGTATTTAGAACTCTTATACTCACATGTTAGGATGTAGATTAGGCTTTAATCTTTCGGAGTATTACATTATCCTCCCAGGAACATTCTCCCCCAAATAACACTTAAATCCTTTGGGTGGAAGGAATAGACTCAAGACTAGAAGCCCAACTAACAACAACATATCAAAACATGAGTTACAATACAAATCAAATTAAACACATGATCTTTAACACAATGCAAATCAAAACATTATTTTCAACTCATAAGAGCTCAACATTCACTATATGCGTATTTACTCATGCCAAAGCTTTCTTCAACACATATCACCATGATAAATAAAACTCATGAAGGCACAACGTACCAAAATATACCACATAACTTCAAATCAAGTAGCAGAGCATTTTTTTTTTAAAACTTTCAATGCTAAAGGCATAGTTCACTGTAATCATTGTAACAAAACATATATTTTGGTATTATACTAAAAGTCAAGACAGCATTAAATACTCATAACTTTTACTATTAATAGGAACAACTAACCTTACTTATCAAATAGATGAGGATAACGGGACTTCATGTCGGCCTCGGCCTCCCATGTTGCACCCTCCACTAGGTGCTTCTTCCATAGACCTTTACGGAAACCACCTACTTGTTCCTTAACTTCTTTACTTGTCTATAAAGGATTACAACCGGAATCTCATCATAGGAGAGGTTCTCTTGCAAACCTAGACCCTCAATAAGAAGGATGGACTCGGGATCACCGATACACTTCTTAAGCAAGGAGACATGGAATACCGAATGAACCGAAGCCAATTCACTAGGTAATCTCAACTCATATGCAACCTTGCCAACCCTTTGCAAAATTTCATAATGACCCACATATCGAGGACTCAACTTCCCTTTCTTGCCAAATCTCACCACTTCTTTCTTAGGTGAAATTTTTAGATACACCTTATCACCTTCTTCAAACTATAAATCTCTTTTCCTATGGTCGGCATAAGAATTTTGCTGGCTCTAGGTTTTTTCCAAGAGATCCATTATTATATGAACTATTTCTAAAGTCATATAACTCATTTCGAGACCCAACAGTGTAGACTCGCCCATTTCAAACCATCCAATTGGAGACCTACATCTCCTAGTATAATACCTCGAAAAATAACTTAGGTGAAACTACAGCCTAACATGATTTTCATGAGGGTCTAAGGTTTTAAAATGGTCTATCATGTGGTTTTGTTTCAGTATCTAGGGTTTTAGTTTTTTTTTGAAGTGAAACGTCAAGGGACGACTAAGACGTTCAACGACTAGGTCATATATGTGCCTCATATGTGGTTATGTGCTTATATATGTGTTTTATGAGTTTATGGGGTCCTTATATGAGTTATTATATTATTTATAGGCAGTACGTCATGTTTCGTGAAGTTTTGAGGTCAAACATCCAAGAACGTCCATGACGTTCGAAAGGTTTGCCTTGAAATGACCTTGTGTGTCTTGGCATGTTTCGTTGAGTTTTACGTGTTCATTTTGGATGGAATTCATGTGAGAGGTCTTAAACTCATATTAAAACATATTTGGGTTGGAAACGTATGGGTGAAAGTCCCCAAGGACCAAACAAGGGTCCTTGAGGAAGGACCCTTTCCATGAAGCCAAGACTGCCAAGACAACACCAAACGACGGAGGCACTAGACGACTCGTGGGACAGTCGATGCCCCATCGATGGGCGTCGTGGGTTGAAACTTATGTTTTGGAGAAGGTCACACGAAGGACCAGCCTTATTCCCAAACCACGGACCAACAGAACGTCCGTTGGTTGGGAAACAGCTAGTCGATTGCTATCGTCTCTGAGGACTTTCTCTTGCGCAGGTCACGTTAAGTATTTTTGGTGTATTAAATTTTTTTATAATTCTTTAACACTTAGACGAATTCATTCTTCAAAAATCAAAACCCAAATTCCCTTAGAAATTCTGTAGAAATACATTGGAGCCAAAACTCAAGGAACGGCTTGGATATGAGATTTGAGTGGTGATTCTTAATCAAATTGGTGGATTAACATCATTGATGTATAATATTTTACCCTTGAAACTCTATTCTTCAAGGATCCCAACATTCAAAGAGTTTTCTAAAGTTTTCAAAGATGAATTGTCAAATTTTATGATCTATCCATGGGTTCTTGCATTAAAGGTTTTAAAGCATTGCATATTGATTTAATTGTTGTTAATTAGATGATTTTAACTCAATTAACGTATGAAGCCATGTAATTGATGAACCCTAGTTTTTGACTACTTTATGGGTTAAGTGATATTGACTTAATGCTTATGAATTCTAGTGTAGTTTTCTGTGGGCTATTGAATGATGTACGAATTGTATTGTATTGATATATAAGTTGTATTAGATTGATAGATCTATATTGAATTGACCTAGATTCATTGAGTATTATAGTTTCGTATTGAATTGATGTTTATGACCATGGGTAAGGACCTTATGGTATTGAATATGATGATTTATCTATGGATTGATGTGGTGAGAATAGATTGGTGGTAAACTGCCCAAATTATCTTTATTCTATGGTAATTAGACTTCAATTATTTTGTGATTTGTATGTCCCACTTCTGGTGGCGGTGCTATGTTCTTTACTTGTAATTGATGTGGCCTTGTCGGCGTTACTTTATGTGTATTATGATGATCATGGCCTATGATGATCATGGCCTTGTCGGCAAACAACTTGAAGTACTATGATAATTTGTGTAGTTGATTTATGTGAAGTATGAGCATATCTACCTACGTGTGAAGTAATGTGAAACTATGTGTTCCTTCTATGTATATTAGGAGATCATGTTAGACTAGCACTATGTCTTTGTATGTGTAGTCTTAGAGTTGATGCATGATTGTTCCTACTTGAATATATGAGTGTATGATGGTTATATTGATGATTTTATATTAATGTGTAGGATGAAATAAAGATGATAAGGGTCATTCCTAAGTGCATCAAAGAATGATATGATATATGTAATAAAGTGAAGTATGTTGTGTCTTGTTTTTGTAGACTTGTGTTCCTTACTTGATACATGTATGAATGATATGTGAATATGAGATGTCTTGACTAGGTAAGCTTAATGCACCCTTGTCATGTATGAATGAATGATATGTGAGAACATAAATTATGTTACGAAGGTCATATATGTGGAACCTTAAACCTAGTGGTAAGGTTATGAACCATGAAGTGAAAGTCGTAATGGTATCCTTCTTGTAATGAATGGTTGACTTATGGTTGATTAGCTGGAACGACATCATATAATCCTTAGGAAAATCATTTTGAGCTATCTATGTAGCCATTGTAAGGTACACCTAGAGGACCTCTTTGGTAGTGCGAATGTGTTTGGGTTATGAACTAGATATGGAACGCCTTTGTATGAACCTTTAATGTAAATGACTCTATGAGAACAAACGCTAGCACCGAGTGAGTATGTTATGGGAAGTAGCTCTACTTGTGAATGAGACTAGAGTACAATATAGCTCTACTTGAGAAAGACACTACAGTGCATAAAAGCCCGTCATATTCCTTAACCATGTGCGTACATGGGAAGTGTCCTAGTTCTACCCTTTGCAAGTAGACCACCCTCATCGGAGTAGGTTAGAACTCCGGATTCCATGTTTAGCTATCCTTGTTTATGTTGGTTATTACCTATTCTCATCATATGGTATACCTACTAGCATTAGATAAGTTCTATGAAGTTTAGGTGGTGGTATGAAACCCTATTTAGACATTGCACAATAGGCTTTGAAGGTGTTAGTTAGAGTCCCTAGGTCTTGTCCAAGACCATTACTTCAATGTCTTTACGTGATGAATGAGTCTTATATGAACTAATGAAAGTAATGACTTAAGTAAAGAAAACATGTTAAATGAATAAGTACTTATCTAGAGTAGTTAAGGTTAGTCTAATTAAGGTGTGAAGGGGGCATAGGAATTGTTACTGCGTATCTTACCTAGATAAGTCTTAAGAATGACTCTAGTTCGAGAAGATGGTGATTATGTAGACATGATCCAAACTTAGGTAGTTTTAAGGATTACTTAGGTAATCTTGTAGAGGTCTATCATGGACGTTGTCTTCTTGATTTAGTTAAGTAGTCTTTTGATAACCATTGGGAGGGAGAAAGTCATAGTATATGTATGCTATTGTATTAAGTGATAATGATTCTATCTTAGGTAGTCTATAAGATCTCTTAAGTGTGTGTGTAATGGATTCTATGGGCGGTCGCTTTACAACTCACTCAAGTGAGACATAGAATCACCTTTGGTACGAGAAATCTTATGTTCTTATGTTTGGTGTCTTGTAAGTGTGTGTTGATCTCATTATAGGTGGTGTTAAGGATTATTTAGGTGTTCCTAGAGAGGGTGTATGGGTGTCTCTCTTTGTCATACTTAAGTGAGTCTTAGAATATCTTTTAGTGAGGCGAATACATGCTATAAGGTGTCTAAAGTGAAGTTAAGAAACATCACTGCAACAGTGAAGTAGTTCACTGGAAAGTTGTTTCTAAAAATGTTCTAAGTTGTTTAAATGATTTCTTCTGTGTTTCAATGTTTTTAAATGTTTTTATTATGATTATATTATGATATTTAAATAAAAAGATGCATATATCCAATAAATGTCCGATTTCATGATTTTTATGCATTATGCCATACTTTTTACATGTGGTTGTACTAATTTCATCCTTTTATCTATCTCTAAGGTGATACATAGGTGAAGGTTCTTTTGGAGAGCCAAGCTTTGATTAGAAGATTGTTCAAGAAAGTTGAGCTATGTCCTCATTTGACTCGAGGGCGTAGATGTCTTTTATTTCTTTTATTGAAGTATTTAATAAACTTAGTAGTATTATATTTCTATTGTGTTTGGGGTGTGTCCCAAAGTACTCATCTGTCTAAGATTAGATGAAATGAGACATAGTATTTACTATGAGTTTTATATGTAAGAGACTTTAATGACTTTTAGAATGTTTGTGAAATGTTTTTATTCCGCACTACTTTTCATATGTTTATAAGTGATGAACGATACGAAAATATTTGTACAAGACCTCAGAGAGATCAACTACGCCGGTTGCACTCCGAGAGTGCCATATCTTGCAGGGTGTGTTCTTGGGATGTGACACCTACCATACAAGGCCTCAAAAGAAGCCATAGATATAGATGAATGGTAACTTTTATTGTAAGAATACTCAACCAAAGGCAACTGTCTATACCAATTTCTCTTGAAGTCAATAATACAAGCTCTAAGCATATCCTCAAGGGTTTAAATAGTATGCTCCGCTTGACCATACGTTCGGGGATAAAAAGCGGTGCTTAGCTTCACCTTGGTATCCAACCCGTTTTGGAACGACCTCCAAAACCTAGATGTGAATTGTCCACCCCTATCAAATAGTATGGATAACAGAATACCATGGGGACACACAATGACATCAACAAAGATCGTTGTATAATCCTCCGCCGAGTAAGTTGACTTGACGGTAATAAAATGAGCGAATTTGGTTAACCTTTCCACAACCATTCATATGGAGTCATGTTGCTTTTTTGTCCGAAGCAAACCTACCGCGAAGTCCAGTATAATATCTTCCCACTTCCAAGTGGGAACTAGGATTTCTTGTAGTAGACTACCCGACTTTTGGTGCTCAACTTTCACTTGTTGGCAGTTAGGACATTTTGCAACAAATTGCGCTATGTCCCTCATTAAGTCTTCCCACCAAAACACTTCTCTAAGATCATGATACATCTTTGTAGAAACCCAGATGAATGGAATAGCGGGAACCATGAGTTCCTCAAGAATCTGGTTTCTCAAGTCATCAATATTGGGCACACACAACCTTCCTTGATACCTCAAGACACCATCCTCCCTAAGGAGAATGACTTATTAAGCTTACCAAGAACCGACTCCTTCAACTCCATTAATGGTTGATCAATATGTTGCTTAGTCTTCGCCTCTACGGAAAAAAAAGATTTGGAGTTATGATGTACCATAAAACAACCATTCGGAGAATCTTCCAATCTAAAACCGAACCTAGACAACATATGAACATACTAGGTGTTTCTTTCTTCTTTACATGAGATACACTACCCATGGTCATATGTCTTAGGGCATCCGCAACCACATTGTCCTTGTCGGGGGGGGGGGGTATAAAACACTCATGTCGTAATTCTTCAATAATTCCAACCACCTTCTTTATGATTGATTTAACTTCTTTTGAGTAAACATGTATTGAAGAATCTTGTCGTCGGGTATATACATCAACATAGACATCATACAAATAATGTCTCTATATTTTCAAGGAAAATACCAAGGCCGCTAACTCAAGAACATGAGTTGGATAATTCTTCTCATGCACTTTAAGTTGCCTAGAAGCATAGTCTACCACTTTCCCATGTTGTATAAGTAAACACCCTAAGCCCACTAGGAATGCATCACAATACACAAAGAATCCCTTGGTACCCTCCGGTGAAGTCAACACCATAGCGGAGGTAAGCCGCTCTTTCAAGATTTGGAAGCTTCTTTCACATGCCTCCGACAACTCAAATTTCATACTCTTTTGGGTCAAGGTAGTTATGTGAGATGAAATAGACGCAAAACCATCCACAAACTTCCTATAATATCCCTCTAGACCCAAAAATATTCTAATGTCGGTTGGAGTCAATGGTCTAGGCCAATTCTTGACCGCCTCAGTTTCTATGGATCCACCTCAACCCCATCACTACAGATGATATGAACAAGAAACGCCACCGACCTCAACCAAAACTCACATTTGCTTTATGTGGCAAATAGTTGATTCTCCTTAAGAAAATGTAATACCACTCTTAAATGGTCCATGTGTTCACCCTCATTTTTTGAATATACCAAGATGTCGTCAACGAAGACAATGACAAATGAATCTATGTAACTATGAAACACCGTATTCATGAGGTCCATAAACGTCGTGGGGGCGTTAGTGAGACCAAAGAACAATACTAGAAACTCATACTGACCATATCTAATCCGAAACACCATTTTTGTATATCCTCACTTCTCACCCTAAGTTTTTGACACCCCTATCTCAAGTCAATCTTAGAAAAGTAGCTTGTCCCTTGAATTGATCAAACAAGTCGTCAATTAGACGGAGAGGATACTTGTTCTTAATATTGACTTTATTGATTTGGCGATAATCAATGCACATTCTAAGTGACCCATCCTTTATCTTCACAAAAAATACCGGAGCACCCCATTGAGAAATACTAGGTCTAATGAAGCCTTTGTCTAGCAAATCTTTGTGTTACACCATCAAGATGAGCTAGGTTGAACTAGAGCCTAAAACTTGTGTCATGATGTTTTAAAGTCATAAAATGTTTAATAATTATGCTTAGAGGTAGTATATAAAGTTTGGAAGTGTTTGGAGGTCAAATGTCCAAGAACATCCAAGACATTCGAAAACTAGTTGAAGTTGAGCTAGTGTGTCGTAGTGTTTTGTAGTGATGTTTTGGGGGATGGTTTAAAGGTGAAATTCAGTACCGAGAGTTCCTACGCGTATCCTGACATACAAAGGGTCGAAGCTTCTCAGAACATTGCCCCGAGGACCATCAAAAGGAGCCCGAGGAGGACCCAAACATGGGCCAGCGAAGCTTCCAAGTAGCCAAGAATTGGCATGCTGCTGCACAACGCGCAACTGTCATGAGGTAGGCAAAAAGTTTTCCCTGTGACGAACCATTCTGTCCAAGAGTTTTTGAAAAATAAGATTTGGAAGTGCTTCCGCGACGCGCAGTGAAGTAACAAATTTCGTTGCTTCGTTTTAAGTCAAATTTCAGTTGGTTAATTTGTCCAATAAGTGTAGGGGTCTTTTGGGTAATTAAAGGCGAATTATGGATGGTTATTAGACCTTCACCAATTAAAGATAAAACTCTCAATTCAAAACAAAACCTCTCCATTTACTCTCTCCAAAAATCCATTGTTGGAGCTTTGAAGCTCCAAGGAAGAAGATAGAATTTCTCAAGTTTTCTCCATCAATTTTGTAGGCGGCTAATCACAATTAAGGTATGGTTTATTCATCCTTGAAATCTCTTTCGTCAAGAAGTTAATTACAATGATTTTCAAAGATGATCAAAAACATGAATTATCCAATTTGAAAATCTATCCATGGGTTCTTGCATTAAAGGTTTTCAAACATTGTATTATGATTGAATTTATGTTAATTTGATGATTTTAACCTAAAAACTCTATGAACACATGCAAGCCATGCAATTCTAGTTTTGATTATTTTATGGGTTAAGTGATCATGTCTTAATGCTTATGAATTCTTGTATAGTTTTCCTTGGGCTATTGAATGAAGTAAAATTTGTATAGGATTGACGTATAGGCTGTCTTAGATTGATAAATATATATATAATTGATTTAGATTCATTGAGTATTGTAAATTTTGTATTGAATTGATGATAATGACCATGAGTAAGGGCCTTTTGGTATTGTCTTGGATGATCTAGCTATGGATTGTGGTGAGAATGTATTGGTGGTACGCTGCCCTAATTCTCTTTATTATATGTAATTTAGCTTTTGAATTATGTTATGATTGGTATGGTCCACTTATGGTGGCGGTGCTATGTGTTATTCTTGAGATGATGTGGCCTCGTCGGCATTACTTACGTATTGTATTGAACAAGGCCTTGTCGGCATTACTTTATGCATAGTGATATTATCATGTTAAGACTTATTTATGATCAGTGTGAATGAATATACGATATATGTTCATGTGTGAGATTGAACTTTCCTAATTGACTATACGTGATGATGATAGACAAGTGTGATGACTCTAGTTGTGTTACTAGTCTATCTTGATAGGTTGACTTGGTTATTCCTATATGATACTTGAACACCATTGAATATTGAATGAAAGTCTAGGATCAGTAGACCTATGATGGTGCCCTCCTGAGCATGACAAATATGTGGAACCTTCTATATAGAAAGAAGGTTAAGAATGTGCTATCCTTAAAGACCATTGAGTGGCAGCCCTAGTGGACCCACCTTTGGTAGGTGCATTATGACTAGGTAATGACTAATAGATGGTACTTCTTCATATACCCTTTTTATTGAACTTACTCTATGAGAACGAAGGCTAGCACAGAGCGAATATGTTCTGGTTTATAGCTCTACTTAAGAAGGAGACAAGAGTACAATGTATCTCTACTTGAGAAGGAGACTAGAGTGCATGAAAAACCTTTATATTCCTTAACCATGTGCCTAAATGGGATACGTCCTAGTTCTATCCTTGGCAAGTAGAACACCCTCCATCGGAGTAGGTTTATGACTCTGTATTCCATGCTTAGCTAGTATTGTCTATGTTTGTTATTGCCTATTCTCATCATGTGGGATACATGCTAGTGTTGGATAAGTACTACAAAGTTTAGGTAGTGGAATGGGACGCTATATAGATATTTCACGATTAGACTTTGAAGATGTTAGTGTGTGAGTCCCCTAGGTCTTCTTGAAGACCATTATGTGAATGTCCATAAGTGATGAATAATGTCTTGATGATTTAATGAACATAATGACTTTTGTAAAGGAATGTTAATGAAAAAGTACTTATCTAGAGTAGATTTGATCGTTGCTTAGGTAGGCTTGAAGAGGGCGTATGGACGGTCTCTTTATGTCTTACTTAGGTGAGTCTTAGAGTAATTCTAGGTAGGGAGTTTAACAAGTAGAGTAAGAATGATCTTATCTTAGGTAGTCTTTAGAATCATTTAGGTGTGCTTAGAGAGGGTGTATGGACGGTCTCTTTTTGTTCTACTTAATGAGTCTTAGGATAACCTTCGGTGACAGGGTTGCAAGCTAAAAGATGTCATAGTGAAGTTGAACTTAGTTTACTGTAAAGTGACGTAGTTTACTGTAACATTTTTCAATATTTGATAAAATGCTTATGTTATATCTTATATGTTTCTTAGGTGTTAAATTTTATTCTTATTCTTATACTATGATACTTCAATCAAAAGAGCTTGTTTTATACAATAGTCCATTTCTCATGATTTTATAAATTATGCCATACTTAGTACAAGTGTTTGTACTAATTCCATACATTTTTGTCTATCTCTAAAGGTGTAGGTGATATTTTAGAGAATCTTGAAGTGGAAGCTTGGATTAGTGTTCGTTCAAGCAAAGAGTTGGTATGTCCTCACTACATTCGAGGACATCTTGATGTTTAGATTTCCTTATTGAAAGTATTTTAATAAACTTAGCTATTTTCTATATGATGAATTATGGGCCGTCTCCCAATATATTCGTATGTCTAAGATGTCGACTTTGAGACTTAGCCTTTCATTATGTTTTTCTATAAAAGAGATATTTTGAAGTATTATTATTTTGTGTGAAAAGTTTTAAGTCCGCACTACTTTTCATACATGTACGCAATGAATGGTACAAAAGGTCTTGTACAATACCTCCAAGAGGTCGAGTACGCCGTGTTTCGATTCAAGAATGACCTAACTTTTAGAGGGTACTCTTAGGTCGTAACAAGCTTTGTATTAGAGCATAAGGTAATTAAGTAGTCTATAGAATCCAAAAGTGTCAGAAAGCCACGTCTAGTAGAGTCTTGACCATTGGTGTGATTCGCGACACATCTATGGGCGAGAGGCTATAGGACGATATAGTTTCCCTTCTTTTCTACTCCTATGTCGTGCCGTAGAGTAAGATGTTATGAGTACTCTTTTCTTGTGGTTTTCCTTGTGTTATAGGAGATGAATACGAGGAGGACACCGGCTACGAGAGTTGAGGAGAATTATGTGAATGAGGATATTCTTCCTCAAGTTGAACATGTTGAGCAAGTTCCTCAAGGTGCTCAAGGGGCTAGAGATGTTCAAGTCCCTTTTGTGGAAGGAGGTAATGAGATTTCGGTTGTTCCTACGGTTATGGCTAATGGGGAGCTTAGAGAGTCTCTCCTTACTCTAGCCCGATCTATGACTACACAAGTGAATAGAGACGTTAGGCCTAGGGCGAATGCTTTGGACAGTACTATGGCATCAAGATTAATGGACTTTGTGAGAATGAATCCTCTTATCTTCTTTGGTTCTAAGGGGTGAGAGGATTCCCAAGCTTTCTTGGATGAGGTGTATAATATAGTGCATGCTATGGGAGTGACTTCTAGGGAGAAGGCGGAGTTATATTTGTATCAATCAAAAGATGATGCTCAAGTATGGTTTACTCAATGGATGGATAGTATACCGGTTGAATCGGGTCCTTTAGAGTGGGAAGAGTTTAAGAAAGCATTCTTAGAAAGGTACTTTCCCCTAGGGAGAAACAAGCCCCTCAATCAATGGAAATACATTAAAAGACACCCAATAAACCACCAAAGTCTTCCCTTTCGGAATGCCTACTTAGTGCAATGAGTAGATAGTGTCCCATACCACCACCTACCCTAAGTAGTACATTCTTTTAGATGGTTTGGCACAAGGTCTTCCCTTTCGGAAGGTCCTACCTAGTGCAATGAGTAGATAGCGTCCCATACCACCACCTACCATAAGTAGTACGTTCTTTTAGAAGACTTAGTTCAATCCATTCTTTTGTGGGGAGTTAGCTTAACCGACATAGACCATGAAAGCTAGACAGGGAATCCCGACATTAACCCCTATCGGATGAGGGATCCTCACTTGCCTAGAGTAAGGTCATTCTTTTTAGATTTTACATGGCTTTTCCAATAGCTACACCTATGCTGGCACATAGTTAAGGGATAAGGAGATTGCTACTAAGTAACTCATTTACTAACGAGGAGTACTCATCTCAATAGGTACATTGTAATACAACATCACAACTCACGAAGTGTAACCACCTCTTCTTCATATCCTCTCGTTGCTAGACATAACCCCCAACTATTCAAAACACTTCAACTATAGGTTAAGGATAGCTATTGAACACCACATCTCAACTCACGAAGGGCATTCATCCTCCGACCTATCTTAGAAATCTCATAGGATGTAGTGAGGTTGCTACTAAACACTTCATACTCACGAAGTGTGATCACCTCAAAACTCCTCTATTTACTCAATTTAATTTCATAGATTCATTTGTGTGTGTTTGTGTATTTGTGAGCACATCTTGCATATAATCATCATTTCATTAAAATTAGTTTATATACATGATTTATACATACATTCATAAATTTACAAACTTTACATGCTTCACAAGTCATATACTTTAATTAGGCATAATCTAAGCCAAACATGCTATTCATCTTCACAAAACACAACACAACACTTATCTTCAATATCACTTCATTTCATACACTAGGACTTCAAAGCCACACTCACAAATATACTAATTAATATCAAGTTCATCAAATAAACACCGCCACTAAGAAGGTTGACCATACCACTCAAGAGCAATTTATCATACGAACTATACAATATAGGAAACTCACCATTTAACCAAGCCATCATACACTATAATAGATTTCTCAACATTTCATCATAATAAGGCTATTAGGGCAGTAGATAAATCAAGATAACAACAAAAGAAAACCTAAGTTCATACCATACCCAAACATGCTCATTTAACCCATTTCTGTAACAACCCTAAAAATGAATAAGACAAATGCTTAAGGTGTCAAGAATGCTTGCGATTAGACCAAGGTTCACACAGATTGATACGCGTCGAACCAGACCTCAGAACCCTTACTACGGCCAAACCAACTAACTTGGGGAGTTAATTGATCTTGGAAAGGTTGGAACCAACCATGTAGAGCTCTCAAAAATGAAGATTTAATCGAAGGAGTCTTTACCGGACTTAAAAAGAAGAAATATTGAGTTTTGAGGGTCCAGGGGTAAAATGGTCTTTTCCAGGCCAAGGGTAATATTGTAATTACCCAAAGGAATTAATTAATTAATTAATTAATTTAATTAAAGAATCAATTCGGGTTGGGTCGACCCGAAGTGATCCGTTTTCGCGAAAGGGTGTCACTCGGGCTCGACCCCCACTGGAAGCAACGAATTTATGATTTAATATCAATTAAAATCTGATTTTTGTAAGGGAAAAATGGTCCTTTCACGTATAATTAAATAAATCAGATTTTTCTTTGTTAAGGAGAGTCTTAAATTGACTAAGTCATCCTCTAATCCTAAACAACTTCACACGTTTCACTCTCTCACGTCTATCACCTCTTCACGCTCAAAAACTCTCTTTCACATTTGCTCTCTACCAAATTAACGTGAAGAACTGAAAATACATCAAGAGTTCTTCACACTTGAAGAACTCACATGAAATTTTAAGAAAAAACAAAGTAACCAAAAATGTTAAGGCAAAGAGAAGATTCCGTGGAGTTGGTGGTTAAACTTGAGGAGGCTTTGACTGATTTTTGGTGAGGGTTTTGGGCAGCAACTTCTACGTTTGAACATCAATTAAGGTATGGGTTTCTTATCTCTTGGTCCCTTTCCCAAGAGACCCCTTAACATTCAAGATAATCATTCCGAAAAATAGGATTGTTCCCCGTTGCATGTCCCTGTCACTAGCTCCCATTGAATTATAGGTTGGGTATGTTTGCTGGTACAAAGTAGGGATGAAATGTGTTTTCGTTATGTTTATGTGTAAGTATGCATGTTCGGAATTATGTTAATATTGAATATGTTGTCCAAAATCATGTGAAAAAAATGATGTGTGTGTGTGCAACGTTGGTAGTGAATGTCTCACTGTTGGAAGTGTGAATTAGCATGTTTAATCTTGGTATTTTATGTGCAAAAGTTGTACGCAACATGATGTTCATTGTAGTGAAATGTGGTTGATTTTAATAACAATCTTTTAGACAAATAAACTTATGAAAGATGCGCCTAAAAATGTGTTAAAATGATTTATGAATGAACCCTATGAATCATGTGAAAACGTTGATGAAAATGAGTTGAAAAATGACCAAAATTTCCAGCAACTATGCAATATTAATTTAGACTAAAGCTTAACAAAGAAATCTGGAAATTTAAATGAATTTTAAAGGGGTGAGGCCTCCAGGATTCGAACCTGTGACCTCACCCGTTAGGATACTGTAATTCGCAAAATAAGGGATGAAAAATGGGGCTGGGGGGAATCGAACTCGCGTCACTGGATGAGAAAGAGGAGAACAATAAATTAAACAAATAAATGGGAGGTGTGGGAATCGAACCCACGACCACCAGGTTGCGAAGGAGAGAAGAGAAATTAAAGAAAAAGAAAGTGTGAGGCGTGGGAACCGAACCCACGACCTCATGGATAGAAAGGGAGGAGCGGACTTAATTAAGAAAATGAAGTGAGGTTGTGGGGGCTCGATCCCACAACCTCACTGCCAAAATGCTTAGCCTAGCAAAATTTTAAAAAAACAAGATAGGAGGTTGTGGGGGTTCAAACACACCACCTCACAGCCTCTAGCGAATTTAAATTAAAATAAGGAGGTTGTGGGGGTTCGAACCTACAACCTCCCTATTCCAGCGTATATAATGAATAAAATAAAAAAGGCTGTGGGGGTTTGATCCCACAACCTCTTGGTTTAGGCGAAATTGGGCAATGAGATGTTAATGAAAAATAAAGAAAAAAGGTTGCGGGGGTTCGAACCCACAACCCTTCGGCCAACTTAAGAGGAAAACCAAGTAGAAAATTAATGATACAATGTTAATGTTGGGGTTCAATCTAGAGTCCCAATGCCATGGAGATTAAAAATAAAATCAATGAAAAATGTAAATGTTATCCAAGTGATTCGTACTTGGGTTTTCCTTGTCCAAACTTCCGTATTGATACATGAGTCATACGTGAACAAAATATCCAAGAATAATGCCACCTACTTAGATCGAAATCAAGATCTTGGCATATATACAAGATGCATAAGTCTTGTACTACATAATCTTAGGAATGTATGAATCACTTAACGAATTATGAATGAAGCCTCATGGCTTGTGTGTATAGACTCATAAGTCTAGCATACGTTTAAAAGAAGTGAACCTAAGATGTATGTAATGAAATGATGTAACCTTAGAAGGGTTATGTACGAGTGTGAAACACACTAAATGGCCAAGTGCATTGGCATACGATGAAATGATTATTATATAATGAAATGATGAAACCCTAGAAGGGTTAAGTAAGAATGTGAAACATACAAATGGCCAAGTACATTGGCGTATGATGAAATGAACATTCACGTAAAATGGGGTGAGGAATTATGAAGAGCAAATGTGGTAATGTTAATGAATGTGGCGACAACATGATATGAGGCTAATGTCAAAGATGAGAACAATCTCAAATGAGCCTAAGTAAATGTTACCAAAATGTACTCACATATGAGAGTGTAAAGTTAATGAAGAGACCGGTCTCTATGAACACTTTAATGAAAGTATTGAGATTAACACACTTAAAACTAATGATGAGATGAGAAATCATCTATTGAGCTATGATGTCCTCATACTAGAAGCCAGCTTCCATGACGTATGAATTGAATGTAATGGAACTTTGTACTGAGAAACGATAGACTAGCTATGAGCGGTGATGCCTTCTATAGGGAAGGGCGGAGGTTCACGTAACTCTCATGAGATCAGACTGTCCGGCTTGCCGGGTATGGGTCTCCTTATATCTCCTGGTCTTCGAACCTATACTGCCAATATAGGGATCTGGTGGGGTTAAATTCCCATGTACGCTAGCATGTTTTGGGTCACTTTGGCTGGTGATTCCACCTCTTTTTGGTGTGGGGGAGACACTGGATTTCATGATGCTCACATGATCTATGTCGATTAAAGTTAAAGTTCCCAATGAATAAATGAGGCCAGCCTCAAATGAAGCACATAACGAAATGAATGATACTAAAGGTGTTAGGATAGGATAATCAAGAGGTGAGCTAGACTCAGGTAATGACACTACGTTATTCTTGATCATTGTACAGCAAACCCGATGAAAGTCTTAAACTACACCCTAGGTATAGCTTGTGTTTACACTGGTATGTGAACGAAATGAAATAAAGTACGTATGAATGAATGAAGCAGACTTTGTGTTTTCTAATGAAGACTCCCTAGTTGAGGTCCCATATGTTGAGCCCTCATTTTGGAAAGTCTTAATGTCAGGTCCATGATTCCAAGGTCTCATGGCATAGAAATGAATGAAATGAAATAAGTTATGTGCTATATGTTATGTGCTATGATATGTGCTATGTGTAAGATGTTATGTGTTGTGTGCAATATGATATTTATGATGATGCATGTTACTCTCATGGCATGACTTTTCTAATCAAAATTTGGAAAGATCATTGACTTTCCTAATCCAAATTTGGAAACTCACTGACTTTCCTAATCCAAATTTGGAAACTCACTGACTTTCCTAATCAATTTGGCAAGTCCACTAACTTGACTTTCCATAATCATATTGTTAGCAAAGAACTATCTTTTCTCATGCATGTCCTTAGTGTGTACTTGCATATACCCATACTGAGTACAAGTGTGTTCTAACCCTATACTACTCTACAATTTTAGGTGCAGGCACAGGTGGACGCTAGAGATACAGGTTGACACTGAAGCTATCCGAACGTTGAGCATTCATCCGGACTTGGTAGGTCCTCATGCATTTCGAGGATGCTGCTATTTATATTCTAGCTTAGTTTTAGAGTTGAGCTAGTGGAGCATGTTCCACTAGCGTTTCTTTCCTATTTTATTCAGACATTGTATTGATGACATTTTGGCAAGTACATTATTATTACTATATTACAGTATTTCTTTCATTTGATGATCTTAATATTAGATGGTTGATGGTGAAAGATTATGTATTAATGAGAATGTTTAATAAGTAAGTTAAGAAACAAAAAGTTTCAAATTTTCTTCTAAAATTAACCTAGATGAAGTAAGAATGACGTATGTAGGCTTATCTGCGACCTCTGAGAGGTCAACGACGCCGGTCTCGTCTGGGGTCTAGATTCCGGTCGTGACAAAGTTGGTATCAGAGCACTAGGTTAAATTCTGAGAATAATAAGTTCACATCAACCACATTGAGTAGTTTCTAAGTCATGGTAGTGAAGTGCACCACTATCCTGGATTAGAGACTGCATGATGCGTAGGAAAATTTCTCTTCTTCTGATCTTATCGTGCTTTTCCTAATGTGTGATTTCTTGGTGTTATGAGCGTGTCTGACATCAATTCTTGTTGTTTTCAGAGAATGAATACTAGGAGGACCATTGGTCAGAGGAGAGGAGGTGCAGTTGCTGGGGACAAATAGGTTCCACCCCAGGCTCCAGCTGAAGGAGTGGCTATGCCAGCTAACACAGTTGGGTTGACTGATGCTGAGGTGAGGGAATCTCTGGCCCAAATGGCACAGGCCATTACTATGCAGGCCCAGGCTATGACTGCCCAGGTCAACCAGCAGGATGTTCAGAGGGAGAACCCACTGGTTCGTAGCATGGCTGACAGGCTGAGAGACTTCACGAGGATGAATCCTCCTATTTTCACAGGGTCTAACACTTCAAAGGACCCCCAGGAGTTTGTGGACGAGGTGCATAAGATTATGGTGGCTATGGGGGCCACAAATGCTGAGAAGGCTGAGATGGCTTCCTATCTGCTCAAGGATGTTGCACATACTTGGTGCAAGATGTGGCCGGATAGATGGGTTTTGGGCAGAGTTCCAGTCACTTGGGAGCTGTTTAAGACAACCTTTCTGGAGATATTCTATCTCAGAGAAATGAGGGAGACCAAGGTTGAGGAGTTCATCAACCTTAAGCAGGGATCTATGACAGTCACGGAGTATTCCCTGAAGTTTGTTAAGGTATCCAAGTATGCTACTTTCCTTAGTATCTAACAGCAAGGGTAAGGTGAATACTGAAGTTTGTTAAATTATCCAGGTATGCTACTTCCCTTGTGTCTAACAGCAGGGATGAAATGAGCAGGTTCCTCACAGGAATCAATGGAGATCTGGAGAAGGAGTGTCGGTCTGCGATGATCCATGATAATATGGACCTCTCCAGGTTGATGGTGCATGTCCAGCAGGTAGAGGACAGCCGCAAAAAGAGGGGTATTTGTGATGCTAGGAGGCCTAAGCCTCAAGATCAGGCAGGTCCCAGTCATGGAGGCCACAGAAACAATTTTGGCGTCCGTGATCAGCCTAGGTTTAAGAAGGGGCAACAGAGTTCTGGGAACTCTAACTCTTATAGGAGTAGCACCTAGAGGAGGCAGACCTGAGCCCAAGAGGGGCAATGGATGTGAGAATCAGCGTCCTAAGAAGAACTGTGCTAAGTGTGGCCGAGCTCACAGTGGAGAGTGCAGACAGGGCACTAATGCCTGCTTCGGTTGCGGTAAGAGTGGGCACATGGTTAGAGACTGCCCACAGAGCAGAGGTCAGGCTGGAGGTAATGCTCAGCCTAGGCCTAATCCACAGGGTGCAGCAGCAGCCGAGCCTCCTAAGAGGAACAGGTTTTATGCCCTGAAGGGCAGGGAGGAGCAGGAGAAGTACGCTTATGTGTTCACAGGTATGCTGCAAGTATTCTCAACTTCTGTTAATTCTTTACTTGATCCAGGGTCTATGCTTTCCTTTGTAATTCCTTTGCTTGCTCTCACTTTTGAGATATTGCCTGAAGTTCTGCATGATCCTATAGTGGTTAGTACACCTTTAGGAGAGAATGTAAGAACTGATAGAGTATACAAGGATTGCCCAATAGTTGTAAGTGGTAAGACTATGTGTGCAGACCTAGTTGAGTTACCCATGCATGATTTTGATGTTATTCTTGGCATGGACTTGCTTCACAGTTGTTATGCTTGCTTGGACTGTCGTAGTAGAGTGGTGAAATTTTGTTTCCCTAATGAAGAGGATCTAGTCTGGGAGGGGTACAACTGGAATCGTCCTAACCTCTTGATTTCTAACCATAAGGCCAATAAAATGGTGTCCAAGTGGTTATTGTGTCATCTTGTGAGTGTTAATGATTTAGATCATGACATTCATTCCATAGACTCAGTGCCTGTAGTAAATGAGTTCCTAGATGTATTTCCTGATGATTTGTCTAGAGTCCCTCCCCCTCGAGAGATTGATTTTGGTATCGACTTAGAACCCGATACTAAACCATTTTTATTTCCTCCTTACAGAATGGCTCCAGCTGAACTCAAAGAGTTGAAGCTGCAGTTAAAAGATCTCACTGACAAGGGTTTCATTCAGCCGAGCATATCCCCTTGGGGCGCTCCAGTGTTGTTTGTGAAAAAGAAAGATGGAACCCTTAGAATGTGTATCGATTATCGGCAGCTCAACAAAGTCACTATAAAGAATAAGTATCCACTCCCCAAAATAGATGATTTGTTCGATCAGCTCCAAGAGTCTAGTTGTTTCTCTAAGATTGACCTTCGTTTAGGGTATCATTAGCTTAGGGTTAGGGATGGAGATATCCCAAAGACAGCCTTTCGTACCCGTTATGGTCACTATGAGTTCTTAGTCATGTCATTTGGTCATATGAATGCACTTTATGGACCTCATGAACCGAGTCTTCCGTGAATACCTTGACTCTTTCGTTATAGTATTCATTGATGACATCCTCATCTACTCTAGGACCAAGGAAGAGCATGAAGAGCATTTGAGACTAACCTTGCAGGTACTTAGACAACATCAGCTGTATGCTAAATTCAGCAAGTGTGAATTCTGGCTTAGATCAGTGACCTTCCTGGGTTATGTTGTGTTCGATCAGGGCGTAGAGGTGGATCCCAGGAAGACTGAGGCTGTGAAGAACTGTCCAAAACCTCTTACTCCCACTGACATCCGTAGCTTTTTGGGATTGGTTGGTTACTACCGCAGGTTTGTGGAGGGATTTTCTTCCATTGCTGAGTCATTTACAGCTTTGACTAAGAAGAAAGCCAAGTTTGAGTGGACGGAGACTTATGAGAGGAGTTTCTCGGAGCTCAAGGACAGACTCACTTCAGCCCCGGTGCTTACTTTGCCTAAGTGTGGTGAGAATTACACTGTTTATTGTGATGCATCTAGGGTTGGTTTGGGTTGTGTTCTTATGCAGGTTGGTAAGGTGATAGCCTATGCGTCCAGACAGCTCAAGGTTCATGAGAAGAATTATCCCACTCATGACCTGGAGTTGGCAGCTGTGGTGTTTGCACTGAAGCTGTGGAGGCACTACTTGTATGGAGTGCATGTAGATGTATTAAAAGACCACAAGAGTCTCCAGTACGTGTTCACACAGAGGGAGTTGAATCTATGTCAGCGGAGATGGTTGGAGCTGTTGAAGGATTATGACATGAGTGTTCACTACCATCCAGGTAAGGCTAATGTTGTAGCTGATTCTTTGAGCAGGATGAGCATGGGAAGTACAGCCCACGTTGAGGATGAGAAGAAGGAGCTTGTGAAAGATGTACACAGATTGGCCAGACTGGGTGTGCGATTGATTGACTCTACTAGTGGGGGTGTTTCAGTTCATCCTAGTTCTGAATCATCCTTGGTTGTTGAAGTCAAGAAGGGTCAGCATCTAGATCCTGTGTTGATCGAGCTGAAGGACTCAGTGTTGATAAAGATGAATGAGTCTTTCGCTTTGGGAGGTGATGGCATACTTAGGTACCAGGATAGGCTGTGTGTACCAGATGTGGATGATTTGTGGACCAAGATTATTGCAGAGGCCCATGGTTCCAGATATTCCATACACCCAGGTTCCACCAAGATGTATCATGATCTTAAGCAGGTTCATTGGTGGGATGTCATGAAGAAGGACATTGCAGAATATGTGGCAAAGTGTCCTAATTGTTAGCAGATTAAGGCAGAGCATCTTAAGCCTGGCGGTCTGACTCAGATTATTGAGGTTCTGACTTAGAAGTGGGAGGCCATAATATGGACTTCGTGGTTGGTCTTCCGAGGACTAGGAGGCAGCATGACTCCATATGAGTTATTGTGGACAGATTGACTAAGTCTCCCCACTTTATCCGTGTGAAGTCTACTTACAGAGCCGAGGATTATGCGAGACTCTACATTGAAGAGATTGTGAGATGGCATGGGATTCCTTGTCTATCATTTCAGATAGAGGAGCTCAGTTTACTTCACATTTCTGGAGATCTTTCCAGAAGAGCTTGGGCACGCATGTAAAGCTTAGCACTGCCTTTCATCCTCAAACAGATGGGCAGGCAGAGCGAACAATTCAGACATTGGAGGACATGTTGAGGGCCTGTGTGATTGACTTCAGAGGTAGATGGGATGACCATCTGCCTTTGATAGAGTTCTCCTATAATAATAGCTATCACTCCAGCATTGGAATGCCACCGTTTGAGGAACTGTATGGTAGGAGGTGTAGATCTCCAATTGGGTGGTTCGAGGTTGGAGAGTCATCCATTTTGGGTCCAGAGGTCATTCATGAGGCCTTAGAGAATGTCAGAGTGATTAGGGACAGGTTGGCTACTGCTTATAGTCGGCAGAAGTCATATGCAGATAACAGAAAACGGCCTTTAGAGTTTGATGTTAGTGACCAGGTCTATCTGAAGATATCACCTATGAAGGGGGAGATGAGGTTTGGCAAGAAATGGAAGTTGAGTCCGAGGTATGTTGGGCCATACAAGATCCTACAGCGTGTGGGGTGAGGTGGCCTATGAGTTGGCATTGCCTGTGGAACTAGCTTCTGTTTATACAGTCTTTCATGTCTCTATGTTGACGAAGTGCCTAGGTGATCCAACATCGATTCTACCTGTTGAAGGTTTGTGGGTTGGTGAAGACTTGTCTTATGAGGAGGTACCTGTTGAGATCCTAGACAGACAGGTCAAGCGGCTGAGGAACAAGGAGATTGCCACAGTGAAGGTATTGTGGAGAAATCATCTTGTTGAGGGTGCTACATGGGAGGCTTAGTCCGACATGAGATCCCGCTACCCTCATCTTTTCAGCTCTTGAGGTTAGACTTCCTACTCTTAAGTCTATGTTTCCTTATCTCTCCGTATTTTGTTGCTATTTCTTGACTGTGCATAGTGATTATGTTATGATCTGAATGGCATTACGATATGTAGTGGTAGTGTCATTTGGGGACGAATGTTCCTAAGGGGGGGATAATGTAACAACCCTAAAAATGAATAAGACAAATGCTTAAGGTGTCAAGAATGCTTGCGATTAGACCAAGGTTCACACGGAATGATACGCGTACAACCAGACCTCAGAACCCTTACTACAGCCAAGACAACAAACTTGGTGAGTTAATTGAGCTTGGAAAGGTTGGAACCAACCATGTAGGGCTCTCGAAAACGAAGATTTAATCGAAGGAGTCTTTACCAGACTTAAAAAGAAGAAATCTTGAGTTTTGAGGGTCCAGTGGTAAAATGGTCTTTTCCAGACCAAGGGTAATATTGTAATTACGCTAAGGAATTAATTAATTAATTAATTAATTAAATTAAAGAATCAATACGGGTTGGGTTAACCCGAAGTGACCCGTTTTCGCGAAAGGGTGTCACTAGGGTTCGAGCCCCACTGGAAGCAACAAATTTATGATTGAATTATCAATTAAAATCTGATTTTCGTAAGGGCAAAATGGTCCTTTCACGTATAATTAAATAAATCAGATTTTTGTTTATTAAGGAGAGTCCTAAATTTACTAAGTCATCCTCTAATCCTAAACAACTTCACACGTTTCACTCTCTCACGTCTATCACCTCTTCACGCTCAAAAACTCTCTTTCACGTTTGCTCTCTGCCAAATTAACGTGAAGAACTGAAAATACATCAAGAGTTCTTCACACTTGAAGAACTCACATGAAATTTTAAGAAAAAACAAAGTAACCAAAAACGTTAAGGCAAAGAGAAGATTCCGTCGAGTTGGTGGTGATACTTGAGGAGGCTTGGACTGATTTTTGGAGAGGGTTTGGGGCAGCAACTTCTACGTTTGAACATCAATTAAGGCATGGGTTTCTTCTCTCTTTGTCCCTTTCCCAAGAGACCCCTTAAGATTCAAAGGATTGTTCCTTGTTGCATGTCCCTGTCACTAGCTCCCATTGAATTATAGGTTGGGTATGTTTGCTGGTCCAAAGTAGGGATGAAATGTGTTTTCGTGATGTTTATGTGTAAGTATGCATGTTCAGAATTATGTCAATATTGAATATGTTGTCCGAAATCATGTGAAAAAAATGATGTGTGAGTGTGCAACGTTGGCAGTGAATGTACTCTCTGTTGGAAGTGTGAATTAGCATGTTTAATCTTGGTATTTTATGTGCAAAAGTTGTACACAACGTGATGTTCATTGTAGTGAAATGTGTCTTATTTTAATAACAATCTTTTAGCCAAATAAACTTATGAAAGATGCACCTAAAAATGTGTTAAAATGATTTATGAATGCACCCTATGAATCATGTGAAAACGTTGAGGAAAATGAGTTGAAAAATGACCAAAATTTCCAGCAACTATGCAATATTAATTTAGACTAAAGCTTAACAGAGAAATCTGGAAATTTAAATGAATTTTAAAGGGGTGAGGCCTCCAGGATTCGAACTTGTGACCTCACCCGTTAGGCTACTGTAATTCGCGAAATAAGGGATGAAAAATGGGGCTGGGGGGAATCGAACTCGCGTCACTGAATGAGAAAGAGGAGAACAATAAATTAAACAAATAAATGGGAGGTGTGGGAATCAAACCCACGACCTCCAGGTTGCGAAGGAGAGAAGAGAAATTAAAGAAAAAGAAAGTGTGAGGCGTGGGAATCGAACCCACGACCTCAGGGATAGAAAGGGTGGAGCGGACTTAATTAAGAAAATGAAGTGAGGCTGTGGGGGCTCGATCCCACAATCTCACTGCCAAAATGTTTAGCCTAGCGAATTTTTTTTAAAAAAAATAGGATCTTGTGGGGGTTCGGACCCATCACCTCACAGCCTCTAGCGAATTTAAATTAAAATAAGGCGGTTGTGGGGGTTCGAACTACAACCTCCCTATTCCAGCGTATATAATGAATAAAATAAAAGAGGCTGTGGGGGTTTGATCCCACAACATCTTGGTTTAGCCAAAATTGGGCAATGAGATGTTAATGAAAAATTAAAAAAAAAGGGTTGTGGGGGTTCGAACCCACAACCCTTCGGCCAACTTAACAGGAAAACCAAGTAGAAAATTAATGATACAATGTTAATGTTGGGGTTCAATCTAGAGTCCCAATGACATGGAGATTAAAAATAAAATCAACGAAAAATGTAAATGTTATCCAAGTGATTCGAACTTGGGTTTTCCTTGTCCAAACATCCGTATTGATACATAAGTCATACGTGAACAAAATATCCAAGAATAATTCCACCTACTTAGATCGAAATCAATATCTTGGCATATATACAAGATACATAAGTCTTGTACTACATAATCTTAGGAATGTATGAATCACTTAAAGAATTATGAATGAAGCCTCATGGATTTTGTGTATAGACTCATAAGTCTAGCATACGTTTAAAAGAAGTGAACCTAAGATGTATGTAATGAAATGATGTAACCTTAGAAGGGTTATGTACGAGTGTGAAACACACTAAATGGCCAAGTGCATTGGCATACGATGAAATGATTATTATGTAATGAAATGATGAAACCCTAGAAGGGTTAAGTAAGAGTGTGAAACACACAAATGGGCAAGTGCATTGGCATATGATGAAATGAACATTCACGTAAAATGGGGTGAGGAATTATGAAGAGCAAATGTGCTAATGTTAATGAATGTGGTGACAATATGATATGAGGCTAATGTAAAAGATGAGAACAATCTCAAATGAGTCTAAGTAAATGTTACCAAAACGTAACATATGATCAGAGTGTAAAGTTAATGAAGAGACCAGTCTCTATGAACACTCTAATGAAAGTATTGAGATTAACACACTTAAAACTAATGATGAGATGAGAAATCATCTATTGAGCTATGATGTCCTCATACTAGAAGCCAGCTTCCATGACGTATGAGTTGAATGTAATGGAACTTTGTACTGAGCACCGATAGACTAGCTATGAGCGGTGATGCCTTATTTAGGGAAGGGCGGAGGTTCACGTAACTCTCATGAGATGAGACTGTTCGGCTTGCCGGGTATGGGTCTCCTTTTATCTCCTGGTCTTCGAACCTATACTGCCAATATAGGGATCTGGCGGGGTTAAATTCTCATGTACGCTAGCATGTTTTGGGTCACTTTGGCCGGTGATTCCACCTCTTTTTGGTGTGGGGAAGACACTGGATTTCATGATGCTCACATGATCTATGTCGGTTAAAGTTAAAGTTCCTAATGAATGAATGAGGCCAGCCTCAAATAAAGCACATAAAGAAATAAATTATACTAAAGGTGTTAGGATAGGATAATCAAGAGGTGAGCTAGACTCAGGTAATGACACTACGTTATTCTTGATCATTGAATAGCAAACCCGATGAAAGTCTTAAACTACACCCTAGGTATAGCTGGTGTTTACACTGGTTTGTGAACGAAATGAAATGAAGTACGTATGAATGAATGAAGCAGACTCTGTGTTTTCTAATGAAGACTCCCTAGTTTTTGTCCCATATGTTGAGCCCTCATTTTGGAAAGTCTTAATGTCAAGTCCATGAATCCAAGGTCTCGTGCCATATGAATGAATGATATGAAAGAAGCTATGTGTTGTATGTTATGTGCTATGATATGTGCTATAGGTATGATGTTATGTGCTGTGTGCAATTTGATAACTATGATGATGCATGTTACTCTCATGGCATGACTTTCCCAATCCAAATTTGGAAAGCTCACTGACTTTCCTAATCAAAATTTGGAAGGTTCACTAACTTTACTAATCTCAATTTGGCAAGTCCACTGACTTGACTTCCCATAATCATGTTTTTAGGACAGAGCTATCTTTTCTCATGCATTTCATTGGTGTGTGTTTGCATATACCCATACTTAGTACAAGTGTGTACTAACCCTATACAACTCTACAATTGTAGGTGCAGGCACAGGTGTACGATAGAGCTACAGGTTGACGCTGAAGCTATCCGGACGTCGAGCATTCATCCGGACTTGGTAGGTCCTCATGCATTTCGAGGATGCTGCCATTTATATTCTAGCTTAGTTTTAGAGTTGAGCTAGTGGAGCATGTTCCACTAGCGTTTCTTTCCTATTTTATTCAGACATTGTATTGATGACATTTTGGCAAGTACATTATTATTACTATATTACAGTATTTCTTTCATTTGATGATCTTAATATTAGATGGTTGATGGTGAAAGATTATGTATTAATGAGAATGTTTAATAAGTAAGTTAAGAAACAAAAAGTTTCAAATTTTCTTCTAAAATTAACCTAGATGAAGTAAGAATGACGTATGTAGGCTTATCTGCGACCTCTGAGAGGTCAACGACGCCGGTCTCGTCTGGGGTCTAGATTCCGGTCGTGACAAAGTTGGTATCAGAGCACTAGGTTAAATTCTGAGAATAATAAGTTCACATCAACCACATTGAGTAGTTTCTAAGTCATGGTAGTGAAGTGCACCACTATCCTGGATTAGAGACTGCATGATGCGTAGGAAAATTTCTCTTCTTCTGATCTTATCGTGCTTTTCCTAATGTGTGATTTCTTGGTGTTATGAGCGTGTCTGACATCAATTATTGTTGTTTTCAGAGAATGAATACTAGGAGGACCATTGGTCAGAGGAGAGGAGGTGCAGTTGCTGGGGACAATCAGGTTCCACCCCAGGCTCCAGCTGAAGGAGTGGCTATGCCAGCTAACCCAGTTGGGTTGACTGATGCTGAGGTGAGGGCATCTCTGGCCCAGATGGCACAGGCCATTACTATGCAGGCCCAGGCTATGACTGCCCAGGTCAACCGGCAGGATGTTTAGAGGGAGAACCCACTGGTTCGTAGCATGGCTGACAGGCTGAGAGACTTCACGAGGATGAATCCTCCTATTTTCACAGGGTCTAAGACTTCAGAGGACCCCAGGAGTTTGTGGACGAGGTGCATAAGATTCTGGTGGCTATGGGGGCCACAGATGCTGAGAAGGCTGAGCTGGCTTCCTATCAGCTCAAGGATGTTGCACAGACTTGGTGCAAGATGTGGCAGGATAGCCGAGCTTTGGGCGGAGTTCCAGTCACTTGGGAGCTGTTTAAGACAGCCTTTCTGGAGAGATTCTTTCCCAGAGAAATGAGGGAGGCCAAGGTTGAGGAGTTCATCAACCTTAAGCAGGGATCTATGACAGTCAGGGAGTATTCCCTGAAGTTTGTTAAGCTATCCAGGTATGCTACTTTCCTTAGTATCTAACAGCAAGGGTAAGGTGAATACTGAAGTTTGTTAAATTATCCAGGTATGCTACTTCCCTTGTGTCTAACAGCAGGGATGAGATGAGCAGGTTCCTCACAGGAATCAATGGAGATCTGGAGGAGGAGTGTCGGTCTGCGATGCTCCATGATAATATGGACCTCTCCAGGTTGATGGTGCATGTCCAGCAGGTAGAGGACAGCCGCAAAAAGAGGGGTATTCGTGATGCTAGGAGGCCTAAGCCTCAAGATCAGGCAGGTCCCAGTCATGGAGGCCACAGAAATAATTTTGGCGTCCGTGAGCAGCCCAGGTTTAAGAAGGGGCAACAGAGTTCTGGGAACTCTAACTCTCAGAGGAGTACAACACCTAGAGGAGGCAGACCTGAGCCCAAGAGGGGCAATGGAGGTGAGATGCAGCGTCCTAAGAAGAACTGTGCTAAGTGTGGCCGAGCTCACAGTGGAGAGTGCAGACAGGGCACTAATGCCTGCTTCGGTTGCGGTAAGAGTGGGCACATGGTTAGAGACTGCCCACAGAGCAGAGGTCAGGCTGGAGGTAATGCTCAGCCTAGGCCTAATCCACAGGGTGCAGCAGCAGCCGAGCCTCCTAAGAGGAACAGGTTCTATGCCCTGAAGGGCAGGGAGGAGCAGGAGAAGTCCGCTGATGTGGTCACAGGTATGCTGCAAGTATTCTCAACTTCTGTTAATTCTTTACTTGATCCAGGGTCTATGCTTTCCTTTGTAATTCCTTTGCTTGCTCTCACTTTTGAGATATTGCCTGAAGTTCTGCATGATCCTATAGTGGTTAGTACACCTTTAGGAGAGAATGTAAGAACTGATAGAGTATACAAGGATTGCCCAATAGTTGTAAGTGGTAAGACTATGTGTGCAGACCTAGTTGAGTTACCCATGCATGATTTTGATGTTATTCTTGGCATGGACTTGCTTCACAGTTGTTATGCTTGCTTGGACTGTCGTAGTAGAGTGGTGAAATTTTGTTTCCCTAATGAAGAGGATCTAGTCTGGGAGGGGTACAACTGGAGTCGTCCTAACCTCTTGATTTCTAACCATAAGGCCAATAAAATGGTGTCCAAGTGGTTATTGTGTCATCTTGTGAGTGTTAATGATTTAGATCATGACATTCATTCCATAGACTCAGTGCCTGTAGTAAATGAGTTCCTAGATGTATTTCCTGATGATTTGTCTAGAGTCCCTCCCCCTCGAGAGATTGATTTTGGTATCGACTTAGAACCCGATACTAAACCATTTTTATTTCCTCCTTACAGAATGGCTCCAGCTGAACTCAAAGAGTTGAAGCTGCAGTTAAAAGATCTCACTGACAAGGGTTTCATTCAGCCGAGCATATCCCCTTGGGGCGCTCCAGTGTTGTTTGTGAAAAAGAAAGATGGAACCCTTAGAATGTGTATCGATTATCGGCAGCTCAACAAAGTCACTATAAAGAATAAGTATCCACTCCCCAAAATAGATGATTTGTTCGATCAGCTCCAAGAGTCTAGTTGTTTCTCTAAGATTGACCTTCGTTTAGGGTATCATTAGCTTAGGGTTAGGGATGGAGATATCCCAAAGACAGCCTTTCGTACCCGTTATGGTCACTATGAGTTCTTAGTCATGTCATTTGGTCATATGAATGCACTTTATGGACCTCATGAACCGAGTCTTCCGTGAATACCTTGACTCTTTCGTTATAGTATTCATTGATGACATCCTCATCTACTCTAGGACCAAGGAAGAGCATGAAGAGCATTTGAGACTAACCTTGCAGGTACTTAGACAACATCAGCTGTATGCTAAATTCAGCAAGTGTGAATTCTGGCTTAGATCAGTGACCTTCCTGGGTTATGTTGTGTTCGATCAGGGCGTAGAGGTGGATCCCAGGAAGACTGAGGCTGTGAAGAACTGTCCAAAACCTCTTACTCCCACTGACATCCGTAGCTTTTTGGGATTGGTTGGTTACTACCGCAGGTTTGTGGAGGGATTTTCTTCCATTGCTGAGTCATTTACAGCTTTGACTAAGAAGAAAGCCAAGTTTGAGTGGACGGAGACTTATGAGAGGAGTTTCTCGGAGCTCAAGGACAGACTCACTTCAGCCCCGGTGCTTACTTTGCCTAAGTGTGGTGAGAATTACACTGTTTATTGTGATGCATCTAGGGTTGGTTTGGGTTGTGTTCTTATGCAGGTTGGTAAGGTGATAGCCTATGCGTCCAGACAGCTCAAGGTTCATGAGAAGAATTATCCCACTCATGACCTGGAGTTGGCAGCTGTGGTGTTTGCACTGAAGCTGTGGAGGCACTACTTGTATGGAGTGCATGTAGATGTATTAAAAGACCACAAGAGTCTCCAGTACGTGTTCACACAGAGGGAGTTGAATCTATGTCAGCGGAGATGGTTGGAGCTGTTGAAGGATTATGACATGAGTGTTCACTACCATCCAGGTAAGGCTAATGTTGTAGCTGATTCTTTGAGCAGGATGAGCATGGGAAGTACAGCCCACGTTGAGGATGAGAAGAAGGAGCTTGTGAAAGATGTACACAGATTGGCCAGACTGGGTGTGCGATTGATTGACTCTACTAGTGGGGGTGTTTCAGTTCATCCTAGTTCTGAATCATCCTTGGTTGTTGAAGTCAAGAAGGGTCAGCATCTAGATCCTGTGTTGATCGAGCTGAAGGACTCAGTGTTGATAAAGATGAATGAGTCTTTCGCTTTGGGAGGTGATGGCATACTTAGGTACCAGGATAGGCTGTGTGTACCAGATGTGGATGATTTGTGGACCAAGATTATTGCAGAGGCCCATGGTTCCAGATATTCCATACACCCAGGTTCCACCAAGATGTATCATGATCTTAAGCAGGTTCATTGGTGGGATGTCATGAAGAAGGACATTGCAGAATATGTGGCAAAGTGTCCTAATTGTTAGCAGATTAAGGCAGAGCATCTTAAGCCTGGCGGTCTGACTCAGATTATTGAGGTTCTGACTTAGAAGTGGGAGGCCATAATATGGACTTCGTGGTTGGTCTTCCGAGGACTAGGAGGCAGCATGACTCCATATGAGTTATTGTGGACAGATTGACTAAGTCTCCCCACTTTATCCGTGTGAAGTCTACTTACAGAGCCGAGGATTATGCGAGACTCTACATTGAAGAGATTGTGAGATGGCATGGGATTCCTTGTCTATCATTTCAGATAGAGGAGCTCAGTTTACTTCACATTTCTGGAGATCTTTCCAGAAGAGCTTGGGCACGCATGTAAAGCTTAGCACTGCCTTTCATCCTCAAACAGATGGGCAGGCAGAGCGAACAATTCAGACATTGGAGGACATGTTGAGGGCCTGTGTGATTGACTTCAGAGGTAGATGGGATGACCATCTGCCTTTGATAGAGTTCTCCTATAATAATAGCTATCACTCCAGCATTGGAATGCCACCGTTTGAGGAACTGTATGGTAGGAGGTGTAGATCTCCAATTGGGTGGTTCGAGGTTGGAGAGTCATCCATTTTGGGTCCAGAGGTCATTCATGAGGCCTTAGAGAATGTCAGAGTGATTAGGGACAGGTTGGCTACTGCTTATAGTCGGCAGAAGTCATATGCAGATAACAGAAAACGGCCTTTAGAGTTTGATGTTAGTGACCAGGTCTATCTGAAGATATCACCTATGAAGGGGGAGATGAGGTTTGGCAAGAAATGGAAGTTGAGTCCGAGGTATGTTGGGCCATACAAGATCCTACAGCGTGTGGGGTGAGGTGGCCTATGAGTTGGCATTGCCTGTGGAACTAGCTTCTGTTTATACAGTCTTTCATGTCTCTATGTTGACGAAGTGCCTAGGTGATCCAACATCGATTCTACCTGTTGAAGGTTTGTGGGTTGGTGAAGACTTGTCTTATGAGGAGGTACCTGTTGAGATCCTAGACAGACAGGTCAAGCGGCTGAGGAACAAGGAGATTGCCACAGTGAAGGTATTGTGGAGAAATCATCTTGTTGAGGGTGCTACATGGGAGGCTTAGTCCGACATGAGATCCCGCTACCCTCATCTTTTCAGCTCTTGAGGTTAGACTTCCTACTCTTAAGTCTATGTTTCCTTATCTCTCCGTATTTTGTTGCTATTTCTTGACTGTGCATAGTGATTATGTTATGATCTGAATGGCATTACGATATGTAGTGGTAGTGTCATTTGGGGACGAATGTTCCTAAGGGGGGGATAATGTAACAACCCTAAAAATGAATAAGACAAATGCTTAAGGTGTCAAGAATGCTTGCGATTAGACCAAGGTTCACACGGAATGATACGCGTACAACCAGACCTCAGAACCCTTACTACAGCCAAGACAACAAACTTGGTGAGTTAATTGAGCTTGGAAAGGTTGGAACCAACCATGTAGGGCTCTCGAAAACGAAGATTTAATCGAAGGAGTCTTTACCAGACTTAAAAAGAAGAAATCTTGAGTTTTGAGGGTCCAGTGGTAAAATGGTCTTTTCCAGACCAAGGGTAATATTGTAATTACGCTAAGGAATTAATTAATTAATTAATTAATTAAATTAAAGAATCAATACGGGTTGGGTTAACCCGAAGTGACCCGTTTTCGCGAAAGGGTGTCACTAGGGTTCGAGCCCCACTGGAAGCAACAAATTTATGATTGAATTATCAATTAAAATCTGATTTTCGTAAGGGCAAAATGGTCCTTTCACGTATAATTAAATAAATCAGATTTTTGTTTATTAAGGAGAGTCCTAAATTTACTAAGTCATCCTCTAATCCTAAACAACTTCACACGTTTCACTCTCTCACGTCTATCACCTCTTCACGCTCAAAAACTCTCTTTCACGTTTGCTCTCTGCCAAATTAACGTGAAGAACTGAAAATACATCAAGAGTTCTTCACACTTGAAGAACTCACATGAAATTTTAAGAAAAAACAAAGTAACCAAAAACGTTAAGGCAAAGAGAAGATTCCGTCGAGTTGGTGGTGATACTTGAGGAGGCTTGGACTGATTTTTGGAGAGGGTTTGGGGCAGCAACTTCTACGTTTGAACATCAATTAAGGCATGGGTTTCTTCTCTCTTTGTCCCTTTCCCAAGAGACCCCTTAAGATTCAAAGGATTGTTCCTTGTTGCATGTCCCTGTCACTAGCTCCCATTGAATTATAGGTTGGGTATGTTTGCTGGTCCAAAGTAGGGATGAAATGTGTTTTCGTGATGTTTATGTGTAAGTATGCATGTTCAGAATTATGTCAATATTGAATATGTTGTCCGAAATCATGTGAAAAAAATGATGTGTGAGTGTGCAACGTTGGCAGTGAATGTACTCTCTGTTGGAAGTGTGAATTAGCATGTTTAATCTTGGTATTTTATGTGCAAAAGTTGTACACAACGTGATGTTCATTGTAGTGAAATGTGTCTTATTTTAATAACAATCTTTTAGCCAAATAAACTTATGAAAGATGCACCTAAAAATGTGTTAAAATGATTTATGAATGCACCCTATGAATCATGTGAAAACGTTGAGGAAAATGAGTTGAAAAATGACCAAAATTTCCAGCAACTATGCAATATTAATTTAGACTAAAGCTTAACAGAGAAATCTGGAAATTTAAATGAATTTTAAAGGGGTGAGGCCTCCAGGATTCGAACTTGTGACCTCACCCGTTAGGCTACTGTAATTCGCGAAATAAGGGATGAAAAATGGGGCTGGGGGGAATCGAACTCGCGTCACTGAATGAGAAAGAGGAGAACAATAAATTAAACAAATAAATGGGAGGTGTGGGAATCAAACCCACGACCTCCAGGTTGCGAAGGAGAGAAGAGAAATTAAAGAAAAAGAAAGTGTGAGGCGTGGGAATCGAACCCACGACCTCAGGGATAGAAAGGGTGGAGCGGACTTAATTAAGAAAATGAAGTGAGGCTGTGGGGGCTCGATCCCACAATCTCACTGCCAAAATGTTTAGCCTAGCGAATTTTTTTTAAAAAAAATAGGATCTTGTGGGGGTTCGGACCCATCACCTCACAGCCTCTAGCGAATTTAAATTAAAATAAGGCGGTTGTGGGGGTTCGAACTACAACCTCCCTATTCCAGCGTATATAATGAATAAAATAAAAGAGGCTGTGGGGGTTTGATCCCACAACATCTTGGTTTAGCCAAAATTGGGCAATGAGATGTTAATGAAAAATTAAAAAAAAAGGGTTGTGGGGGTTCGAACCCACAACCCTTCGGCCAACTTAACAGGAAAACCAAGTAGAAAATTAATGATACAATGTTAATGTTGGGGTTCAATCTAGAGTCCCAATGACATGGAGATTAAAAATAAAATCAACGAAAAATGTAAATGTTATCCAAGTGATTCGAACTTGGGTTTTCCTTGTCCAAACATCCGTATTGATACATAAGTCATACGTGAACAAAATATCCAAGAATAATTCCACCTACTTAGATCGAAATCAATATCTTGGCATATATACAAGATACATAAGTCTTGTACTACATAATCTTAGGAATGTATGAATCACTTAAAGAATTATGAATGAAGCCTCATGGATTTTGTGTATAGACTCATAAGTCTAGCATACGTTTAAAAGAAGTGAACCTAAGATGTATGTAATGAAATGATGTAACCTTAGAAGGGTTATGTACGAGTGTGAAACACACTAAATGGCCAAGTGCATTGGCATACGATGAAATGATTATTATGTAATGAAATGATGAAACCCTAGAAGGGTTAAGTAAGAGTGTGAAACACACAAATGGGCAAGTGCATTGGCATATGATGAAATGAACATTCACGTAAAATGGGGTGAGGAATTATGAAGAGCAAATGTGCTAATGTTAATGAATGTGGTGACAATATGATATGAGGCTAATGTAAAAGATGAGAACAATCTCAAATGAGTCTAAGTAAATGTTACCAAAACGTAACATATGATCAGAGTGTAAAGTTAATGAAGAGACCAGTCTCTATGAACACTCTAATGAAAGTATTGAGATTAACACACTTAAAACTAATGATGAGATGAGAAATCATCTATTGAGCTATGATGTCCTCATACTAGAAGCCAGCTTCCATGACGTATGAGTTGAATGTAATGGAACTTTGTACTGAGCACCGATAGACTAGCTATGAGCGGTGATGCCTTATTTAGGGAAGGGCGGAGGTTCACGTAACTCTCATGAGATGAGACTGTTCGGCTTGCCGGGTATGGGTCTCCTTTTATCTCCTGGTCTTCGAACCTATACTGCCAATATAGGGATCTGGCGGGGTTAAATTCTCATGTACGCTAGCATGTTTTGGGTCACTTTGGCCGGTGATTCCACCTCTTTTTGGTGTGGGGAAGACACTGGATTTCATGATGCTCACATGATCTATGTCGGTTAAAGTTAAAGTTCCTAATGAATGAATGAGGCCAGCCTCAAATAAAGCACATAAAGAAATAAATTATACTAAAGGTGTTAGGATAGGATAATCAAGAGGTGAGCTAGACTCAGGTAATGACACTACGTTATTCTTGATCATTGAATAGCAAACCCGATGAAAGTCTTAAACTACACCCTAGGTATAGCTGGTGTTTACACTGGTTTGTGAACGAAATGAAATGAAGTACGTATGAATGAATGAAGCAGACTCTGTGTTTTCTAATGAAGACTCCCTAGTTTTTGTCCCATATGTTGAGCCCTCATTTTGGAAAGTCTTAATGTCAAGTCCATGAATCCAAGGTCTCGTGCCATATGAATGAATGATATGAAAGAAGCTATGTGTTGTATGTTATGTGCTATGATATGTGCTATAGGTATGATGTTATGTGCTGTGTGCAATTTGATAACTATGATGATGCATGTTACTCTCATGGCATGACTTTCCCAATCCAAATTTGGAAAGCTCACTGACTTTCCTAATCAAAATTTGGAAGGTTCACTAACTTTACTAATCTCAATTTGGCAAGTCCACTGACTTGACTTCCCATAATCATGTTTTTAGGACAGAGCTATCTTTTCTCATGCATTTCATTGGTGTGTGTTTGCATATACCCATACTTAGTACAAGTGTGTACTAACCCTATACAACTCTACAATTGTAGGTGCAGGCACAGGTGTACGATAGAGCTACAGGTTGACGCTGAAGCTATCCGGACGTCGAGCATTCATCCGGACTTGGTAGGTCCTCATGCATTTCGAGGATGCTGCCATTTATATTCTAGCTTAGTTTTAGAGTTGAGCTAGTGGAGCATGTTCCACTAGCATTTCTTTCCTATTTTATTCAGACATTGTATTGATGCCTTTTTGGCAAGTACATCATTATTACTATATTACAGTATTTCTTTCATTTGATGATCTTAATATTAGATGGTTGATGGTGAAGATTATGTATTAATGAGAATGTTTAATAAGTAAGTTAAGAAACAAAAAGTTTCAAATTTTCTGCTAAAATTAACCTAGATGAAGTAAGAATGATGTATGTAGGCTTGTCTGCGACCTCTGAGAGGTCAACGACGCCGGTCTCGTCTGGGGTCTAGATTCCCATTGTGACAAAGTTGGTATCAGAGCACTAGGTTAAATTCCAAGAATAATAAGTTCACATCAACCACATTGAGTAGTTTGTAAGTCAGGGTAGTGAAGTGCACCACTATCCTGGATTAGTGATTGCATGATGCGTAGGAAAATTTCCCTTCTTCTGACCTTATCGTGCTTTTCCTAATGTGTGATTTCTTGGTGTTATGAGCGTGTCTGACATCAATTCTTGTTGTTTTCAGAGAATGAATACTAGGAGGACCATTGGTTAGAGGAGAGGAGGTCCAGTTGCTGGGGACAATCAGGTTCCACCCCAGGCTCCAGCTGAAAGAGTGGCTATGCCAGCTAACACAGCTAGGTTGACTGATGCTGAGGTGAGGGAATCTCTGGCCCAGATGGCACAGGCCATTACTATGCAGGCCCAGGGTATGAATGACCAGGTCAACCAGCAGGATGTTCAGAGGGAGAACCTACCAGTTCGTAGCATGGCTGACAGGCTGAGAGACTTCACGAGGATGAATCCTCTTATTTTCACAGGGTCTAACACTTCAGAGGACCCCAGGAGTTTGTGGATGAGGTGCATAAGATTCAGGTGGCTATGGGGGCCACAGATGCTGAGAAGGCTGAGCTGGCTTCCTATCAGCTCAAGGATGTTGCACATACTTGGTGCAATATATGGTAGGATAGCCGAGCTTTGGGCAGAGTTCCAGTCACTTGGGAGCTGTTTAAGACAGCCTTTCTAGAGAGATTCTTTCCCAGAGAAATGAGGGAGGCCAAGGTTGAGGAGTTCTTAGACCTTAAGCAGGGATCTATGACAGTCACGGAGTATTCCCTGAAGTTTGTTAAGCTATCCAGGTATGCTACTTTCCTTAGTATCTAACAGCAAGGGTAAGGTGAATACTGAAGTTTGTTAAATTATCCAGGTATGCTACTTCCCTTGTGTCGAACAGTAGGGATGAGATGAGCAGGTTCCTCACAGGAATCAATGGAGATCTGGAGGAGGAGTGTCAGTCTGCGATGCTCCATGATAATATGGACCTCTACAGGTTGATGGTGCATGTCCAGCAGGTAGAGGACAGCCGCCAAAAGAGGGGTATTCGTGATGCTAGGAGGCCTAAGCCTCAAGATCAGGCAGGTCCCAGTCATGGATGCCACATAAATAATTTTGGCGACCGTGAGCAGCCCAGGTTCAATAAGGGGCAACAGAGTTCTGGGAACTCTAACTCTTAGAGGAGTACAACACCTAGAGGAGGCAGACCTGAGCACAAGAGGGGCAATGGAGTTGAGATGCACCATCCTAAGAAAAACTATGCTAAGTGTGGCCGATCTCACAGTGGAGAGTGCAGACGGGGCACTAATGCCTGTTTTGGTTGCGGTAAGAGTGGGCACATTGTTAGGGACTGCCAACAGAACAGAGGTCAGGCTGGATGTAATGCTCAGCCTAGGCCTAATCCACATGGTGCAGCAGCAGCCGAGCCTCCTAAGAGGAACAGGTTCTATGCCCTGAAGAGCAGGAAGGAGCAGGAGAAGTCCGTTGATGTGGTCGCAGGTATGCTGCAAGTATTCTCAACTTCTGTTTATGCTTTACTTGATCCAGGGTCTACGCTTTCCTTTGTAACTCCTTTGCTTGCTCTCACTTTTGAGATATTGCCCGATGTTCTGCATGATCCTATAGTGGTTAGTACACCTTTAGGAGAGAATGTAAGAACTGATAGAGTATACAAGGATTGCCCAATAGTTGTAAGTGGTAAGACTATGTGTGCAGACTTGGTTGAGTTACCCATGCATGATTTTGATGTTATTCTTGGCATGGACTTGCTTCACAGTTGTTATGCTTGCTTAGACAATCGTAGTAAAGTGGTGAGATTTCATTTCCCTAATGAAGAGGAGCTAGTGTGGGAGGGGTACAACTCGAGTCGTCCTAACCTCTTGATTTCAAACGTTAAGGCCAATAAAATGATGTCCAAGGGGTTATTGTGTCATCTTGTGAATGTTAATGATCTAGATCATGACATTCCTTCCATAGACTCAGTGCTTGTAGTGAATGAGTTCCTAGATGTATTTCTTGATGATTTGCTTGGAGTCCCTCCCCCTTGAGAGATTGATTTTGGTATCGACTTAGAACCCGATACTAAACCAATTTCAATTACTCCTTACAGAATGGATCTAGCTGAACTCAAAGAGTTGAAGTTGCAGTTAAAAGATCTCACTGACAAGGGTTTCATTCAGCCGAGCATATCCCCTTGGGGCGCTCCAGTGTTGTTTGTGAAAAAGAAAGATGGAACCATTAGAATGTGTATCGATTATCGGCTGCTCAACAAAGTAACTATAAAGAATAAGTATCCACTCCCCTGAATAGATGATTTGTTCGATCAGCTCCAAGGGTCTAGTTTCTTCTCTAAGATTGATCTTCGTTCAAGGTATCACCAGCTTAGGGTTAGGGATGGAGATATCCCAAAGACAGCCTTTCATACCCGTTATGGTCACTATGAGTTCTTAGTTATGTCATTTGGTCTTACGAATGCACCTGCTGCATTTATGGGCCTCATGAACCGAGTCTTCCGTGAATACCTTGACTCTTTCGTCATAGTATTCATTGATGACATCCTCATATACTCTAGGACCAAGGAAGAGCATGAACAACATTTGAGACTAACCTTGCAGGTACTTAGACAACATCAGCTGTATGCCAAATTCAGCAAGTGTGAATTTTGGCTTAGATCAGTGACCTTCCTGGGTCATGTTGTGTCCAATCAGGGCGTGGAGGTGGATCCCAGGAAGACTGAGGCTGTGAAGAACTGTCCAAAGCCTCTTACTCCCACTGACATCCGTAGCTTTTTGGGATTGGCTGGTTACTACCGCAGGTTTGTGGAGGGATTTTCTTCCATTGCTGCCCCATTGACAGCTTTGACTAAGAAGAAAGCCAAGTTTGAGTGGACGGAGACTTGTGAGAGGAGTTTCCAGGAGCTCAAGGACAGACTCACTTCAGCCCCGGTGCTTACTTTGCCTAAGTTTGGTGAGAATTACACTGTTTACTGTGATGCATCTAGGGTTGGTTTGGGTTGTGTTCATATGCAGGTTGGTAAGGTGATAGCCTATGCGTCCAGACATCTCAAGGTTCATGAAAAGAATTATCCCACTCATGACCTGGAGTTGGCAGCTGTGGTGTTTGCACTGAAGCTGTGGAGGCACTACTTTTATGGAGTGCATGTGGATATATTAAAAGACCACAAGAGTCTCCAGTACGTGTTCACACAGAGGGAGTTGAATCTACGTCAGCGGAGATGGTTGGAGCTGTTGAAGGATTATGACATGAATGTTCACTACCATCTAGGTAAGGCTAATATTGTAGTTGATGCTTTGAGCAGGATGAGCATGGGAAGTACAGCCCACGTTGAGGATAAGAAGAAGGAGTTGGTGAAAGATGTACACAGACTGGCCAGACTGGGTGTGCGATTGTTCACTCTACTAGTGGGGATGTTTCAGTTCATCGTAGTTCTGAATCATCCTTGGTACTTGAAGTCAAGCAGGGTCAGCATCTAGATCCTGTGTTCATGGAGCTGAAGGACTCAATGTTGATGAAGATGAATGAGTCTTTCGCTTTGGGAGGTGATGGCATACTTAGGTACCAGGACAGGTTGTTCGTACCAGATGTGGATGATTTGCGGATCAGGACTGTTGCAGAGGCCCATGGTTCCAGATATTCCATACATCCAGGTTCCACCAAGATGTATCATGATCTTAAGCAGATTTATTGGTGGGATGGCATGAAGAAGGACATTGCAGAATATGTGGCCAAGTGTCCTAATTGTCAGCAGGTTAAGGCAGAGCATCTTAAGCCTGGCGGTCTGACTCAGATTATTGAGGTTCCTACTTGGAAGTGGGAGGCCATTAATATGGACTTCGTGGTTGGTCTTCCGAGGACTAGGAGGTACCATGACTCCATATGGGTTATTGTGGACAGATTGACTAAGTCTGCCCACTTTATCCCTGTGAAGTCTACTTATAGAGCCGAGGATTATGCGAGACTCTACATTGATGAGATTGTGATATGGCATGGGACTCCTTTGTCTATCATTTCAGATAGAGGAGCTCAGTTTACTTCACATTTCTGGAGATCTTTCTAGAAGAGCTTGGGCACGCAGGTAAAGCTTAGCACCGCCTTTCATCCTCAGACAGATGGGCAGGCAGAGTGCACCATTCAGACATTAGAGGACATGTTGAGGGCGTGTGTGATTGACTTCAGAGGTAGCTGGGATGACCATCTGCCTTTGATAGAGTTCTCGTATAATAATAGCTATCACTCCAGCATTGGGATGGCACCGTTTGAAGAACTGTATGGTAGGAGGTGTAGATCTCCAGTTGGGTGGCTCGAGGTTTGAGAGTCATCCATTTTGGATCCAGAGATCATTCATGAGGCCTTAGAGAAGGTCAGAGTGATTAGGGACAAGTTGGCTACTGCTTACAGTCGGCAGAAGTCATATGCAGACAACAGAAAATGGCCCTTAGAATTTGATGTTGCTGACCAGGTCTATCTGAAGATATCACCTATGAAGGGGGTGATGAGGTTTGGCAGGAAGGGGAAGTTGAGTCCGAGGTATGTTGGGCCATACAAGATCCTACAGTGTGTGGGGTGAGGTGGCCTATGAGTTGGCATTGCCTGCGGAACTAGCTACTGTTTATACAGTCTTTCATGTCTCTATGTTGAAGAAGTTCCTAGGTGATCCAACATCGATTCTACCTGTTGAGATCCTAGACAGACAGGTCAAGCGGCTGAGGAACAAGGAGATTGCCACAGTGAAGGCATTGTAGAGAAATCATCTTTTTGAGGGTGCTCCATGGGAGGCTGAGGCCGACATGAGATCCCGCTACCCTCATCTTTTCAGCTCTTGAGGTTAGACTTCCTACTCTTAAGTCTATGTTTCCTTATCTCTCCGTATTTTGTTGCTATTGCTTGACTGTGCATAGTGATTATGTTATGATCTGAATGGCATTACGATATGTAGTGGTAGTGTCATTTGGGCACCAATGTTCCTAAGGGGGGGATAATGTAACAACCCTAAAAATGAATAAGACAAGTGCTTAAGGTGTCAAGAATGCTTGCGATTAGACCAAGGTTCACACGGATTGATACGCGTAGAACCAGACATCAGAACCCTTACTACAGCCAAGACACCAAACTTGGGGAGTTAATTGAGCTTGGAAAGGTTGGAACCAACCATGTAGGGCTCTCGAAAACGAAGATTTAATCGAAGGAGTCTTTACCGGACTTAAAAAGAAGAAATCTTGAGTTTTGAGGGTCCAGGGGTAAAATGGTCTTTTCCAGGCCAAGGGTAATATTGTAATTACGCTAAGGAATTAATTAATTAATTAATTTAATTAAAGAATCAATATGGGTTGTGTCGACCCGAAGTGACCCGTTTTCACGAAAGGGTGTCACTCGGGTTCGAGCCCCACTAGAAGCAACGAATTTATGATTTAATAATCAATTAAAATCTGATTTTCATAAGGGCAAAATGGTCCTTTCACGTATAATTAAATAAATCAGATTTTTGTTTATTAAGGAGAGTCCTAAATTTACTAAGTCATCCTCTAATCCTAAACAACTTCACACATTTCACTCTCTCACGTCTATCACCTCTTCACGCTCAAAAACTCTCTTTCACGTTTGCTCTCTACCAAATTAACGTGAAGAACTGAAAATACATCAAGAGTTCTTCACACTTGAAGAACTCACATGAAATTTTAAGAAAAAACAAAGTAACCAAAAATGTTAAGGCAAAGAGAAGATTCCGTCGAGTTGGTGGTGAAACTTGAGGAGGCTTGGAATGATTTTTGGAGAGGGTTCGGGGCAGCAACTTCTACGTTTGAACATCAATTAAGGCATGGGTTTCTTCTCTCTTGGTCCCTTTCCCAAGAGACCCCTTAAGATTCAAAGGATTGTTCCCCGTTGCATGTCCCTGTCACTAGCTCCCATTGAATTATAGGTTGGGTATGTTTGCTGGTACAAAGTAGGGATGAAATGTGTTTTCGTGATGTTTATGTGTAAGTATGCATGTTCAGAATTATGTGAATATTGAATATGTTGTTCGAAATCATGTGAAAAAAATGATGTGTGAGTGTGCAACGTTGGCAGTGAATGTACTCACTGTTGGAAGTGTGAATTAGCATGTTTAATCTTGGTATTTTATGTGCAAAAGTTGTACACAACGTGATGTTCATTGTAGTGAAATGTGTCTGATTTTAATAACAATCTTTTAGCCAAATAAACTTATGAAAGATGCACCTAAAAATGTGCTAAAATGATTTATGAATGCACCCTATGAATCATGTGAAAAGGTTGATGAAAATGAGTTGAAAATTGACCAAAATTTCCAGCAACTATGCAATATTAATTTAGACTAAAGCTTAACAAAGAAATCTGGAAATTTAAATGAATTTTAAAGGGGTGAGGACTCCAGGATTCGAACCTGTGACCTCACCCGTTAGGCTACTGTAATTCGCGAAATAAGGGATGAAAAATGGGGCTGGGGGGAATCGAACTCGCGTCACTGAATGAGAAAGAGGAGAACAATAAATTAAACAAATAAATGGGAGGTGTGGGAATCGAACCCACGACCTCCAGGTTGCGTAGGAGAGAAGAGAAATTAAAGAAAAAGAAAGTGTGAGGCGTGGGAATCGAACCCACGACCTCAGGGATAGAAAGGATGGAGCGGATTTAATTAAGAAAATGAAGTGAGGCTGTGGGGGCTCGATCCCACAACCTCACTGCCAAAATGCTTAGCCTAGAGAAATTAAAAAAAAATAAAAATAGGAGGTTGTGGGGGTTCGAACCCATCACCTCACAGCCTCTAGCGAATTTAAATTAAAATAAGGAGGTTGTGGGGGTTCGAACTACAACCTCCCTATTCCAGCGTATATAATGAATAAAATAAAAAAGGCTGTGGGGGTTTGATCCCACAACATCTTGGTTTAGGCAAAATTGGGCAATGAGATGTTAATGAAAAATTAAACAAAAAGGTTGTGGGGGTTCGAACCCACAACCCTTCGGCCAACTTAAGAGGAAAACCAAGTAGAAAATTAATGATACAATCTTAATGTTGGGGTTCAATCTAGAGTCCCAATGTCATGGAGATTAAAAATAAAATTAACGAAAAATGTAAATGTTATCCAAGTGATTCGATCTTGGGTTTTCCTTGTCCAAACTTCCGTATTGATACATAAGTCATACGTGAACAAAATATTCAAGAATAATGCCACCTACTTAGATCGAAATCAAGATCTTGGCATATATACAAGATACATAAGTCTTGTACTACATAATCTTAGGAATGTATGAATCACTTAAAGAATTATGAATGAAGCCTCATGGATTTTGTGTATAGACTCATAAGTCTAGCATACGTTTAAAAGAAGTGAACCTAAGATGTATGTAATGAAATGATGTAACCTTAGAAGGGTTATGTACGAGTGTGAAACACACTAAATGGCCAAGTGCATTGGCATACGATGAAATGATTATTATGTAATGAAATGATGAAACCCTAGAAGGGTTAAGTAAGAGTGTGAAACACACAAATGGCCAAGTGCATTGGCATATGATGAAATGAACATTCACGTAAAATGGGGTGAGGAATTATGAAGAGCAAATGTGCTAATGTTAATGAATGTGGTGACAACATGATATGAGGCTAATGTAAAAGATGAGAACAATCTCAAATGAGTCTAAGTAAATGTTACCAAAACGTACTCACATATGAGAGTGTAAAGTTAATAAAGAGACCAGTCTCTATGAACACTCTAATGAAAGTATTGAGATTAACACACTTAAAACTAATGATGAGATGAGAAATCATCTATTGAGCTATGATGTCCTCATACTAAAAGCCAGCTTCCATGACGTATGAGTTGAATGTAATGGAACTTTGTACTGAGAAACGATAGACTAGCTATGAGCGGTGATGCCTTATTTAGGGAAGGGCGGAGGTTCACGTAACTCTCATGAGATGAGACTGTTCGACTTCCCGGGTATGGGTCTCCTTATATCTCCTGGTCTTCGAACCTATACTGCCAATATAGGGATCTGGCGGGGTTAAATTCTCATGTACACTAGCATGTTTTGGGTCACTTTGGCCGGTGATTCCACCTCTTTTTGGTGTGGGGGAGACACTGGATTTCATGATGCTCACATGATCTATGTCGGTTAAAGTTAAAGTTCCCAATGAATGAATGAGGCCAGCCTCAAATAAAGCACATAAAGAAATAAATTATACTAAAGGTGTTAGGATAGGATAATCAAGAGGTGAGCTAGACTCAGGTAATGACACTACGTTATTCTTGATCATTGAACAGCAAACCCGATGAAAGTCTTAAACTACACCCTAGGTATAGCTAGTGTTTACACTGGTCTGTGAACGAAATGAAATGAAGTACGTATGAATGACTGAAGCAGACTCTGTGTTTTCTAATGAAGACTCCCTAGTTGAGGTCCCATATGTTGAGCCCTTATTTTGGAAAGTCTTAATGTCAAGTCCATGATTCCAAGGTCTCGTGGCATATGAATAAATGATATGAAAGAAGCTATGTGCTGTATGTAATGTGCTATGATATGTGCTATAGGTATGATCTTATGTGCTGTGTGCAATTTGATAACAATGATGATGCATGTTACTCTCATGGCATGACTTTCCCAATCCAAATTTGGAAAGCTCCCTGACTTTCCTAATCAAAATTTGGAAGGTTCACTAACTTTCCTAATCTCAACTTTGCAAGTCCACTGACTTGACTTCCCATAATCATGTTTTTAGGACAGAGCTCTCTTTTCTCATGCATTTCCTTGGTGTGTGTTTGCATATACCCATACTTAGTACAAGTGTGTACTAACCCTATACAACTCTATAATAGTAGGTGCAGGCACAGGTGGACGATAGAGCTACAGGTTGACGCTGAAGCTATCCGGACGTCGAGCATTCATCCGGACTTGGTAGGTCCTCATGCATTTCGAGGATGCTGCCATTTATATTCTAGCTTAGTTTTAGAGTTGAGCTAGTGGAGCATGTTCCACTAGCGTTTCTTTCCTATTTTATTCAGACATTGTATTGATGCCATTTTGGCAAGTACATCATTATTACTATATTACAGTATTTCTTTCATTTGATGATCTTAATATTAGATGGTTGATGGTGAAAGATTATGTATTAATGAGAATGTTTAATAAGTAAGTTAAGAAACAAAAAGTTTCAAATTTTCTTCTAAAATTAACCTAGATGAAGTAAGAATGACGTATGTAGGCTTATCTGCGACCTCTGAGAGGTCAACGACGCCGATCTCGTCTGGGGTCTAGATTCCGGTTGTGACAAAGTTTGTATCAGAGCACTAGGTTAAATTCCAAGAATAATAAGTTCACATCAACCACATTGAGTAGTTTGTAAGTCATGGTAGTGAAGTGCACCACTATCCTGGATTAGAGATTGCATGATGCATAGGAAAATTTCCCTTCTTCTGATCTTATCGTGCTTTTCCTAATGTGTGATTTCTTGGTGTTATGAGCGTGTCTGACATCACTTCTTGTTGTTTTCAAAGAATGAATACTAGGAGGACTATTGGTCAGAGGAGAGGAGGTGCAGCTGCTGGGGATAATCAGGTTCCACCCCAGGCTCCAGCTGAAAGAGTGGCTATGCCAGCTAACACAGCTAGGTTGACTGATGCTGAGGTGAGGGAATCTCTGGCCCAGATGGCACAGGCCATTACTATGCAGGCCCAGGCTATGACTGCCCAGGTCAACCAGCAGGATGTTCAGAGGGAGAACCCACTAGTTCATAGCATGGCTGACAGGCTAAGAGACTTCACGAGGATGAATCCTCCTATTTTCACAAGGTCTAACACTTCAGAGGACCCCCAGGAGTTTGTGGACGAGGTGCATAAGATTTAGGTGGCTATGGTGGCCACAGATGCTGAAAAGGCTGAGCTGGCTTCCTATCAGCTCAAGGATGTTGCACATACTTGGTGCAAGATGTGGCAGGATAGCCGAGCTTTGGGCAGAGTTCCAGTCACTTGGGTGCTGTTTAAGACAGCCTTTCTAGAGAGATTCTTTCCCACAGAAATAAGGGAGGCCAAGGTTGAGGAGTTCTTCAACCTTAAGCAGGGATCTATGACAGTTATGGAGTATTCCCTAATGTTTGTTAAGCTATCCAGGTATGCTACTTTCCTTAGTATCTAACAACAAGGGTAAGGTGAATACTGAAGTTTGTTAAATTATCCAGGTATGCTACTTCCCTTGTGTCGAATAGTAGGGATGAGATGAGCAGGTTCCTCACAGGAATCAATGGAGATCTGGAGGAGGAGTGTTGGTCTGCGATGCTCCATGATAATATGGACCTCTACAGGTTGATGGTGCATGTCCAGCAGGTAGAGGACAGCCGCAAAAAGAGGGGTATTCATGATGCTAGGAGGCCTAAGCCTCAAGATCAGGCAGGTCCCAGTTATGGATGCCACATAAATAATTTTGGCGTCCGTGAGCAGCCCAGGTTCAAGAAGGGGCAACAGAGTTCTGGGAACTCTAACTCTTAGAGGAATACAACACCTAGAGGAGGCAGACCTGAGCACAAGAGGGGCAATGGAGTTGAGATGCACCGTCCTAAGAAAAACTATGCTAAGTGTGGCTGATCTCACAGTGGAGAGTGCAGACAGGGCACTAATGCCTGTTTTGGTTGCGGTAAGAGTGGTCACATTGTTAGAGACTGCCAACAGAACAGAGGTCAGGCTGGATGTAATGCTTTGCCTAGGCCTAATCCACATGGTGCAGCAGCAGCCAAGCCTCCTAAGAGGAACAGGTTCTATGCCCTGAAGAGCAGGAAGGAGCAGGAGAAGTCCGTTGATGTGGTCACAGGTATGCTGCAAGTATTCTCAACTTCTGTTTATGCTTTACTTGATCCAGGGTCTATGCTTTCCTTTGTAACTCCTTTGCTTGCTCTCACTTTTGAGATATTGCCCGATGTTCTGCATGATCCTATAGTGGTTAGTACACCTTTAGGAGAGAATGTAAGAACTGATAGAGTATACAAGGATTTCCCAATAGTTGTAAGTGTTAAGACTATGTGTGCAGACTTGGTTGAGTTACCCATGCATGATTTTGATGTTATTCTTGGCATGGACTTGCTTCACAGTTGTTATGCTTGCTTGGACTATCATAGTAGAGTGGTGAGATTTCGTTTCCCTAATGAAGATGAGCTAGTGTGGGAGGGGTACAACTCGAGTCGTCCTAACCTCTTGATTTTGAACGTTAAGGTCAATAAAATGATGTCCAAGGGGTTCTTGTGTCATCTTGTGAGTGTTAATGATCTAGATCATGACATTCCTTCCATAGACTCAGTGCTTGTAGTGAATGAGTTCCTAGATGTATTTCTTGATGATTTGCTTGAAGTCGCTCCCCCTTGAGAGATTGATTTTGGTATCGACTTAGAACCCGATACTAAACCAATTTCAATTACTCCTTACAGAATGGATCTAGCTGAACTCAAAGAGTTGAAGCTGCATTTAAAAGATCTCACTGACAAGGGTTTCATTCAGCCGAGCAAATCCCCTTGGGGCGCTCCAGTGTTGTTTGTGAAAAAGAAAGATGGAACCATTAGAATGTGTATCGATTATCGGCAGCTCAACAAAGTAACTATAAATAATAAGTATCCACTCCCCTGAATAGATGATTTGTTCGATCAGCTCCAAGGGTCTAGCTTCTTCTCTAAGATTGATCTTCGTTCAGGGTATCACCAGCTTAGGGTTAGGGATGGAGATATCCCAAAGACAACCTTTCGTACCCGTTATGGTCACTATGAGTTCTTAGTCATGTGATTTGGTCTTACGAATGCACCTGCTGCATTTATGGGCCTCATGAACCGAGTCTTCCCTGAATACCTTAACTCTTTCGTCATAGTATTCATTGATGACATCCTCATCTACTCTAGGACCAAGGAAGAGCATGAACAACATTTGAGACTAACCTTGCAGGTACTTAGACAACATCAGCTGTATGTCAAATTCAGCAAGTGTGAATTTTGGCTTAGATCAGTGACCTTCCTGGGTCATGTTGTGTCCGATCAGGGCGTGGAGGTGGATCCGAGAAAGACTGAGGCTGTGAAGAACTGTCCAAAGCCTCTTACTCCCACTGACATCCATAGCTTTTTGGGATTGGCTGGTTACTACCGCAGGTTTGTGGAGGGATTTTCTTCCATTGCTGCCCCATTGACAGCTTTGACTAAGAAGAAAGCCAAGTTTGAGTGGACGGAGACTTGTGAGAGGAGTTTCCAAGAGATCAAGGACAGACTCACTTCAGCCCCGGTGCTTACTTTGCCTAAGTTTGGTGAGAATTACACTGTTTACTATGATGCATCTAGGGTTGGTTTGGGTTGTGTTCATATGCAGGTTGGTAAGGTGATAGCCTATGCGTCCAGACATCTCAAGGTTCATGAAAAGAATTATCCCACTCATGACCTGGTGTTGGCAGCTGTGGTGTTTGCACTGAAGCTGTGGAGGCACTACTTGTATGGAGTGCATGTGGATGTATTAAAAGACCACAAGAGTCTCCAGTACGTGTTCACACAGAGGGAGTTGAATCTACGTCAGCGGAGATGGTTGGAGCTGTTGAAGGATTATGACATGAATGTTCCCTACCATCTAGGTAAGGCTAATGTTGTAGCTGATGCTTTGAGCAGGATGAGCATGGGAAGTACATCCCACGTTGAGGATGAGAAGAAGGAGTTGGTGAAAGATGTAGACAGACTGGCCAGACTGGGTGTGCGATTGTTCACTCTACTAGTGGGGATGTTTCAGTTCATCCTAGTTCTGAATCATCCTTGGTAGTTGAAGTCAAGCAGGGTCAGCATCTAGATCCTGTGATGATGGAGCTGAAGGACTCAGTGTTGATGAAGATGAATGAGTCTTTCGCTTTGGGAGGTGATGGCATACTTAGGTACAAGGACAGGTTGTTTGTACCAGATGTGGATGATTTGCGGATCAGGATTGTTGCAGAGGCCCATGGTTCCAGATATTCCATACATCCAGGTTCCACCAAGATGTATCATGATCTTAAGCAGATTTATTGGTGGGATGGCATGAAGAAGGACATTGCAGAATATGTGGCCAAGTGTCCTAATTGTCAGCAGGTTAAGGCAGAGCATCTTAAGCCTGGCGGTCTGACTCAGATTATTGAGGTTCCGACTTGGAGTGGGAGTCCATTAATATGGACTTCGTGGTTGGTCTTCTGAGGACTAGGAGGTACCATGACTCCATATGGGTTATTGTGGACAGATTGACTAAGTCTGCCCACTTTATCCCTGTGAAGTCTACTTATAGAGCCGAGGATTATGCGAGACTCTACATTGATGAGATTGTGATATGGCATGGGACTCCTTTGTCTATCATTTCAGATAGAGGAGCTCAGTTTACTTCACATTTCTGGAGATCTTTCTAGAAGAGCTTGGGCACGCAGGTAAAGCTTAGCACTGCCTTTCATCCTCAGACAGATGGGCAGGCAGAGTGCACCGTTCAGACATTAGAGGACATGTTGAGGGCGTGTGTGATTGACTTCAGAGGTAGCTGGGATGACCATCTGCCTTTGATATAGTTCTCGTATAATAATAGTTATCACTCCAGCATTGGAATGGCACCGTTTGAGGCACTGTATGGTAGGAGGTGTAGATCTCCAGTTGGGTGGCTCGAGGTTTGAGAGTCATCCATTTTGGATCCAGAGATCATTCATGAGGCCTTAGAGAAGGTCAGAGTGATTAGGGACAAGTTGGCTACTGCTTACAGTCGGCAGAAGTCATATGCAGACAACAGAAAATGGCCCTTAGAATTTGATGTTGCTGACCAGGTCTATCTGAAGATATCACCTATGAAGGGGGTGATGAGGTTTGGCAGGAAGGGGAAGTTGAGTCCGAGGTATGTTGGGCCATACGAAATCCTACAGCATGTGGGTGAGGTGGCCTATGAGTTAGCATTGCCTGCGGAGCTAGCTTCTGTCCATCCAGTCTTTCATGTCTCTATGTTGAAGAAGTGCCTAGGTGATCCAGCATCAATTCTACCTGTTGAAGGTTTGGGGGTTGGTGAAGACTTGTCTTATGAGGAGGTACCTGTTGAGATCTTAGACAGACAGGTCAAGCGGCTGAGGAACAAGGAGCTTTCCACAATGAAGGTATTGTGGAAAAATCATCTTGTTGAGGGTGCTACATGGGAGGCTGAGGCCGACATGAGATCCCGCTACCCTCATCTTTTCAGCTCTTGAGGTTAGACTTCCTACTCTTAAGTCTATGTTTACTTATCTCTCCGTATTTTGTTGTTGTTGCTTGACTGTGCATAGTGATTTTGTTATGATCTGAATGGCAGTACGATATGTAGTGGTAGTGTCATTCGGATACGAATGTTCCTAAGCGGGGGATAATGTAACAACCCTAAAAATGAATAAGATAAATACTTAAGGTGTCAAGAATGCTTGCGATTAGACCAAGGTTCCCACGGATTGATATGCGTAGAACCAGACCTCAGAACCCTAACTACGACCAAGCCAACTAACTTGGGGAGTTAGTTGAGCTTGGAAAGGTTGGAACCAACCAAGTAAGGCTCTCGAAAACGAATATTTAATCGAATGAGTCTTTACCAGAATTAAAAAGAAGAAATCTTGAGTTTTGTGGGTCCAAGGGTAAAATGGTATTTTCTAGGCCAAGGGTAATATTGTAATTACCCTGAGGACTTAATTAATTAATTAATTTAAAGAATCAATTCTGGTTGGGTCAACCAGAAGTGACCCATTTTCGCGAAAGGGTGTCACTCGGGTTCGAGCCCCACTAGAAGCAACGAATTGATGATTTAATCATTAATTAAAATCTGATTTTTATAAGGAAAATGGTCCGTTCACGTATTAGTTGAAATAAATCAGATTTTATTAATTTAATTAAACCCTATTTTGACTAAGTCTTGAATTAGAATCCTAAACCTAAGCTAACACTCTCCTAACACGTCTATCACACCCTCACACGATCAAACAAACTATCTCCAAGATATCTCTGCCAAACAAATAACGTGAAGAATAGAAAGTTTAACCAAGGTTCTTCACACTTGAAGAACTCAAACGAATTTTAAAGAAAAACAACGTTAATCACACGTTAGGCTTAGGGAGGTTTGTCCGTCGAAGTGGTGTTTACATTTAGAGGGTTGGACGTGATTCTGGAGAAGGTTTGGGCAGCAACATCAACGTTTGAACATCGATTAAGGTATGGGTTTCTTCTCTCTTGGTCCCTTTCCCAAGAGACCCCTTACGATTCAAGATATTCACTCTGAAACTAGGGTTGTTTCCCCGATGCATGTCCTTGTCACTAGCTCCCAATCATTTCGTAGGTTGGGTTTGTTTGCTGGTAGATTTAGGTATGTGTGATGTTTTTATGTTGAAGGTGAATATGTTTATGTGCGTGAAATCACGAAAATGACAACCAATGTGTAATCGAAAAAAATGATGTGTGTGTGTGCACGTTTGGCAGTGAGTTTAGCCACTGTTTTGGAGACGTGTAAGGCATGTTATTTCTTGTGTTTTATGTGCTAAAGTTGTGCATAATGTGATGTTCATATGATATGTGAAGTTACAAATTTTGAGTGAAAATACTTGACTAATGTAACCCCTAAACTACACCTAATTACACACTAAGTGCTTGGTGAAATGCCCTAAGAAACTAACATGAAAAGGTTGATGAAAGGAAGCTAAAAATTATGAATAAATTTCCAGATTAGTGTACTTTAAATTTCGTTCAAAAAGGGGGTTGAAATCTGGAAATTTAATACATTTAAAAGAGGTGAGGCCACCAGGATTCGAACATGTGACCTCACTCTTTAGCTACTGGTTTTCGCGAGAAAGGAAAAGAAAAAGGGGGCTTGGGGAATCAAAATGGGGTCTGCTGGGTTAGTAGGAAGAGAACAAGAATTAAAATAAGAAAATGGGAGGCGTGGGAATCAAACCCACGACCTCCAGGTAGCGAGTGAAGGAAGAGAAAAATAAAGAAGAAAATGTGAGGCGTGGGAATCGAACCCACGACCTCAAGGCTGGAAATGGAGAGGAGCGAAATAATTAATAAAACAAGTGAGGCTGTGGGGGCTCGATCCCACAACCTCACTACCAAAAACACTTAGCCTAGGGGAATTAAATTAAAATAAATAGGAGGCTGTGGGGGTTCGAACCCACCACCTCACAGCCTCTAGAGAAATTAAGAGGAATAATAAGGAGGCTGTGGGGGTTCGAACCCACAACCTCCCAACTCCCCAGCGAAATAAATAACAAAAATAAAAGAGGTTGTGGGGGTTTGATCCCACAACCTCTTGGTTTAGGCGAATTGGGACAAGGAGATTTTAAGAAAAAATAAAAAGGGGTTGTGGGGGTTCGAACCCACAACCCTTCGGCCAAACTAAGGGAAAAAGCAAGTAGAAAATTAAATATACAATGTTAATGTTGGGGTTCAATTTAGGGTCCCAATGTCATGGAGATTAAAAATAAATCAATGAAAAATGTAAATGTTATCCAAGTGATTCGAACTTGGGTTTCTTTGCCCAAACTTCCGTATTGATACATAAGTCATACGTTAACAAAATATCCAATAATAATGCCACCTACTTAGATCGAAATCAAGATCTTGGCATATATACAAGATACATAAGTCTTGTTCTACATAATCTTAGGAAAGTATGAATCACTTAACGAATTATGAATGAATCCTCGTGGTTTATGTGTATAGACTCATAAGTCTAGCATACGTTTTAAAGAAGTGAACCTAAGATGTATGTAATGAAATGATGTAACCCTAGAAGGGTTAAGTATGAGTGTAAAACACACTAAATGGCCTAGTGCATTGGCATACGATGAAAATGATTATTATGAAATGACGAAACCCTAGAATGGTTAAGTAAGGGTGTGAAACACACAAATGGCCAAGTATATTGGCATATTATGAAATGAACATTCACGTGAAATGGGGTGAGTAATTATGAAGAGCAAATGTGCTAATGTTAATGAATGTGGTGAAAACATGATATGAGGCTAATGTAAAAGATGAGAACAATCTCAAATGAGCCTAAGTAAATGTTACCAAAACGTACTCACCTATGAGAGTGTAAAGTTAATGAAGAGACCAGTGTCTATGAACACTCTAATGAAAGTATTGAGATTCACACACTTAATGCTAATGATGAGATGAGAAATCATCTAATGAGCTATGATGTCCTCCTACTAGAAGCCATCTTCCATGACGTATGAGTTGAATGTAATGGAACTTTATACTGAGCACCGATAGACTAGCTATGAGCGGTGATGCCTTCTTTAGGGAAGGGCGGAGGTTCAGGTAACTCTCATGAGATGAGACTGTCCGGCTTGCCGGGTATGGGTCTTCTTATATCTCCTGGTCTTCAAACCTATACTGCCAATATAGGGATCTGGCGGGGTTAAATTCCCATGTACGCTAGCAAGTTTTTGGGTCACCTTGGCCGGTGATTCCACCTCTTTTTGGTTTGGGGGAGACACTGGATTTAATGATGCTCACATGATCTATGTCGGTTAATGTTAAAGTTCCCAATGAATGAATGAGGCCAGCCTCAAATGAAGGACATAACGAAATGAATGATACCAAAGGTTTTAGGATAGGATAATCAAGAGGTGAGCTAGACTCAGGTAATGAAAATAGGTTATTCTTGATCATTGCACAGCAAACCCGATGAAAGTCTTAATCTACACCCTAGGTATAGCTGGTGTTTACACTGGTCTATGAACGAAATGAAATGAAGTACGTACGAATGAATGAAGCAGACTTTGTGTTTGCTAATTAAGACTCCCTAGTTGAGGTCCCATATGTTGAGCCCTCATTTTGGAAAGTCTTAATGTCAAGTCCATGATTCCAAGGTCTCATGGCATAGAAATGAATGATATGAAAGAAGCTATGTGCTATATGTTATGTGCTATGATATGTGCTATGTGTAAGATGTTATGTGCTGTGAGCAATATAATATATATGACGATGCATGTTACTCTCATTGCATGACTTTCCTAATCCAAATTTGGATAGCTAATTGACTTTCCTAATCCAAATTTGGAAAGCTCACTGACTTTCCTAATCCAAATTTGGAATGTTTACTAACTTTCCTAATCTCAATTTGGCAAGTCCACTGACTTGACTTTCCATAATCATGTTATTAGGAAAGAGCTATCTTTTCTCATGCATGTCCTTGGTGTGTACTTGCATATACCCATACTGAGTACAAGTGTGTACTAACCCTATACTACTCTACAATTTTAGGAGCATTGTATTGATGTCATTTTGGCAAGTACATCATTATTACTATATTACAGTATTTCTTTCATTTCATGATCTTAATATTAGATGGTTGATGGTGAACGGTTATGTATTAATGAGAATGTTTAATAAGTAAGTTAAGAAACAAAAAGTTTCAAATTTTCCGCTAAAATTAACCTAGATGAAGTAAGAATGACGTATGTAGGCTTGTCTGCGACCTCTGAGAGGTCAACAACGCCGGTCTCGTCTGGGGTCTAGATTCCGGTCGTGATAATTTCTTAAGCTAAAAGTTTGAAATATTCATATACACGAGTTCATTCAATTTTTAACATGAAAATCATCAATTCATACAATAATAAATACATTTAAATCGTTAGAACATTTTTACAAGAATACCCATGCTTAAAATCAAAGATAGAAGGAAATAAAGTTTGAAAACCCTTTTTGAAGTCTTTTGGAAATGGCTCCTTGAATGGAGAGGGTTCAAGGATGGATACCAAACCTCAAAGAGAAGGAACCCACTAATATTTTATGAAGATACACGTCCAAACCAGACCATTCTTTCCCTCTTTGAGTGTTAGCTCCAGTGGTGACTTTGAAGGAGTTTTCTTTAGTGAGGGAGTTTGAATATTTGAAGTGAGGGTCTTGTCTAGGTCTAGGACTTAAAACTAACCTAATATAACTTAAAAACCCTAAAAATATCAGCCTAGGGTCATAAACTACTTGGGGTGAATTTACCAAACACCCCAAGACGTAATAGGCAAAGGGCAACGTTTTGAGCAGTCACCATCGACGGACCAACCAACGGTCCGTTTGTCAAAGGACGGACCGTTGGTGGGGGTTTCGTTGGTTGGGGCTGCAACTCACCAACCTGCAGGTTTTCTTACCCCAAACGACGTACCAGGTCGACTGGCCGTTGTCTGGTCGACTGGCCATAAACTGGCTCGTCAATGGCCACTGCTTTTTGGCAGTTTCATCTAAGTCTTGGGCCCTTCATCTAGGGCCCCTTGTGGGTCCTATGTGGGGTCGTGCCCAGATGTTACACCCCTAAACTAAGTCGTATAGGTATTAGGAACATCTCACATAATTTTCAAGCAAAACGAACAAGTAAAACTCACTCAAACACAACAAGACACAAGAACACTTTCAAAGGCATATCTTCTGAACGTCATGGACGTCCTTGGGCGTTTGACCTCCGAATATAACCAAACATAATAAACTGCCTAATAACCTTAAAGTAACTCGTTTAAAACAAAATTAACTCACGAAACACTCGCGAGGCTCTAGTTCACCTTAGTTCATTTTGGGGCGTTACAGTTTGTCTCGACCCCCAAGTGCACCCTAAAAGAAGGTATCACTATTGAGTCATAAAAAGGTTTACTTGACCCTTTCTGTTCTTGTAAAAGCCTCTTAACTATTGTTCATTACATAAGATATGAAAAGTAGTGTGGAATTAAAACATTTCACGACATTAATAATAATAAGGAAATATCTTTTATAAATACTACGGATATGTCTCGTCATCACAAGACAAATTAAAGATACAACTTAAATATCTTAGGGACATGACCCTTTACATTGAAAGAAAACTATATAATAAGTCTTATACAAGTCTTAAAAGAGAACTACAAAAAAATAGACTATGTCCGCGAATACAGGAGGACATACCGAGTCCTGAGATAGTCAACTTCCAAAGCTTTTCTTCTACACTTCCACATGTTTCTAGCCTATAATTAAAGAGTATAGAAAAATATGGGGTTAGTAAAATCATTGTACTAAGTATGGCATTATGCAAAAACATGCAAAAGAGGAAATTTTACTTGAAATAAAGCTTAATTGATATATAAGTAATACCTTCATGAATATTGTAGCAAAACAACATATAAATAATCATTAGCATATAAGGTAAAACTTCCATAATTTTATAACCAAATAACACTTTACAGTGAACTCAAGAAACTTAACACTGAAATTACATCCATTTCATCTTACAGAGAACCCATTCCATTACCACTTACTGTGAGCTTATTTTCCTTGAAGTTTCTCTATCCAAAGTTATCCTATGACTCACTGGTAAGATATGAAGGAAGCGCCCATACAATCCCTTCAATACACACCTATGTGATCCATAAGAATACCGATCATAGGCTTACTTCACGCTGGTAACAAGCCCACACTCAACATCAAAGACACTAAAGGAACATGCTTACATTTAATGACTTCACATAAGAACCCTTCTCCAAGACAACCCCCAAGTTACACATAGTGCAATGTGAAAGTACCATCCCATACTACTACACCAACTAAGTGCTCCTTCAAGATTCCATTAGATAAGGAACATCATATTCATCATTCATAAACTTCATCATACAAAACATAACCTTAACATGACATTAGACACTAAGTCACGTAACTTCATCTACATGGAATAATGACCCATTCATACATTCATATAAAGATACATGAAGACTCCCTCCAAATGTCTAATTTTGCAATGGATAGATAGCGACCCATACCAACACCTACCTTAATTAGTAAACCCTTTAGAAGACATAGTTCATTGCATTTTTTTGTGGGGTCTAGCTTTAACCGACATAGACCATGAGAGCTAGACATAGAATCCCGATATTAACCCCTACCGGATGAGGGATCCCCACTTGCCTAGGGTAGGGTCATTCTTGAGCCTTAAAATGGATTCTCCATTAGGTACTCCTATGCGGGCGCGTAGTTAAGGGATGAGGAGATTGCTCCTAGGTTACTCATCCTCTACTATAGAGGAGTACTCATCTCAAGAGGTACATTGGTTACCACATCTCTACTCGCGAAGTGTAGCCACCCTTTCTTCAAATCCTCTCGGTGCTAAGCATAACTCACCCACAGAGTCTTAAACATTCATTACTAAATGTTAAGGGATAAATAATGGACATCACATCTCAACTCATAAAGGGTATCCATCATTCAACCTATCTTAGAAAGCTATTTGAAATAGTGAGGTTGCTACTAAACACTTCATCTCAACTATCGACGAGTGTCCACCCCCAAAATCCCACATTCACATTCGTTAACTTCATTTATTAATTCAAGGTATGTGTTTGAGTATATGTGAGTACACCTTTCACATAATCACCACTTTCATAACATTTATTTCTAAACATGTTGATACGTTCATTCATCATATAACACACACTAGAATGCTTCACATCTTCATATACTTCACATAGGCATAATCTATACAAGATATACAATTCAATCTTCACATTGCAGAACAACATGAACATCATCATCATCACTTTACTTCACATATCATGCCTTCATGGCATACTCATATTACACACATGCATACATATATCCATATACTTCAAGTAAATACCGCTACCAAAGGTGGACCATACCATTTAAGAGCATTTCACAGTAAGAGTTAGACAATATAACCAACTTAGCATCCTTTCAAGATTTCACCACTTATTCTCAATTTCACCAATAATTTATCATAAAATAGTCCTTAAGTCAGTATGTAATCACAATATAACAATAAAGAAACCATAGCTCTAAGATTATCTACTAATGTTCATTAAAACCATTTCTTAAGCTAAAAGTTTTAAATATGCATAAGAATGGGTTCATTGGGGTTTTGAAAATAAAAGCATCAAATGTTACTAAAAGAACATATTTGGTCCTTGAAACGATTTCATGCAAAGACCCATGCTTAGAGTCAAAGATAGAAGAAGTTGGAGTTTGCAACACTTTTTGAAATCTCTTTGAAGTGGCTCCTTCAATGGAAGAAAGTTCAAGGGTAGGCTACCATACCTCAATGTGAAGATGCCCACGATTTTTGATGAAGAAAACGTCCAAACCCTTCCCTTCTAGCCCTTCCTTGACTTCTAGCTTCTATCGAGTTTGAGAGAGTTCTTTCAATAGGGAGGGGTTTTGAACATTTGAAAATGAGTTCCTGTCTAGCTCTAGGAATATAAACAAACTAAAAACATCTTAAATACCCTAAAGCAATCATCAAAGGTTCATAAATGACTTGGGGTTAATTTATTAAAACACCCCAAGCCTGGCAGATTTTTGGACAGTTTTTCACAGGTGCAAACGACTGCTTCATCGATGCATTGTAGACCCACCTACAGACCGTCCTGATGGTCTGTGATTTTAGTCAGATACTCAATATTTGGGTGCTCAAGCGCCCTAGACCAAGTCTGAACCTACGCCCTAAACGAAGGGGCGTCGATTGCCTCCGTTGTTTGAGGCTGGTTTTGGACAATCCTAGCAATTTCTACCTAAGCATTGTGGTTCTCTTCTAGAGAACCCTGTGGGTCCTTGGTGGAGAAGTACCCATATTTTAAACCCCTATATATGGTCACCTAGGCCTTAGGAAGTCCCACCATCAATTTGTACCATTAACAACACTCCAAACATGTTAAGGCACACAAAAACTCACCTAAGCGCATAGGCGTCTAGTCGTCAAATGTCATGAATGTCCCTTGATGTTTGACTTCCAACCATACCAAACTGACTTCAAACATTAAAATTATCTAGTTTAACACATTATTAACTCATGAATTTCAACCTAATTCGTGATGAGGGTCCTTACAATAGGAGACTAACCCCTTCTATAATCATGTCATTAGCTCATTAGGTATTGCATAAGAATATCTTTTCATAAACCCTTCATTTGTGAGATCAACACATCATACTCATATCGTAGTAAGTCAAACAAGTGATTCATATGCAACCTTGTATCATCACACCTATAACATGATCTCACAATTAAAAATATTCATAACATTTCATAACATTCATCATATAATCATCTTCTTAATCGAATAACATATAATACTTCAATTGAATATCATCAACAAGTATAATCCATCATCATTGAAGTAAAGAACTCAATATCATAAAGTCTTACAAATAGCCTCAATAAGCCTCCTTGAAGATCTTACTATCAATCTAACAATATTCATCCATAAATTCACTTAATATCATCGTATTATAGTAATATATACAATAACTAACTCAATTGTATCATCACTAATCAAATCAACCTCAATTCATAACCTAGGGTTAGGGAAAAAGGTTCAATCATGAATTCTTTCATAGAACTATGTCAAATTCTAAGAACTACAACAATTGACCAATATTCAATAATAATATATCAATAATAGTCAAAGGAAATCAATATCAAATCAATTTGAAAGATCATTCATGAAATTAGAAGAAAACCAATGTTTTTGACATCATTGGAAACCAATTTTGAAGAGCCTCTTGGGTTAAGAGATCCAAAGAGTGAATAGCTTCCATACCCTACTATTCGTTGATTTTTGATGGAGAAAATATTGAGTCTTCAAGCCCTTGTGAACCTTGAATCTTGGTCTTCAATAAGGTCTTGGAATATAGAGAGAAACTAAAGAGAAGTTGGACGGAATTGGGTTTAGGAATTATGAAGTGTTAAGTTAGTTTATGACTTAGGGTAGCTTATATAGTTTTTACTTTAACTTAATTAACTACCCCTTAACCCATAATTAATCCCCTAACTAATTATCCAACTAAACTACTAATTTAAAAACATACCAATGAAGTGGACCCTCAAACCACAAAGGCCCGTCTATTGTCCATACACCAGCCGATGCCCTTGTACTGTCAGGGAGTCATTTGTGATAGAGAGCGTATTTTTGGACCCTTTTTGAAAATAAAATAAGTGCCAACCAACGACACCATCGACAGAGCGTCGATCAAATGACTGATCATCATTTGGTCTCGTGCTTGCACACTGTCCAAATGACAGTTTTGAGTCAAATGATAGGGTCCTCTCCAAGGACCCTTAGGGTAGTCCTTCTGTAACACTCCCAAAGTCCAAGACCTAATCTAGAGTCTCACATATTGGTCTAAGGTTGTTAACACTTTTTTAAGACCTAAAATAACTTTTATAAGTAGTTTAGGATGTTTTAGTGTCAAAATGTCAAGAGACATCCATAACGTCCGGTGACTAGTGAAAGAGGTACTAGTGTGTCTTAGCCTATTTCACGGGGTTTTAGGAATTGGAATTTGATCAAATTGGGTGGAATGGTATTAAACATGTATTAGAGTATGTTTAGGGTTGAAACATCAAGGTATGACTCCACAAGGACCACCCTAGGGGTCCTTGGGGACGACCCTTGCATTTGACCCAAATCTGCAAAATGAGGCAGTGGCTACCAACGATTGAAGGTGACAAACCGTTACTTGGGTGACGGGGAGTCGATGCTTCCGTAGTCCCATACTCAGACACTTTTGAAAAGTGGCCAAAAAGACAAGTTTGTGATAACATCTACGGATGTGCAGGACGATGGTGGGAGTCAAGCGTCGACTAACGTACGGACCACAGGTCAGGGTCTCATAGGTCATGTCAGTAATTTCACTACCAAGTTTTAAGTGAAGTCAATTAATTATCAAATTAGTTAGGGGTTTAATTTGGAGTTAAGGGGTGGTTAATTAAGTTAGTAAAATGACTATATAAGCTACCCTAAGTCTAAACCCAACTTAACACCCCACATTCCCAAACTCAAATTACTCTTCCTTCTCTCTACTTTCTCTCTCCCAAAGAAGACTCCATTGAAGGGATAGTTGTAAGGGTTCTTGGCCATAAAGAACATCACTTTTATCCATCAATATTCAAGGATTTAAAAGGTATGGGAACCTTTCACCTTTCGGATTCCTTTTCTAAATTGATTCCCAAAAGATGATTTGAACATGGGATTCTTTCTAATCCGAAATTGATCTTTCATATTGTATTGTTCTTGATTTCTAATGATTATTATGGTTATATTATGATGTATTATTATTTAATTATGATAGTTCTTGATGTTAAACCTAGTATGTGGAATAGATAATGAATTGACCCAAATTCCTTAACACTAGGTTATGAACTCATGTTGAATTGATTAGGATTGATGCAATTGACTTAGTGTTTGTGTTAATTACTATTATAATGATGTTATCACACCTATTTATGGATGAGTTTTGTTAGTTGATGGAAGACCATGGATGATGGCTTTTGAAGGATAATTAGTAAGACTTTATGATCTTGAACCTTTACTTTAATTGTGATGGCATGTACTTGGTGATGAAGTTCAAATGAAGAATATCTTGTGATTGTATTATGTAGGTGTTGGTATGATGATGCAATTTAAATATCTTGATTATGTTAAGGTGTAAGATTATGTTTAAAATTTAATTATATAATGTTGGTTGTGAATTACCTATGTGCCTTATTATGACATGATGATGATAATGTGTTGATCTCACATATGAGGGTTGTATTGAAATAATATTCTCATGAAATTCATAATGAGATAATGACTATGAATATAAAAGGGGTTAGGCTCGTATGACCTAACTAAGTTACGATTGTTAAAGGAAAACTTAAAGACATATCAAAAAGGGACTCTAGCTTAGCACCGAGTGAAGTAGTAGTGAGAAGTGTCCCTTCCTAAGTAGGGAAGGTACGTTCACTATTATACTGAAGATATTGGAGACTATAATGCAATGTGCATAAAGAGGGTCCCAAGCATATCACCTAGTTCTTGAACTATGTGGCCCCCATAAGATTACTAGCTAGTGGATCCACCTAGAATGGTATGTTCATGTTTTGGTACTACCTTGGCAAGTAATCCACCTTCTTTTGGTATAGGGTTTCATGAAACCAGATTCAATATTTAGCTCTTGTTGTCTATGTCGGTTAAGGCAAGTGTTACCAAAAGTAAAGAGAAGTAATAAAGTGGACACTAAACAGGGTGACTTAAGGGGTTTGACTTAGTCTAGGTAGGTGTATGGGACTCTACCTATACATTGAGCTAGTTGGCCTTAAGGAAAGTCCTAGAAGGTTTTTCTTATGTCTTATAAAGTAAATGCTATGCATATGTTGACTTTACATGGTTATGATACTATATGATGTTAGTTTCACTTATGAACATGTTTTTGGTTTATATTACTAAATATGGTGATGACTACTCTTGATACTATATTATGTGAGGTTAGACATTGCTTGTGATCCTTTTTTTGGTATACTTGGTTGAGTAAGGTTATGGGGCTTTATTTGTCCATTGCACTTGTAGACTTCATGGTTTGTTATGAGTATGGGTCTTGCATATGATTTATTGTTATGAACTCTTATACATGCTTTATTGTTATAACATGATGTTTAAGTTGTTTTGATTATGTATGTCACGACCCGCAAGTACACCCTAGAAGTTTATAACGCCCCAAAATGAACTAAGGTGAACTAAAGCCTCATGGTTGTTTCTTGAGTTAATTTTAAGTTAAACGGAGTTAGTTTGGTGTCCTTAGGCAGTGTGCAAGGTTTGGTTAAGTTTGGTGTTCAATCGACCAAAAACGTCCATGACGTTCGGATGATATGCCTTAGAATGTACTTGTATGTCTTGGCGAGTTTGGATGAGTATTATGTGTTCGTTTTACTTGAAACATGCGTCGGATGTTCCTTAGACCTAGACGAATTAGTTTAGGGGGTTGACGTCTGGGCACGACCTCACCTAGGACCCCAAGGACTCTAGATGAAGGGCCCCAGGACTTGGGCAAGTCTGCCCATCAGTAGCTCACGACGGCCATGGCGACGGTCCGTCGTACTCAGGACGGTCCGTCGTACTCAGGACGGTCCATCGTACTCAGGACGGTCCGTCGTACTCAGGACGGTCCGTCGTACTCAGGACGGTCCGTCATACTCAGGACGGTCCGTCGAGCCAGGGCGTCGTGGGTGACAGAGAGTGAAATTGGGACAGGCTCCATTTAGAAGCCAAGTGTTCCTCGACGGAACCCCGTGATGGTCCGTGGTGGACGTGACGGTCCGTCGAGGAGGTCTCGTCGACGAAGCCTGCCAGTGCATGATTTAAAGGCTGCCAGCTTAGGGTGTTTTATGTAAATACACCCCAAGCCTTATAAGACTCTCTTACACCCTAAACCTAGAGAAGAGCCCCCTTTTCTATTCAAGATCCAACTCTCTCTTTCTCTCAAGAAAAACTCTCTCAACTCTCTTGGAAGCTAGAAGTCAAGGAAGGATAGGAGGACGGATTGGGAATTGTTTCTTCATCAAATTCGTGGGTTTCTTTCTCCTAAAGGTATGGTATCCATTCTTGAATACCTTTCCATTCAAGAAGCCAACTTCCAAAATGGTTTTCAAAAGGGGTTTTAAACTCAACTTCTTCTAAACTTTGATTTCTATTATGGGTCTTCTTTTAACTAAGTTTTAATGGTTTAAATGTATTTATCTTGGTTTGAATAGATGGTTTTGATGTTAAAACTCCATGAAACTCTTGTATATGCATACTTCAACTTTTGGCATGAAAATGGGTTATGTGAGCATGATTTGAGTAAGGTATGAATTTGGGTCTTCTTGTGTATGTCATGTTGGTGTAGCTACTGCCCTAAGGGCCTTCATATGGTGAAATATTGATAAATTGCTTATGGGTAATGATGGTTTGATTTGTTGATGAGTTGCTCTTATTGTATAGTTCTTATTATGAATTGCTATTTGAGTGGTATGGTCCACCTTATGGGTGGCGGTGCTAATTGATGAACTTGATGTTACTTAGTATGGTTTGAGTATGTGACCTTGAAGGTCTAATATGTGAAATGAAGATATATTGGAAATGGGTCTTATGTTGTGTTTGATGTAGCTTGAATTGCATGTTTGACCTAGTTTATGTCTAAATGAAGTATATGAGAAGTATGTAGAGTGTGTAGCTTGATGAATCAAGGTTAAAGTATGAGTAGAACTTGATGAAAATGAAATGATGCTTATATGCAAGGTGTGCACATGTACACACACACTCTTCTAAGATTTGTATTATGTCAAGTTGAGCAAAAAGGGGAAATCTTGAGGTGGACACACTTCGTGAGTTGAGATGTAGTGTCTAGTAACAACCTCTCCATTTCCTAGTGAGCTTTCTATGATAGACTTTTATGTTGAGAAATCCGTGTGGAGTTATGCCTAGCACCGAGAGGATATGAAGGGGAGGTGGATTGCACTTCGTTAGTTGAGATGTTGTAATCCAAAGTACCTCTTGAGATGAGTACTCCTCGTTAGTAGAGAGTGAGTTACTTAGTAGCAATCTCCTTATCCCTTAACTATGTGCCCGCATAGGTGTAGCTATTGGAAAAGCCATGTAAACGCTAAGAAGCATGACCTTACACTAGGCAAGTAAGGATCCCTCATCCGATAGGGGTTAATATCGGGATTCCATGTCTAGCTCTCATGGTCTTTGTCGGTTAAGCTAACTCCCACAAAAGAATTGATTTGAAACTAATTATCTTGTGTATTGTTGAAATTGTGTATGTATGTCGTGAAGTGCTCAATCCACATTAGTTACCAAGTAGGAGCATTGAGTGGGAGTAGTAGTATGGGATGCTATTCTCACATTGCACTCGGTGTGACCTATACCTACTATGGGAGAAGAGTACCTTCATGAAATCCGTGTGAATGAGTACTATGGTGTAGTGTTATGGAGGATTATTGTGGAGTACTTGAGTAAATGGAATCCATTAGGAGTACTAAGTGGGAGTGGTAGTATGGGATGCTACTCTCACATTGCACTTGGTATGACCTATATTTCCATGAGTGTTTTGCATATGTTAGCCAAGGGCGTGGATTTGATTTCTAACGAAGTAAGCCTAAGATTAGGTAGTTTTAAGGGTCGCTTTGGTGTGCTTTGAAGGGAGGTGTAATGAGAGTCCCTTCTTGGCTCACCTTAGGGAGTCTTAGAATAACCTTGGGTTAGGGCAACTTCAAAGAAAAAGGGTTCATATGACTTGGACCGTGCCTTTCACTGTAAGGTCTTCATGGTAAGAATTCAAAATGTTCACTATGATGCTTTATTCAATTTTATTGCAAGTTTAGCAAAGTTAATTGAAATGTTCCTTTTGCTTACTTTAAGTTTGGTAAGATAGCCATAAAGTATTAATTGTTGATTCTTATGTGGGTTTGCTTCTAGATTCATGAAGGTTATATTTGAATTGCATAAAAGCTATCTTTACTAAAATGTCCCTTTTTGCATGTTTTTGCATATGCCATACTTAGTACATTGTTGTACTAACCCCATACTTTTTATACCTTATGAGTATAGGTTGGAAGCCTTTGGAGGATCGAAGTTGAAGCTTAGGAATTCTATCTCTCAAGACTTGGGTATGTCCTCATATATTCGAGGACATAGTTTTTATGTTTCTTAGTTTTCTTATTAAGACTTAAAAATGTATTTATTCTATTGTAAAGGGGCGTGTCCCTAAGATTCTAAGTTGTGTCTTTAAGTTGGCTTGTGACGATAAGGTTTCCTAGTAATTATGAAAAGACTCCTTTATTTATTATTATCGTGAAAAGTTTTAATTCCGCACTACTTTTCATGCTTTATGTTATGAATGCGAGTTAGAGGGCTTGTACCAGACTCCAAAGGGGTCAAGTACGCCGGTCACGATTCGAAGGTTTTCCCTAACTTCTAGGGGGTGCTTTCGGGTCGTGACAAGACTTGGTATCAGAGCATAAGGTTTTGGGAAATAGTTTAAGGTCTGAAAGTCTCACAAGCCACATCTAGTAGTATCTTGGTCATTGGTGTGAGTCGCGACACATCCATGGACAAGAGGCTATAGGATGCTAGAAGTTTCACTTTCTTCTCTATTCTAGTATCGTGCCTTAGAGTTGAGTATATAAGGTGTCTATTCTCAACCTCTTCTTTTGTGTTTTTAGGACATGAATACAAGGAGATCGACCGCTAGAAGAGAGGAGGGAAGTGTACAAAATGAGAGAGTCCTTCCCCATGTTGACCAAGTTCCTATTGTTGTCTTAGGGGAGGAAAATGAGGAGGTTCCTCTTCAAGAACCTCAAGTGCCTCCTATGCCTCAAGCTCCTTTTGTTGAGGGTGATATGACTAATGCGGAGTTGAGGGCTGCCCTAATGAACTTGACCCAACTCATGACGGCTCAAGCTCAAGTTGTCAACAATCACTTTGTGGGCCAAGCTAACCTAGGAGATAGGCCCCAACCAAATGCTAGTACTCCCGCTTCTAGGATTCGGGATTTTATGAGGATGAACCCTCCTACTTTTCATGGCACTAAGGTGGATGAAGACCTACAAGGCTTCATAGATGAGGTTTTCAAGGTGGTAGATGCTATGGGTGTGACCCCTAGGGAGAAAGCGAAATTGGCCGCTTACCAACTTAAGAATGTTGCTCAAGTGTGGTATGAGCAATGGAGGGGTGAGAGACCCTTAGAAAGAGGACCAGTTGATTGGGAGGAATTCAAAGAGGCTTTCCTAGATAGATTCTTTCCTTTAGAGTGGAGGGAGAAGAAGATGGTTGAATTCATGAACCTCCGTCAAGGGGGAATGAGTGTGCAAGAGTACTCTCTCAAATTCACCCAACTCTCTAAGTATGCCCCAAACATGGTAGCCAACCCTAGGGCTAGGATGAACAAGTTTGTGATGGGCGTGTCTAGCTTGGTGGAAAAAGAGTGTCGTACGGCTATGCTTCTTAATGACATGGATATCTCTAGGCTCATGGTTTATGCGCAACAAATTGAGAAGTCCAAAATTAGGGAGATAAGGCAAGAGGGTAAGAGACCTAGGTCGGATGATTCTAGTCACCAAAGGCCTAAGAAGAGGTTTTATCCCCAAGATTCTTCTATGGGAAACAAGGATAGGGCTCCAAATCAATCTTCTCAAGGTGGTGGTCATTCCTATGAAAGGGCTAGGTGCCCTACTTGTGGCAAGCAACATGGGGGTAAGTGTCTTGCCGGAACGAATGGTTGTTTTGCATGTGGTAATAGAGGCCACAAGATGAGGGACTGCCCAAACCTTAAATCAAGGGGGAGAGATGTCAATCAAGCTTCCCTAGATCCTAATGCTCCCAAGAAAAACCCTTCCTATGGGATGGGGGCTAGAAAGGATAATTAATCCGGATTGATGGTTTTGGTAAGTCTCAACTCTTGGTTATTGTTGTTTTTGTGTTATGAAATGAGTATATATGGTTTTATAGTTCATACGATCATATCATCTTGATAAATTGCTCAAAGAGTGGAATTTTGAAAGTTTTGTATATTTGACAATGTTACAGTGAGTATTCACTGTGAAAAATTTGCAACTTGAGAAAAATTTGCCTTGCCTTAATTTAAGTTTAATTATGTGCAAAAATTGTTGTATATGAGCATGTTTAATGTTGGAGAAGGTAGCTCCTCCATAAAAGAAGTTTAAGGTTGAGTTTTGACTTTGTGAAGTTTGGCAAAAGTAGTATGTGTTGATAAGTGTTGAAAGTGTGAAATGATGCTACTTGCTAATGGATGCTTTGATTGTTGATGTTTTGATCATGATCTAAATGTATTATATGATGCTAAGTGAAGTCCTTGCTGTTCTTAAAATTTAAGTGTCATTCGAGGACGAATGTTATTCCAAGTGGGGGAGAATATAACGCCCCAAAATGAACTAAGGTGAACTAGAGCCTCATGGTTGTTTCTTGAGTTAATTTTAAGTTAAATGGAGTTAGTTTGGTGTCCTTAGGCAGTGTGCAAGGTTTGGTTAAGTTTGGAGTTCAATCGACCAAAAACGTTCATGATGTTCGGATGATATGCCTTAGAATGTACTTGTATGTCTTGGCGAGTTTGGATGAGTATTATGTGTTCGTTTTACTTGAAACATGCGTCGGATGTTCCTTAGACCTAGACGAATTAGTTTAGGGGGTTGACGTCTGGGCACGACCTCACCTAGGACCCCAAGGACTCTAGATAAAGGGCCCCAGGACTTGGGCAAGTCTGCCCATCAGTAGCTCACGACGGCCATGGCGACGGTTCGTCGTACTCAGGACGGTCCGCCGTACTCAGGATGGTCCATCGTACTCAGGACGGTCCGTCGTACTAAGGACGGTCCGTCATACTCAGGACGGTCCGTCGTACTCAGGACGGTCCGTCATACTCAGGACGGTCCGTCATACTCAGGACGGTCCGTCGAGCCAGGGCGTCGTGGGTGACAGAGAGTGAAATTGGGACAGGCTCCATTTAGAAGCCAAGTGTTCCTCGACGGAACCCCGTGACGGTCCGTGGTGGACGTGACGGTCCGTCGAGGAGGTCTCGTCGACGAAGCCTGCCAGTGCATGATTTAAAGGCTGCCATCTTAGGGTGTTTTATGTAAATGCACCCCAAGCCTTATAAGACTCTCTTACACCCTAAACCTAGAGAAGAGCCCCCTTTTCTCTTCAAGATCCAACTCTCTCTTTCTCTCAAGAAAAACTCTCTCAACTCTCTTGGAAGCTAGAAGTCAAGGAAGGATAGGAGGACGGATTGGGAATTGTTTCTTCATCAAATTCGTGGGTTTCTTACTCCTAAAGGTATGGTATCCATTCTTGAATACCTTTCCATTCAAGAAGCCAACTTCCAAAATGGTTTTCAAAAAGGGGTTTTAAACTCAACTTCTTCTAAACTTTGATTTCTATTATGGGTCTTCTTTTAACTAAGTTTTAATGGTTTAAATGTATTTATCTTGGTTTGAATAGATGGTTTTGATGTTAAAACTCCATGAAACTCTTGTATATGCATACTTCAACTTTTGGCATGAAAATGGGTTATGTGAGCATGATTTGAGTAAGGTATGAATTTGGGTCTTCTTGTGTATGTCATGTTGGTGTAGCTACTGCCCTAAGGGCCTTCATATGGTGAAATATTGATAAATTGCTTATGGGTAATGATGATTCGATTTGTTGATGAGTTGCTCTTATTGTATAGTTCTTATTATGAATTGGTATTTGAGTGGTATGGTCCACCTTATGGGTGGCGGTGCTAATTGATGAACTTGATGTTACTTAGTATGGTTTGAGTATGTGACCTTGAAGGTCTAATATGTGAAATGAAGATATATTGGAAATGGGTCTTATGTTGTGTTTGATGTAGCTTGAATTGCATGTTTGACCTAGTTTATGTCTAAATGAAGTATATGATTATGAGAAGTATGTAGAGTGTGTAGCTTGATGAATCAAGGTTAAAGTATGAGTAGAACTTGATGAAGATGAAATGATGCTTATATGCAAGGTTTGCACATGTACACACACACTCTTCTAAGATTTGTATTATGTGAAGTTGAGCAAGAAGGGGAAATCTTGAGGTGGACACACTTCGTGAGTTGAGATGTAGTGTCTAGTAACAACCTCTCCATTTCCTAGTGAGCTTTCTATGATAGACTTTTATGTTGAGAAATCCGTGTGGAGTTATGCCTAGCACCGAGAGGATATGAAGGGGAGGTGGATTGCACTTCGTTAGTTGAGATGTTGTAATCCAAAGTACCTCTTGAGATGAGTACTCCTCGTTAGTAGAGAGTGAGTTACTTAGTAACAATCTCCTTATCCCTTAACTATGTGCCCGCATAGGTGTAGCTATTGGAAAAGCCATGTAAACGCTAAGAAGCATGACCTTACTCTAGGCAGGTAAGGATCCCTCATCCGATAGGGGTTAATATCGGGATTCCATGTCTAGCTCTCATGGTATTTGTCGGTTAAGCTAACTCCCACAAAAGAATTGTTTTGAAACTAGTTATCTTGTGTATTGTTGAAATTGTGTATGTATGTCGTGAAGTGCTCAATCCACATTAGTTACCAAGTAGGAGCATTGAGTGGGAGTAGTAGTATGGGATGCTATTCTCACATTGCACTCGGTGTGACCTATACCTACTATGGAAGAAGAGTACCTTCATGAAATCCGTGTGAATGAGTACTATGGTGTAGTGTTATGGAGGATTATTGTGGAGTACTTGAGTAAATGGAATCCATTAGGAGTACTAAGTGGGAGTGGTAGTATGGGATGCTACTCTCACATTGCACTTGGTATGACCTATATTTCCATGAGTGTTTTGCATATGTTAGCCAAGGGCGTGGATTTGATTTCTAACGAAGTAAGCCTAAGATTAGGTAGTTTTAAGGGTCGCTTTGGTGTGCTTTGAAGGGAGGTGTAATGAGAGTCCCTTCTTGGCTCACCTTAGGGAGTCTTAGAATAACCTTGGGTTAGGGCAACTTCAAAGAAAAAGGGTTCATATGACTTGGACCGTGCCTTTCACTGTAAGGTCTTCATGGTAAGAATTCAAAATGTTCACTATGATGCTTTATTCAATTTTATTGCAAGTTTAGCAAAGTTAATTGAAATGTTCCTTTTGTTTACTTTAAGTTTGGTAAGATAGCCATAAAGTGTTAAATGTTGATTCTTATGTGGGTTTGCTTCTAGATTCATGAAGGTTATATTTGAATTGCATAAAAAGCTATCTTTACTAAAATGTCCCTTTTTGCATGTTTTTGCATATGCCATACTTAGTACATTGTTGTACTAACCCCATACTTTTTATACCTTATGAGTATAGGTTGGAAGCCTTTGGAGGATCGAAGTTGAAGCTTGGGAATTCTATCTCTCAAGACTTGGGTATGTCCTCATATATTCGAGGACATAGTTTTTATGTTTCTTAGTTTCCTTATTAAGACTTAAAAATGTATTTATTCTATTGTAAAGGGGCGTGTCCCTAAGATTCTAAGTTGTGTCTTTAAGTTGGCTTGTGACGATAAGGTTTCCTAGTAATTATGAAAAGACTCCTTTATTTATTATTATCGTGAAAAGTTTTAATTCCGCACTACTTTTCATGCTTTATGTTATGAATGCGAGTTAGAGGGCTTGTACGAGACCCCAAAGGGGTCAAGTATGCCGGTCACGATTCGAAGGTTTTCCCTAACTTCTAGGGGGTGCTTTCGGGTCGTGACAAAGTTAGGTCAACCCTCGGATCGCGACATGGCGTACTCTACCTCTCGGAGGTCTTGTACAAGCTTATTGACTTCATTACGTAACATCATGCATAATTGGAGGGAATATAAAATCTTTCTTTAAACATAAACAGAAATATATTTCGTAAAAGCGCAGAAGTATGTCTAATATCATTGTGTCAAAAAACATCTATTTTTGACATGAATGAAAATCATTGAGACGCAACCCATATAAAATCTAAAACATATAGAAAGACATAAAGGAACCTAAAGGTTTGTCCTCGAAGCTATGAGGACTCACCATTTCTGCTCTTCTTTGAAACCTTGGAACTCTACCCCTCAAGCAACTATACCTTCTCAAGACCCTGCATGGACAACATGTAGGCAATATGCGTTAGTACGATATGTACTAAGTATGGAAACTACATACCAACCTAAGATATCTCAAAAGGGGTTTGTCAACAATAGATATACTCATAAGAGATAAAGATGTAAGCATATCATGAATATCATAATCATATAAAAGCATCATAAAGCATATAAGAGTTCATACTTACTTACTTGTCCTTCTTACACAAGTGAACTATACCACAAGCTACCTCCAAGTATATTTGTGCAAGGCTAAGGTAGCATCCATATTACTACCAAAGCTAAGTACCTCTCTTTGGTCATTCTTGATCATAATCCACTATCATAATTATTACATATGTTTTCATACTAATGAGCACTATACTCTTCTGGTCATCTCAAAACATGCTTGTGCAATGTACATAAGGCAGCCCATACTACCCTACATACTAAGCCTATCTTGAAAGCCATTCTTAACATGTTCACCCTCCATAGCCTATTCATTACTTATCTTCATCTATTATGATTCTCTCATCTTTAGTCTACTATACTAGGAAAGGCAACTATAGTCCAATCCTATCTTCAATATCTTTTTCATTAGTGACCCTTGGTTATACCTTGTACAATGCAGTCATAATGTCCCATACCACCATTCATGCAAGGTACTACTTTTGGATCATTTCTTTGTTACTTCTTACCTTGGATTCTAGCCACTATCTTTATTTTTGAACACTACGACATACTTCATTAAGTATGTCTAAATGCCTTAATCATATGGATCCTACAAGATACTTTTTAAGGTATGTTTTGATCCCTTAATCATGAACACTATGAGGTACCCCTTGGGCATGTCTAAGTTCATTCACACATTATGAACACTACGAGATAGTATAAGTTCATTCACACATTATGAACACTATGAGATACCCCTTGGCCATGTCTAAGCTCATCTATTGCTTTGAATACTACGAGATGCTTCTCAAGCACGTCTAAGTTCATAAGATATGCAGATCTCTACTAGGATACCTTTACTCTACTACGTGAAGGACTCCCGCCTCATGAGACCTAATTGGATAGTCATCACAACTACTAGGTGTGGCTCTCCTTTCTACTTGGAGTCCAGACCCTTGCTAGACTATCCTTCTTACTTTACATATCCACTTGGAGTCAAGCATATACTCCAAGGTTTTCTTGTCAAGCCTTGCTAAACCTTCTCTGATGGAGGGATGTCCAAGACAATATCTCCATGCTCAAGTGAATCAATCACTTCCATTAAATCATCCTAAATCTACAGCCAACACAACCATCCTTAAGGTTCATTATTCATCAATTTATTCTATCTTAATTCATAGGTAGATTATAGGATCTTCTAGCCTTATCTATCTTTTTACATTCTTCATTACTAGGTGAATACAGCCATAATTCATTCTTTAAGGTTCAATTACATCAAGACCAATCTTAATGAATCAAGTCTATTTAAATTCATACCTAGGTGATTCAATCATAATAAATTAACATAAAATACAATCAAGTTAAGAAGAATCGACACAATTCTTTTATCTAGTCTCTAATTGTCTATGATCACCATGATCACCTTCAAATCCAATTACTATAATTAACAATAAAAATTCCATAAAAACAGTATATAATCATCATATAAACATAATTGAATTCTACCCACTAGATTGGGATCACAATCAAGCCTTACCTACAATGCAATCACAACCCTCTCTTGAATGGGGTTCTTTGGATTTATAATTGAAGTGAAACTAGGGGGCTTTATTGATGGAAGAATCCATGAATGAATAAGCTTCACATAAATTACATTAGAGCCTTAAACCCAGCTTCAAACCTTGGTGAAATTGTCCTAAAGCAGCCTCCAATCTCTCTTCTTCTTCAGTAGTGGTTTTGGGATAATTTTGGGAGAGAGGTTTTTCTTTTGGAGTGTAGGGTATTATTGACTATTTTGCTGCTTAGATAATCTTCAAATACCTAAATTAACCACCAATATTTAATACCTAAATTTCCCAAAAGACACCTGCAATTATTGGACATTTTAACCAACTTAAATTTGACTTAAAAATGACGCGATCAAATCTTGGCACTTACTGCGCGTTGTGGAGGGATTTTTTATTCTTGGTTCAGGAAACTAGTTTGGGACAGAATAATTCGTGATATCCCTGCGTCGCGGGCAAAAATTTCCTTTTGCTTGATGGCTCTGCGTCGCGCAGCCACTGCTAGATCTACGCTGCCCGGCAGCTTCACTTGCCTATGTTTGTGTCACATCCCAAAACCACACCCTAGTAGTTGGGGGCAATCTCGTATTGCGATTGGCGTACTTGACCTCTCGGATATCTCATACAAGCCCTTACATATCATTCATCGCATAAACATAGTGAAAAGTAGTGCAGAAATAAAAATTTTCACAAAACGTAACATAGTCTTAAAAATCTCTTTCATATAAAGTCATAAGAAATACTAAGTCTCAGTCTCATCATCTTAAGACACAACAATACTTGGGACACGGCCCATAAACAAAAACGAATTTAGAAATACTTAGTTTATTACAACACTTCAATAAGAAACATTAAAGACATATATACCCTCTAGTCAAATGAGGACATACTTAAACTTCTCTTGAACGATGCTACGGTCCAAGTCTTCACTTCCAAAAGCTCCTCACCTACCATGAACTATAGAGATAGGTAAAAGCATCGATTAGTACAACCACATGTACTAAGTATGACATAATGCATAAAAATCATGAAAACGGATATTTATTTGAAATATGCATCTTTTCTTTTATATATCATAATATAGACATAAGAACAACATTTAACAACTAAGAATTACATAACAAACATTTAAACCAATTGTCGTAATTTTTAGAGTCACTTTACAGTGAACCCATTTCACTGTACAGTGAAGTTCTTCACTGTTACAGTGAAGTTCTTCACTGTTACAGTGAAGTTCTTCACTGTTGCTTCCTTTTTCATTTTAACACCTCCTAGCATGTAGTCTCCTCACTAAAAGCTATCCTAAGACTCACTTAAGCAACACAAAGAGAGACCTCCCATAAAACCTCCCTAAGCATACCTAAATGACCCTCAAGAACACTTATAATAAGTCACGTACACACTTACAAGACATCATAAACATCAATGTAAGATTCTTCTACCAAAGGTGACTCTAAGTCTCACTTGAGTGAGTTGTGAAGTGACCTCCCATACAATGGCTTACACACACACTCAAGAGATCCTATATACTACGTAGGATAGAATCATTCTCACCAAGTGTATCAACATATAGATAATATGAAATTTCCTCATCAAAGGCTATCAAAAGACTTACTTAAGTAGATCAAGAATATAATGTCCATTATTGACATCTTCAAGACTACCTAAATAATCCTTAAGACATCCTAAATTTGAATCATGTCCACATAATCAAAATCTTCCCCAAGTAGAGTCATTCTTAAAACGTATCTAGGTAAGATACGAAGTGACCATTCCTATGCCCCCTTCACACCTTAACTAGACAACCCTTAACTACTCTACATAAGTACTTATTCCATTAACATACTTTCTTACTTAACATAAGTCAATACATTCATTAGTTCATTTAGGAGACATTCAACACATAAGGACATTCAAATAATGGTCTTGGACAAGACGTGGGGATTCTAACTAACACCTTCAAAGCATATTGTTCAATGTCTAGATAGAGTTCCATACCACTACCTAAACTTCATACATCTCTAATACTAGTAAGTATCCAACATGATGAGAATAGGAAATAACCGACATAGACAATGACATGGAATCTGGAGTTCTAACCTACTCCGATGATGGTGTTCTACTTCCCAAGGGTAGAACTAGGACAAATCCCATGTAGGCACATGGTAAGGAATATGAAGGGCTTTTATGCACTCTAGTCTCATTCTCAAGTAGAGGTACATTGTACTCTAGTCTCATTCTCAAGTAGAGACACTTCCCTTAACATAATTACTCGGTGCTAGCCTTGGTTCTCATAGAGTAATTTACAAAAAAAGGATCACATGAAGAGGTTCCTTATCTAGTTCATAACCTAATCACATTCACCCTACCAAAGAGGTACACTAGGGCTACCTTTCAATGGCGACTAAGATAGCTCATTATGACTTTCCTAAAGATTAAGATGCTGTCGTTCCAGCCAATTAACCTTAAGTCCACCATTCTCTTACATGAAGGATACCATTACGACTCTCGACTTCAACATTCATAACATAACCTTTACCACGTACATGACCTTCTTAACATCCTCTAAGGTCTCACATATCTTTCATTCATACATGACAAGGTTGCACTAAGCCTACCTAGTAAAGACATATCATAATCTCACAACATTCATTCATATATCAAGTAAGGTACACAAGTTTACCAAACAAGACACTACATTCTTTCACCTTATCACATATAGCATATCATTCTTTAAAGTACTTAGGATGACCCTTATCATCTTTATGTCACCCTATACATTACTACAACATCATCAATATAATCATTATCGACTCATATTGTCAAGTAGGAATAACCAAGACTCAACCCTAAGACTATACACACTAAGTCAAATTTATATTCTAACATGATCACCTAACTAGCATCAACAGAACACATATACTTTCACATTGCTTAACATGTAGATATATATCATCACACGTCACATATTCAACTACACAAATATCCACATTACTTCAAGTAGTGCCGACAAGGCCATGATCATCACGTTGCATAAAGTAACGCCGATAAGGCCACATCAATAGCAAGTAAAACACATAACACCGCCACTATAAGTGGAGCATACCAATCACAACATAATTGAAGTATAAATAACATCGAAATAAAGGAATAGGGAAGCTTACCACCACCCCATCCTCAACACCTCAATTTGATGCTAAATTATCCAATTCAATACCATAAGACCCTTACCAATGGCCATGAACATCAATTCAACATAAAAACTATAATATAAATAAACTAGGTCAAATCAATGTAAATTCATCAATCTAATACAACCTAGATATCAATGGAATACAATTATTACATCATTAGATAGCCCATATAAATCTACACCATAATTCATATACATTAGGTCAATATCAAGTAACCCATAACTTAGTAAAAAACTAGGGTTCATCCAATTCATGGGTTCATAGGTAATTTAGGCTAAAATCATCAATACAATAAAAATCTAATCCATAATAAACGTATAAATACAATTGATGCAAGAATCCATAGTAGAATCATGAAATTGGACAAATCAACTTTGAAAACTTTAGAAAACATCTTGAGAGTTGGGCGCCTTGACGAAACGAGTTTCAATGATCAAAATCCATAATCTCCACTGAATTCGACACACCAAGCCCTTCTTTGATTTTTGAGTTCAATGGAGTCTTGGGGAATTTCTAAGGGATTTTGGGGTTTTACTTTGGAAGAATGAAATCTTCTTAGTGTTTTAGGCATATAAACACATTAAAAATATCCAAGAGACCCCTAAATAACCTCCAATACTCTTATTTGGAAGTGGGTGAAATTACAACTTCACCCATAAACTTACAGTGAAATTGCGTACAATACAAACGACCATCGATGGATGCCCATCGATGGGGCGTAGGTCCATGCACAGGTCGTCCTGTCCTCCGTTGATGGGTTCAGAAACTTGGAACTGGTATCTTAGATGCCCCAGTATAAGTACCAAACTACGCCCACCACCTATGGGGCGTCGACCAGGCCACTTGCCGTCGATTGCCATTCGTAGGTGGACTGCCTTGTGCAGTTTTGGCCACAAACATGTGTCCTTCCTCATGGACCCTTGGATGGTCCTTGGGGATGTTTGCCTCGAGGTTTACAACCCAAACATGATCTTATACAAGTTCATCACATCTCACTTTAATTTCATCCAAAACGAACACGTAAAAATTGACTAAACATGCTTAGACACACAAGGTCATTTCAAGGCACATCTTTCAAAAGTCATGGACGTTCTTGGACGTTTGACCTCCAAACTTCATGAAACTTGACATACTGCCTATATACATCATAATAAATCATTTAAGGAACTTAAAACCTCATGAATTACACATAAACATATAAAACCAAATATGAGGCACATAGGTGACTTAGTCGTCCCTTGACGTTTGACTTCCAATGCACCTAAACTCTTAGACACTGCCTCAATACCATATATTAGACCTATTTAGGACCTTATATTATCAAGACTAACATGTGAGGATCTAATTAACCAAGGTCATTTTTGAGGTCTTACAGTTTGGGTCTTCCTCGGGGACCCTTAGGCTGGTCTACGGGGTGTCGTTCTTTGATTTTTCGACCCTTTACATGTCAGGCTATGTATAGTAACCATAAATACTTAATTACACCCTCAAAATATCCTCCAAAACTAAACTACAAAACACTATGACACACTAGTTTTACTTCGACTAGTTTCCGGACGTCTTGGACGTTCTTGGGCGTTTGACCTCCAAACATTTCCAAACTTTATATACTGTCACTAAACATTATCATTAATCATTTTAAGGCCTTATAATCTCATGAAACACATGTTAGGATCTATCTTGACCTATCCCATTTTGAGGGTGTAACAATACTCCCCCACATGGGAACATTCGTCCTCGAATAACACCTTACTGAACACTTCCTTAAAGGACAAACTCTAGACTAGTAGCCTATCGTATATGCATTATACCCAAAGGAACATACCCATATCAAGGAAGCCATTTAATTCCAAGCTAAGCATAACCACACGTAATCATATAAGAACCTCATAAACACATATAGTTCATTTTCCCCTACTTGGGAGTAAGCCACTCATGTATTTCCAACATTTATTCATCATTATTAAGAGCAGCACAAATCAGTAAAGCAAATCATAATCACAAGAAATTCTTGAAATTTACATAAATCATTAAAGAGGCACATACCGGAAAGGGACATAAGGAGATAACTTTGGATCATCCTTGGATTTGAGTGCATAGAACCTAGATCTTGCTTTAGGAACATTTTCCTCATTACTAGGAGCAGCTTGATTTTCTTCCCTTCCCACAGACTTAAGATCAGGACAATCTCGCACTCTATTCCCATTCTTCCCACACCCAAAGCAACCATCCGTGCGGACTAGGCACTTACGATAGTGACTCCTTCAACACTTGCGGCAAGTAGATATGGAAGACCCACTACCCTTATCTTTATCAACCGTTGAGGTGATTGAAGAATCATGGCCGGAATATCTTGGTTTAGTTCTAGTTCTATCTTGTCTCTCAGACTTAGAATGGAAAGACCTATCAATCTCACACCTACACCTTTTCTTTTCTCTAGCCTTCTCCTTCCTTAGTTTAGACTCTTCTATTTGTTTAGCAAACAACATAAGCCTTGATATGTCCATGTCATCCACAAGCATGGACGTACGACACTCTTCTTCTACTAGGTCAAACACTCCCGTCATGAACCTATTAATCATGTCTCTATGGTTTGTTACCTAGCTTGGAGCATACTTAAGAGTGAACTTCAAAGCATACTCCTTAAGACTTAACTCACCTTGCTTGAGGTTTATAAACTCCTCCAACTTAGCCTCTCTCAATTCCCTATGAAAGACCTATCAAGGAAAGCCAACTTAAAAGTCTCTCACTCTATAGGACCCGATCCTATTGGTCTACAATCTTTCCATTGCTCATACAAAATTTGGGCAAAATCTTTCAATTGATAGGCGCCAACTCCTCCATTTAAATGGAAGACACTCCCATGATTGCAAGCACTTTATACACCTCATCTATAAATCCATTTGGATCCTCACAAACTTTTGAGCAATAGAATTCCGGTGGATTCATTCTCAAGAACTCCCTTACTCTAGTAGCACTCATTCCTCCTATATTATTAGCCGAAGCCACCTCTCATATGTTAGCTTGTGTCGTTATGGATTGAGCCAACAAATTCATAGAAGCACTAAATTCCTCAAACATAGCATTCCTTATTTGAGGATTATTAGGAACTTGAGGAGGAACTTGATCTTGCACTTGGGGAGGCACTTGCTCTTGAACTTGGGGAGGAATCTCTTACTCCCCATTCCCATCTCCTTCCCTTCTAGCATTAGCCATAGTGTTAGACATAATTTACGAAATCATGGACAAACATTTAGAAAAAGGCCTACAAAATCAAAACTCAATGGCACGACTTGAATAATGAAGAAGTGAAATATTCCTAAGCATCCCATACTGTCACATCTGGGTTTACACCCTAGACGTTACCGGCGTCGTCGTCCTCTTTGAGGACTAAGACAAGCCTCTTAGCCTCGTCATAGCATTCATCGATTAAAAATGTGAAGGAATTTAAAACTTTTATCTATAACTACTCGGACGTTTACATAGACCTCTACATACACATAATCGTATTTATATCAAGTATACATAGACTTGTTCATATACGAAGATTACATCTACTTTTATTTCACCCATTTATATAGTAAAGAATAATAGTCATAAAAGCCGTCTCATCTCATAAACCATCTATCAAAGACAATAAATCTTGGGCATAGCCTACATCAATACAAGAAGCCACATATAGGCTATAGACAACATCGTCTTCAAACGAGTAATAGAGTCAATACAGAATTATAGTAACTAAGTAACATAGGAGTAAGATGTCGGCAACGCCCTCGGGATAGTGAGGACCTACCACTTGGATGGTAAGATATCCAAGTCTTCCTTTCCAGCAATTCGGAGCAAGTTCAACGACCCGAACCTAAAATATTTGGGAAAAAGGGAAAGAAACGGGGTTAGTACTCCACATGTACTAAGTATGGAACCATATATACAATTACCAATCAAATATACTTAGAAAAGGACATTTAAGAAAAATCATTATAAAACATGTATACGAGTGAAACATAGCAAAGCAAAGAATACTAACTATAACCTTCATAAAGTCACAAGTGCAATGATCAAGTAAATTCCCATGACTCTTACTTATTCAAGTAACCTATCAAGACTACAATTAGCAATTATCCTTACCTAGCATACTCTCCCATTTCATGAAAACATTCTTCTTCAACCAAAGCAACAACCTTATACTCATAAGCATGTTATTCAATGTACAAAGTTATTTACATTACATCACTACTTTACATACATAACATTGATCTCTCAAAGCTCCCATCAAGGCAAACTAGTGCAAGGCTTAAGTAGAGTCCCCTACCCCTACCTAAGCTATAGCCAAACCCTTTCAAGTTACTTCGATTAGTCTATATCTTATTCATTCATTTTAGTTTAGCGAAACCTTGCCTTAACCGACATAGACCACATGAGCAAATATGGAATCCGGTGTCATGAAACCTTACACCGATGGAAGGTGGTCTACCGGCCAAAGTAGAATCTAACATAAACGTAGTTATCTAGGTGGATCCACTAGCTAGTATCCTATGGTGGCAACATAGTTCAAGAACTAAGAGGTGGATATCCCTATTCATACCATTAGGTAAAGTGGGCCGCTCCTCATGGGAATCCCTTAAATGACATGTCCCATAAACAAGGGAGTTAACATCACATGGGAAACTTTAGGATGATTCTTTCCTTCTATGGATAAGTCATCACCTCCCATTGTCAAGTTTGCTCGGTGGTAAGCTAAGTCCCCATTTAGAGAAGTCTTTAATACTTTATTAATCTTCTCAATTAGTTTAGATAATTGGGTCAAACCCTTGTATATTCATAATCATATCTCAATAATAATTGTATGAGAAATAATCCTTTCATTAACAATTCATATAGGTGAAGTTAGCCCTTACACATCTCATCACAATAGGGCACATCTTTACATAACAACTTCCCTATATCATGTACTCCTAGGCAACCTCACAACCACCCTAAGCATTTCAATTCAATCATCATACCAACCTATCACCTTAAGCAAGGTATACTTCAACACAACCTTATCACTTGATGACAATTAATTCACAATTTGAAGTAATGATTAGGATAAGCAAGACTTACCAATATTTCTCCATAGTTCACTAATAGGGGCCTTACCATCAACCTATAGATCAACCCAATTCGGGTCATCATCCCCATGTAATTCAATTAGCCAACATAAGAACTAATTTAAGAGAAGCACTATACAACAATGCAATACTAAATCAAAGCTTCGTAGCATGATATCAAAGTCTATCTTCTTACCCTAGATTCAATACTCAAGAAATAGGCATGAAAAACTTCAATTCACCACAATAGATTCATGATCAATGTAATAACAATTATTTAAGATGATTTAAACAATAATTAGATCAATTACTTCAATCCAACCAAAATTCATATCAATCCCAATACCTAGGTTTAAGGGTTAGGGTCATCTCCCACAATCTAGACCAAACTACATCAATTCATCATAATCAAGTTACAATACATGATAATCTATTCATTATAACCCAAAGAATACATAAACAACTCAATTCATATAATTAAATTTGAAATTGGATTAAACCCATATGAAACTCAACTTTTGGAAAACCATTGAAGGAGCCCCTTGAGGGAAGAATCTCAAAGGTGAATTAGATCCCATACCTTAAGGTTTGATGACGTTTAAATGGTGAATTCGTGCTAAAACCATCCCCCAATGATTTCCCAAGCTATTCTTCAATGGAGTCTTCCAATAGAGAGAGAAAGTAGAGAGAAGGAAGAGAGTTTTGTTTGGAGAATTGTGTTTAGGTTAATGAAGGTTGGGGTACTTATAGTGGGGTCTTAAGTCAATTAATTAGTCTTCCCTGAATTCCCTAATTACCCCTAAGACACTTAATAAAATAATTAACTAAAACTTAAATCCCTAAAAACACTACAGGCCCTCCACGACGGCTCCCTAACGACGCGCCGTCGTGGGCGTGACGGACAGGCCCTCCTCCGTCCTGCACGTCCGTCGCGCTGGTCAGAGACTGTGCAGGCAGAGGATTTCTTCCCAGCATCTAAGGCTGGCATGACGGTTGCCTCGATGCCCCGTCGCTCCTGAGACGCCCCGTCATTGGGTCCGTCGTGGCCTACTATCTCAAGGGTCCTTCTCGAGGGCCCTTAGTTGATCCTCCGAGAGTCGTACCCTGACTTTTCCAACATGAAACCATCCCACACTATGTGTTACACCTATTTTTACAAACTTTTACTAAATTCTGACTCTTTAACTTGATCAAACTAAAAGGACACTCTAGCCCTCTTATGAACCAACTTACCAGATGTTATGGACGTTTTGGTTCCGAAGCACTTCAATGACTCCATCTATGCCTAATTTGGATAGAAACAATGGTTTAGACCCTAAGGAGCCTATTTAAGTCTTATCACTTGACTTTGGGATTTCGGAAATATTACATTATCCCCCCCTTAGGAACATTCGTCCCCGAATGACACTAAACACTATTTAAATGAGGGAATAGACTCAAGACTAGTAGCTCAACCAATTCACAATATTCAATTAACATGAATCATATCATTTCAATAAAACACTTCAAAACATCAATTTATCATACATAAGCTCAAAGTTTCCTCATGAGATACTTTCTACTCACAACACATATAAGCTCAATCAGTTGATATACAAGTCACTTAGCACAAAGTTCATCTTATCAATATGCTTAATATAACATCCACAAGGATTCACTATAGACAAATTTCAAATTTATTTAAGCTCACATTACAGTGACTTCATTGTGAAATCTCAAAAACTAGGATTTTTTTGAAGAAACTTCACCAAAACATCAAGGATACATAATGTCTATCATATTCATATCATTAGAGAGAATGACTAACCTTAATCATAAAAAAGATGAGGATAACGGGTTTTCATGTCGGCCTCGGCCTCCCATGTTGCACCCTCAACTAGGTGGTTCTTCCATAACACTTTTACGGAAACCACCTCCTTGTTCCTCAACCTTTTTACTTGCCTATCAAGGATTTGAACCGGAACTTCCTCATAAGAGAGGTTATCCTTGACTCCAAGGCCTTCAACAGGAAGAATTGACTCGGGATACCCGACACACTTCTTTAACATAGAGACATGGAAAACCGGATGAACCGAAGCTAAATCATTAGGTAGCTTTAAACGATAGGCAACTTACCAATCCTTTCCAAAATCTCATAGGGACCCACGTAACGAGGGTTCAACTTTCCTTTCTTGCCAAATATTACCACACCCTTCATAGGTGAAATCTTCAAATACACCTTGTCACCCTCTTCAAACTCCAAATCCCTCCTTCTATTGTCGGCATAGGACTTTTGTCGACTATAGGCTGTTTGTAACTAATTTCTTATGATATGCACATTCTCCAATGTCCTATAAATCAAGTTGGGACCAAAGATCGATGATTCACCAACTTCAAACCATCCTATAGGAGACCTACACCTTCTACCATACAAGGCTTCATAAGGAGCCATGGAGATGGATGAGTGAAAACTATTATTATACACAAACTCCACCAAAGGCAAGTGCTTATTCCAACTTCCTTTAAAATCAATAATGCAAGCTCTAAGCATATCTTCAAGAGTTTGAATTGTACGTTCCGCTTGACCATCCGTTTGAGGATGAAAGGCGGTACTCAATTTCACCTTAGTACCCAAACCTTTTTGGAAAGACTTCCAAAACCTAGAAGTGAATTGTGCACCCCGATCCGAAATGATGGATAACGGGATACCATGGCGACACACAATCTCATCTATAAAGATCTTCGCATAATCCTCCGCCGAATACGTAGATTTGACGGGAATAAAATGAGCGGACTTAGTCAATCTATCAACAATCACCCATATAGAATCATATGACTTTTGAGTCCTAGGCAATCCTACCACAAAGTCCATATTAATGTCTTCCCACTTCCAAGTAGGAATTTGGATCTCTTGTAGTAAGCCACCCGGATTTTGATGTTCCGCCTTCACTTGTTGGCAATTTGGACATTTAGAAACAAATTCCGCTATGTCCTTCTTCAAACCTTCCCACCAATATATTTCTCGAAGGTCATGATACATCTTAGTAGCACCCGGATGGATGGAATAGTGGGATCCATGGGCTTCATCAAGGATCCGATCCCTCAATCCATCAACCTCAGGAACACATAACCTCCCTTGGTACCTCAACACACCATCTCCTCCTAAGGAGAAGGACTCATTCATCTTGCCAAGAATAGATTCCTTCAACTCCATCAATAGTTGATCAAGGTGTTGTTTGGACTTTACCTCCACCACCAATGATGATTCAGAGCTATGATGAACCATGGCACCTCCATTTAGAGAACTCTCTAAACGAACACCCAATCTAGACAAACCATGAACATCTTTCACTAATTCTTTCTTATCATCATCAAAATGGGACACACTACCCATAGTCAAATGGCTCAGAGCATCCGCCACCACATTGGCCTTGCCGGGGTGATATAGGACACTCATATCATAATCCTTCAACAATTCTAACCACCTTCTTTGTCGGAGATTCAACTCATTTTGAGTAAACACATATTGAAGACTCTTATGATCGGTGAAAACATCCACATGGACACCATACAAGTAATGTCTCCATATTTTCAAAGCAAACACTATGGACGCGAATTCAAGGTCATGAGTGGGGTAATTTCTCTCATGAACCTTAAGTTGCCGTGAAGCATAGGCAATCACCTTCCCATTTTGCATAAGCACACACCCCAAACCTATGCAGGATGCATCACAATACACAACGAACCCTTTAGAACCTTTTGGTAAAGTTAATACTGGAGCTGAAGTAAGCCTATCTTTCAACAGTTGGAAACTCTTCTCGCAGGTCTCCGACCACTCAAACTTTTTACCTTTTTGAGTTAGTAAAGTCAATGCAGATGCAATGGATGAAAAACCTTCTACAAACCTTCGATAATAGCCTGCTAGACCCAAGAAACTCCTAATGTCAGTTGGGGTCAGGGGTCTAGGCCAGTTTCTTACCGCATCAGTTTTCCTTGGGTCTACCTCAACTCCCTCACTCGAGATGATGTGCCCAAGAAACTCTACTGACCTCAACCAAAACTCACACTTGCTATACTTGGCGAACAATTTATGCTCTTTAAGGGTTTGCAATACTACCCTTAGATGACTCATGTGATCAACCTCAGTCTTCAAATACACCAAGATATCATTGATAAATACAAAAACAAATGCATCAAGGTAACTTCGAAACACTCTATTCATTAGGTCCATGAACGCCGCCGGAGCATTTGTGAGACCAAAGGACATAACCACGAATTCATAATGCCCATACCTAGTCCGAAAGGCCATCTTTGGAATATCTTCATTTCTCACCGTAAGCTGGTGATACCCTGACCTCAAGTCAATTTTGGAGAAGTAACTCGCTCCTTGGAGTTGATCAAATAAATCATCAATCCGAGGAAGAGCATACTTGTTCTTGATAGTAACCTTGTTGAGTTGGCGGTAGTCAATACACATTCTCAAGGACCCATCCTTCTTTTTCACGAACAAAATTGGAGCACCCCATGGAGAAATGCTAGGCCTTATAAATCCCTTGTCTAGCAAATCTTTAAGTTGTGCCTTGAACTCCTTTAACTCGGCCAGAGCTATTCTATAAGGAGGAATAGAGATAGGGTTTGTTTCCGGTAGCAAATAAATAACGAAATCGATTTGCTGTTCGGGAGGAATGCCGGTAAGGTCATCAGGAAAGACCTCCGTAAATTCACTCACCACGGGGACCAACTCAATAGGAGGAACTTCGAAATCGACTTCTTGGACTCTCACAATATGATAAAGACACCCCTTTGAGATCATTTTACACGCTTTTAGACATGATATGAAACGACCTCTTGGAAGAGAGTTTCCACCCTTCCACTCAAAAAGGGGTTCATTTGGGAAACTAAACCTCACAACTATAGTTCTACAATCAATAGAACCGAAGCTAGCATGTAACCAATCCATACCAAAAATAATGTCAAAATCAAGCATGTCTAGTTCAACTAGATCTACATGAGAAACTCTATGGGGCATAGAAATAGGACAATTTCGATAGACTCTTTTTGCTACAACCGACTCACCCATCGGAGTAGACACCAAAATTGGTTCATGTAACACATCGGGTAAAGTACCGAGCTTCTTAGCTACAAAGGGAGTAACGAAATACAAAGTAGCACCCGGATCAAGCAAAGCATACACATCAATAGCAAAGATTTGTAACATACCGATCACCACATCGGGAGAGGCCTCTTGGTCATCTCTCGAACGAAGAGCATAAAAACGGTTCTTCTTAGGAGTCTCACTTGCTTGCTTTTACACATTCCTTTCTCGATTCCTTATGTTAGGGCGGTCCCTAGCTTTGTGATCACTCTTTCCACAACTAAAGCAATTCCCCGTTCCGATCAAGCATTCACCATAATGTTCCTTTCCACACATAGCATAAGTAGGCTTCTCATTAGATTAGTTTCCACCCTTTCCCTTTGCAACTTTGGGTCTGGGGTCTTTAGAATCCCTAGTCTTGAGAAATTTGGATGGAACTTGATTTGAGAAACTCTTCTTAAATCTAGGCTTGTCTTGAATTCCAAACCTATCTTTAGTAGTTCCACTCTCAAAAGACCTTGTCCTTCTTAAGTCCTTATCCTTATCCTTCCTTTTTGCTCTAGCCTCCTCAACCCTTTTTCATGCACCATGAGACGACCAATATTCTTGTTGTCATGAACCATAGCCGATTGACATTCTTCTTGCAAATCATCCGACAAACCTATCACGAATTGACTCATCTCGTCTCTAGGATCGGAGACCAAGGAAGGATCATACTTAGCCAATTGAATAAACTTCAAAGAGTACTCATGAACACTCATTTCTCCTTGGCGGAGATTGATAAACTCCACCACCTTAGTTTCTCTCATCTCTCTAGGGAAGAACCGATCAAGGAAAGCCCTTTTGAACAACTCCCAAGTCACTAGCCCACTTTGAAGTGGCCTATTGTCCTTCCATTGCTCATGCCATGTCTGAGCCACATCCTTGAGTTGGTATGAGGCCAACTCAGCATTCTCACTAGAAGACAACCCCGTAGCACACAAAATCTTATAAACCTAATCAATGAATTTTTGAGGGTCTTCATCAACCTTAGACCCATAAAGATAATAGGATTCATTCGGGTGAAGTCCCTAAGTCAGGGAAGCCATAGTTTGCTCATGAACTCTAGGTGCTAAATCCCTATTAGCTTGGGCAGTCATGGCTTGGGCTTGCACCGTTGCGGCTTGAGATTGATTAGTCATGGCTTGAGTCATTTGACCAAGAATTACCCTCATCTGAGCCTCTTCCATAGGTGGAGGATCAACGGGAACCTGATCATCAACATCAATCTCCTCCTCAAGTCTTCTGGATGCATTCCTTCTAGTATTCATTTCTTATAACCAAAACACAAGGTTTAGGCAAATACATATACGACTCTATTCTAGAGGCACGATATGGATTTCCTACAATGAGAGTGATTCCTAAGAATCAAATAAGTTCCTATTCATAAGTGTGGCGCGCTTCACAATTATGAATACAAACCTATATAACGTGGTTGAGATAGACGTTAACATCAAGGATATTCAACCTCATGCTCTGATACCAAGTTTGTCACATCCAGGTTTACCCCCTAGACGTAACCGGTGTCGTCGTCCTCTTTGAGGACTAAGACAAGCCTCTTAGCCTTGTCATAGCATTCATCGATTAAAAATATGAAGGAATTTAAAACTTTTTATCTATAACTACTCGGAGGTTTACATAGACCTCTACATACACATAATCGTTTTATATCAAGTATACATAGACTTGTTCATATACGAAGATTACATAGTCTTCTACTTTTATTTCACCCATTTATATAGTAAAGAATAATAGTCATAAAAGTCGTCTCATCTCATAAACCATCTATCAAAGACAATAAATCTTGGGCATAGCCCTACATCAATACAAGAAGCCACATATAGCCTATAGACAACATCGTCTTCAAACGAGTAATAAAGTCAATACAGAATTATAGTAACTAAGTAACATAGGAGTAAGATGTCGGCAACGCCCTCGGGAGAGTGAGGACCTACCACTTGGATGGTAAGATATCCAAGTCTTCCTTTCCAGCAATTCGGAGCAAGTTCAACGACCCGAACCTAAAATATTTGGGAAAAAGGGAAAGAAACGGGGTTAGTACTCCACATGTACTAAGTATGGAACCATATATACAATTATTAATCAAATATACTTAGAAAAGGACATTTAAGAAAAATCATTATAAAACATGTATACGAGTGAAGTATAGCAAAGCAAAGCATACTAACTATAACCTTCATAAAGTAACAAGTGCAATGATCAAGTAAATTCCCATGACTCTTACTTAATCAAGTAACCTATCAAGACTACAATTAGCAATTATCCTTACCTAGCATATTCTCCCATTTCATGAAAACATTCTTCTTCAACCAAAGCAACAACCTTATACTCATAAGCATGTTATTCAATGTACAAAGTTATTTACATTACATCACTACTTTACATACATAACATTGACCTCTCAAAGCTCCCATCAAGGCAAACTAGTGCAAGTCTTAAGTAGAGTCCCATACCCTACCTAAGCTATAGCCAAACCCTTTCAAGTTACTTCGATTAGTCTATATCTTATTCATTCATTTTAGTTCAGCGAAACCTTGCGTTAACCGACATAGACCACATGAGCAAATGTGGAATCCGGTGTCATGAAACCTTACACCGATGGAAGGTGGTCTACCGGCCCGAGTAGAACCTAACATAAACATAGCTATCTAGGTGGATCCACTAGCTAGTATCCTATAGTGGATACATAGTTCAAGAATTAAGAGGTGGATATCCTTATTCATACCATTAGGTAAAGTGGGAAGCTCCTCATGGGAATCCCTTAAATGACATGTCCCATAAACAAGGCAGTTAACATCACATGGGAATCATTAGGATGATTCTTTCCTTCTATGGATAAGTCATCACCTCCCATTGTCAAGTTCGCTCGGTGCTAAGCTAAATTCCCACTTAGATAAGTCTTTAATACTTTATTAATCTTCTCAATTAGTTTAGATAATAGGGTCAAACGCTTGTATATTCATCATCATAGCTCAATAAGAATTGTATGAGAAATAATCCTTTCATTAACAATTCATATAGGCGAAGTTAGCCCTTATAAATCTCATCCCAATAGGGCACATTTTGACATAACAACTTCCCCATATCACGTACTCCTAGGCAACCTCACAACCAACCTAAGCATTTCAATTCAATCATCATACCAACCTATCACCTTAAGCAAGGTATACTTTAACACAACCTTATCACTTGATGACAATTAATTCACAATTTGAAGTAAGGATTAGGATAATCAAGACTTACCAATACTTCTCCACAGTTCACTAATAGGGGCCTTACCATCAACCCATAGATCAACCCATTTCGGGTCATCATCCCCATGTAATTCAATTAGCTAACATAATAACTAATTTAAGAGAAGCACTATACCACAATGCAATACTAAATCAAAGCTTGGTAGCATGATATCAATGTCTATCTTCTTACCCTAGATTCAATACTCAAGAAATAGGCATGAAGAACTTCAATTCACCACAATAGATTCATGATCGATGTAATAACAATTATTTAAGATAATTTAAACAATAATTAGATCAATTACATTAATCCAACCCAAATTCATATCAATCCCAATACCTAGGTTTAAGGGTTAGGGTCATCTCCCACAATCTAGACCAAACTACATCAATTCATCATAATCAAGTTACAATAGATGATAATCTATTCATTATAACCCAAAGAATACATATTCAACTCAATTCATATAATCAAATTCGAAATTGGATTAAACCCATATGAAACTCAACTTTTGGAAAACCATTGAAGGAGCCCCTTGAGGGAAGAATCTCAAAGGTGAATTAGATCCCATACCTTAAGGTTTGATGACGTTTAAATGGTGAATTCTTGCTAAAACCACCCCCCAATGATCTTCCCAATCTATTCTTCAATGGAGTCTTCCAATAGAGAGATAAAGTAGAGAGAAGGAAGAGAGTTTTGTTTGGAGAATTGTGTTTAGGTTAATGAAGGTTGGGGTACTTATAGTGTGGTCTTAAGTCACTTAATTAGTCTTACCTTAATCCCCTAATTACCCCTAAGACACTTAATAAAATAATTAACTAAAACTTAAATCCCTCAAAACACTACAGGCCCTCCCCGACGGCTCCCCGACGAGGCGCCGTCGTGGGCGTGACGGACAGGCCCTCCTCCGTCCTGCATGTCCGTCGCGCTGGTCAGAGACTGTGCAGGCGGAGGGTTTCTTCCCAGCAGCTAAGGCTAGCACGACGGTGGCCTCGACGCCCCGTCGCGCCTGTGACGCCCTGTCATTGGGTTCGTCGTGCCCTACTGTCTCAAGGGTCCTCCTCGAGGGCCCTTAGTTGATCCTCCGAGAGTCGTACCCTGACTTTTCCAACATGAAACCATCCCACACTATGTGTTACACCTATTGTTACAAACTTTTACTAAATTCCGACTCTTTAACTTGATCAAACTAAAAGGACACTCTAGCCCTCTTATGAACCAACTTATCGGACGTTATGGACGTTTTGGTTCCAAAGCACTTCAATGACTCCATCTACGCCTAATTTGGATAGAAACAATTGTTTAGACGTTAAGGAGCTTATTTAAGTCTTATCACATGACTTTGGGATTTCAGAAATGTTACACATACCCTTCTACTCATAGATGTGTTGTGACTCACACAAATGAATAAGACTCAATTAGATGTGGTTTTGAGACATCCTAAGACCATTTTCATAACCTTATGCTCTGATGCCAAACTTGTCACGACCCGCAAGTATACCCCAAAAGTTAAGGCAACCCTTGGATCCCAACACGGCATACTCGACCTCTCAGAGGTCTTGTACAAGCCTCTTGACTTCACTACATAAAATCATGCACAAATGGAGTGAATTTAAGAACTTTCTATAAGCATAAACCAAAAGGTATTTCGTAAAAGCACGGACGCGTCTCTAATATAATTGTCTCAAAAACCATCTAACTTTGACATGAATGAAAAGCATTGGGACTCAGCCCACATAAAATCAAAAACATATAGAAAGACATAAAGAAACATAAAGGTTCGTCCTCGAAGCTGTGAGGACTCACCACTTCTGCTATTCTTAAGAACCTTGGAACTCTACCCTTCAAGCAACTCTACATTCTAAAGACCCTACATGGACAACATGTAGGCAATATGTGTTAGTACGATGTGTACTAAGTATGGAAACTGCATACCAACATAAGATATCTCAAAAGGGGTTAGTCAAGAATAGACATACTCATAACAGATAAAGACATAAGCATATCATGAATATCATAATCATATAAAAGCATCATAAAGCATATATGAGTTCATACTTTCTTACTTTTCCTTCTTACTCAAGTGATCTATACCACAAGCTACCTCAAAGTATACTTCTCCAAGGCTAAGGTAGCATCCTATACTAGTGAGATAGCTTTGGTTCACCCGGTATTCCATGTCTCCATGCTTAAGACGTGCGTTAGTGACCCTGAGTGCATTCTTCCTACTGAGGGTATAAGTGTGAATGATAACCTCTCCTATGAAGAGGATTCGGTGGAAATCCTTGATCGACAAGTGAAGAAGCTGAGTAACAAAGAGTTGTCCTCCGTAAAGATGTTATGCATGAACCACCTAGTTGAGGGAGTGGAATGTGAGGTTGAGGACGACATGAAGTCCGTTATCCTCATCACTTCGCTAATTAAGTTTAGTTTTTTGTACTAATAATAAATATAATGAGTAAATTTGAATTTGACTTGTTTTGCAAAGCTATGCATAAGTATGGTAAAAGTTTTTGCTAAAATAAATTTTCATGGAAAAATGCTCTTTTGTTTGGTTTGCACTTATGTATGTATTTGGTATGTTGTTGCCTTAATAAAATTAAATTGGGAATGTTGATGTGTTTTGAAATGAGTTTTGGCATAACTGACTCTTTATGTTGTGTTGGGTTCTTGTTGATGTTGAGAAGTAAATTCCTCATATTTTGAAGTCGAGCTCTTAGATGTAGCAATTGGTGTTTTGAATTTCTATGTGTAAATGCCATGTTGTGATGTATATTTGAGCTATAAATCATGTTCATTATTTATGATGCTGGTTGGGCTGCTAGTATTGAGTCTATCCTTTCCCTTCTAAAGATTTTAGTGTCATTCGGTGACAAATGATCCTAAAGGGGAATAATGTAACACTCAGAAAGTCCAATACCTAATGTAGAGCCTCACATGTTGATCTAAGGTTGGTAAAACTGTCTTAAGACCTAAAATAACGTTTATAAGTCATTAAGGAAGTTTTAGAGTCAAAACATCAAGAAACGTCCATGACGTCCGGAGACTAGTAAAAGAGGTGCTATTGTGTCTTAGCCCATTTAACAGAGTTTTAGGTGTCGGAATTTTATGACATTTGGTGGAATAGTTTTAAACATGTATTAGAGTAGGTTTAGGGTCGCTGGGTACGAATCTCCACGGACCACCGTGAGGGTCCTTGGAGAGGACCCTTGCATTTGACCCAAATCGGCAAAATGAGGTAGTGGCTACCTACAATTGCATGCGACAGACCGTTGCGTGGGAGACGGGGCGTCGATGCCTCCGTAGTCCCATACTTTGCGACTTTCCAAAAGTGGTCAAACATACAAGTCACTAAAAACATCGATGGATATACATGACGGTGGGGGGAGGCAAGCATCTACTGACCTACACAGTAGGTCGGGGTCTCGTTGGTCAGGTCTGTAATTTCACTGCCATGTTTCAAGTGAAAAAGTGAATGAATTAGTTAATTAGTTAGGGTTTTAATTATGGGTTAAGGTGTGGTTAATTAAATTAGTTAAATAAGTATATAAGCTACCGTTAATCTAAACCAAACTGAACACCCCACAATTCCCTAACTCAATTTACACTTCCTTCTCTCTACTTTCTCTCTCCCAATGAATACTCCATTGAAGGTATTGTTCTAAGGTTCTATATCAGCAAGAACATCACTTTTCTCCATCAATATTCAAGGATTAACAAGGTATGGGAACCTTTAACCTTTGGAATTCCTTTCCCCAAAGGGCTCTTCCAAATTGATTTCCAAAAGATGATTTGAACATTGGTTTCTTTCTAATTCGAAATTGATCTTTCAAATTGTATTGTTCTTGATTTCTAATTATTATTATGGTTATATTAATGATTTATTATTATTCAATTATGATATTTCTTTATGTTAAACTTATTATGTGGAATAAATTATGAATTAACCCAAATTCCCTAATCCTAGGTTATGAACTCATGTTGAATTGATTAGGATTGATGCAATTGACTTAGTTCTTGTGTTAATTACTATTATAATGATTTTATCACACCTATTGATGGATTAATTTTGTTAATTTATTGTAAGACCATGGATGACGGCTTTTGAAGGAGAATTGGTAAGACTTTGTGATCTTGAACCTTTACTTCACTTGTGATTCTTGTACTTGGTGATGAAGTTCAATTGAAGCATATCGTGTTTTTCTATTAATTAGGTGTTGGTACGATGATGCAATTTTAGTTTCATGAATATATGAAGGTGTGAGATTATGTTTAAGATGTAATGACTTAAGGTTGGTTGTGAATTAACTATGTGTCTTATTATGACATGATGATAATAACGTGTTGATCTCACATATGAGGGTCGTATTGAAAGGATATTGTCATTCAATTCCTAATGAGATAATGAATATGACTATGAGTATCCAAGGGGTTAGTCTCCTATGACCTAGCTGAGTTATGATTGTTAAATGAAAACTTGAAGATATTTCAAAAAGGGACTCTTGCTTAGCACCAAGTGAACTAGTAGTGAGGAGTGTCCCTTCCCATGTAGGGAAGGTAGGTTCACTATTGTAATCATGATATTGGAGACTATAATGCAATTTGCATAAAGAGGGTCCCAAGCATATCTCCTAGCTCTTGAACTATGCAGCCCCCATAGGAATAATAGCTATTGGATCTTCCTAGAATGTTATGTTCATGTTTTGGTACTACCTTGGAATGTAGTCCACCTTCTTTCGGTGTAGGGTTTCATGACACATGATTCCACATTTAGCTCTTGTAGTCTATGTCGGTTAAGGAAATTGTTCCCAAAAGTAAAATGAAGTAATAAAGTTGACACTAACTAGGGTAACTTAAGGGGATTGACTTAGTGTAGGTAGTGGTATGGGACTCTACCTATAGATTGCACTAGTTGGCCTTGCGGGAAGTCCTATAAGGTTGTTCTTATGTCTTATAAATTAAATGCTATGCATATGTTGACTTTATAGGTTTATGATACAATATGATGTTAGTTTCACTTATGAACATGCTATTGGTCTATATTACTAAATATGATGGTGACTACTCTTGATGCTATGTTATGTGAGGTTAGACATTGCTTGTGATCCTTTGTTTGGTTCACTTGGTTGAGTAAGGTTATGGGGCTTTACTTTGTCATTCCACTTGTACACTTGATAGAGGGTTATGAGTAAGGGTCTTGCATATCATGTAATGTTATGAACTCTTGTACATGCTTTGTTGCGATAACAGTATGTTGGAGTTTGTTTGATTATGTACTCAAGTATGCTACTATACATGTTGACTTGATTATACTTGATGATGTTTGTCTTGTGTTGTATATGGTTTTGTCTTAAGGAATATGTTGTTATTGGCTTATATGGGTTGTTGGTTGTGAATAAGGCTTTTTCAAAGTAACTTAGCATGGTTTTGAATAAATGTCCTCTTTAGCATGATTTCAAATTTTTTATGTGCATGTTTCGATACTTAATATAAGTGTGTACTCACCCATATTTCTATGTTTCTACAACTATGTAGGTTCTGGATGTTGAGCTTCTGGAGGACCATTTGAATAACTTGGATTCTCATTCTCCATGTTTGGTAGGTCCACCTCCCGAGGACCATGCCTCTATCTAGCTATTTGATGTTGTTCTAGTCTAAAGACATTTAGTTCATTCTCTTTCATTTGAAGACTATTATTGTATAATCCTAATGTGGCTTTTGTTGTAATGAAGATATTAGACTATCTTTATTAGATGACTATTATTGTATAAGACTCCTCACATAGAAAGCATTACATAGTCTTCTACTTTTAATGTCACACATATAAAATATACAAGATAGACTCTAATAGAGATGTATCATATAATACCATCTATGTAGGAAAAGAACAATCCGGTCATAGCCCTTACTCAAATGTATAATTGCCACTTAGGCTTACAACAATGTCTTGAACAATGAGAGTGAAAAGAATGTCATAGACTATAGCAAGTCACATAGGTAGAATGCGAAAAGGCATCATCCTCGGATCATGAGGACATACCCACACTTGGAGATATAATTCAAGCCTTTCTTAGAAATTGGTCACGAACCCTTCAACGACCGGAATGTAAAATGTTTTGGAAAAAAGGAGAAATAGGGGTTAGTACATCACTTGTACTAGGTGTGTAAACATATACACACACATCATAGAAATCATTCTAAAAGGGAAATTTATTCAAAACCATGCTAAGTTACTTTGAAAAGCCATATGGACAATCAAGAACACATATAAGACAATAATTGTATATTCTTTAAGACAATAGAATATTAAACACAAGACCAACCTCATCAAGTATGATCAAGTGAATATGCGTATAGTATATTAGAACCATAGACAAAGTAACTCCAACATCGTGTTATAACAACAAATGTCACACCCCGAGAGAATACCCTGGAAGATATGACACTCTCGGAGTGCGGCGTTTCCATACTTGACCTCTCGGAGGTCTTATACAAGCCCTTTGACATCATTCATCGAATACATATATTTGCGAAAGTAAAACTTTTCACACGAAATATCTTAAAACATATTACATATTTAAATCATTGGAAAATACTAAGTCTCAACATATGACAATCTTAGACTCAAGAATATTTGGTACACGACCCATACAATACGAAATGTAGAATTGCTTATTATATTACAATACTTTGAATAAAACAAGTCTAAAGAAAGATATGTCCTCGAGTCAAGTGAGGACATACTTCTACTTGTTTGAAAGAATCATAGTTTTCAAGCTTTGCTTCAAGACGCCTCTCACCTTTCTCCTACACCTTTAAATATAACAAAATGTATGGAACTAGTACAGTGCATGTACTAAGTATGGCATAAATCATAAAATCATGAGAAACGGAAATTTATGAGAAATATGCTATTTTTGATTAAAATATCATATTAAAAGTAAAAGAATCACATTTACACACCAAACATCACAATAAACACATTACAAGTCATATGCAATTTATACCAAGTTATAGAACCTTACAACAATCTTACAGTGAACTTTACTGTAACTTCAAATAAAACTTACACATTACAATATAGCATCGATAACACCTAAAAGACACATATACATGAGATCCTCCTACCAATAGTGATTTTGAGGTTCACTTAATGAGCTATGAAGCGATCACCCATACAATCCCTTTACACACACCAAAGAGATCCTTTAGATTTCCTAAGATAAGGTTATTCTTATTAGACACAATAGTATATGACATTCTCCTCCCAAGGGTTATCAAAAGACTAACTTAAGTAATACAAGAAGAGAAAACCCATAGCCCCTCTCCAAGATTACCTAAATAATCCTTAAGACTACCTAAGTTTAGATCATGTCTACTTTATCAATATACTTTACCTATCTAGAGTTATTCTTAAGACTTCCCTAGGTAAGACATGAAGAGACCATTCCTATGCCCCCTTTACACCTTAAAAGGGCAACCTTTAAACTACTCTACGTAAGTACTTATTCATTTGCATGCTTTCTCACTTAAGTCATTATCTTCATTAGTTCACTTAAGAGATATTGAACATATAAGAACAATCAAATAATGGTCTTGGAGAAGACCTAGGGACTCACTCCCTAACACCTTCAAAGCCTAATCCTCCAATGTCTTGATAGCGTCCCATAGCACCACCTAAACTTCATAGAAATTCTCAAAAACTAGTAGGTATCCCATATGATGAGAATAGACAAGAACCGACATAGACCATACTAGCTATGCATTCAATTCGGAGTCATGAACCGACTCTTGTGGAGGGTGTTCTACTTGCCAATGTTAGAACTAGGACACAACCCATGAAGGGACATGGTTAACGAATAGGAAGGATTTCTTTGTTCTCTAACATCATAGTATTCTAGAACAACTCCCCAAGCCATACTCACTCGGTGCTAGACTTTGTTCTCATAGAGTATTTTAATAAAGGAGTACATGAAGGGGTTCCATATCTAGTTTACAACCCAATCACATTACACCTTACCAAAGAGGGTCCGCTAAGGCTACCTACAATGGTCATGCGGATAGATCAGTGACTTTCCTAAGGATGATTTCATGCTGTTCCAACCAACCACCCCTAAGTTCACCATTCACACTAGAAGGATATCATTACGGCTTTCGACTTCAAGGATATCATAACCTTCCATCTAGGATGAAGTTTTCACAGAAAGGACCTTCTTAACTATGTTCAAGGTCACATGTCAATCACACATACAAGACTAAGAAGCTTTAGAATACTAAGTCAAGAAGTCATATTCACATTCTACATGTAGCAATTAAGGGAAACAAGTCTACCAAAACAAGACCCACATATACTTCACATATATCATATCATTCAAGAAGCACTTACGTATAACCAATATCATTTATAGGTTACCCTATTCACTACTACATAATCATCAATCTAATTATCACAAGTATAATATAATCTATCTAGAAACATCATACTTCAACATCAAGAAATCCATATAATAACTACACTATAGTGTACTAAAGACACGTATCATCAACTAGAAGAACTCATGATTTTACTCCACATAAACACATAAATCATCTAGACCTTCATAGTATTCACATAAAGTTATAACATGATAAATACATAATACATAAAATAATGCAGACGAGGCAACATTATGTCACAATTCATAATGTAATGCCAATAAGGCCACATAATTCAAAAGTATATAACATAAGCACCGCCACAATAAGTGGACCATACCAAAAATCATTTATATATAACGCCTATGCTTCACAATATTGAGAAAGTTAGGTTAAGATACCATTAATCCAGTGTCACAACTTCAATCCATAGAAAATTCATCTAACGCAATACTCAAGAGCCCTTACCAATGGCCATAGTCAAGAATTCAACCCAACAATTACAATAAACAATGAATAAAAGATAATACAACATAATTTATAGATTTAGGGCAGACTACTAACAATGCTAGCATGATTCATTCATAATTCAATAGCCCTAATCAAACTACACAAGAAATCAATAGCATTAAGACATAATCAAATCACAAAGTAGTCAAAACTAGGGTTTCATGAATTACATTGTTTCATAGAGTTTTTAGGTTAAAATAATCAAATAAACATCAATTCACTCAATATACAATGATTCAAAATGTTTTATGCAAGAACCCATGGCTAGATATCAATATAGGAAAAGTTCATCTTTGACAGACTTTGGAAATCAATTTGAAGTTTTGCTCCTTGAAGAAAAGATATTCAAGGAAGAAGACCATTCCTAAATTGATGCTAGACCATGAATTTGATTAAGAATTGATGGAGAATCACCAAAAAATCTTCAGTCCAAGCTCTATCTTGAGTTTTGGCTGCAATGGAGTTCCAGAATGTTCTTTAGGGAATTTGGGTTTTTGATTTTGAAAAGTGAATTCATCTAAGTGTTTAAGACTTATAAAACCACTTAAAATACCTAAAATGACCCTAAGAAGTTGTCCATCTAATTTTAGGAATTCTAGGTGAATTACTCAATTGCCCCTAGCCTTGGCCAAAATATTGCAGCATTGCAGGTCTCCAATCGATGACCAGCACCTACTGGGATCCGTCCCATTGACGACCCGTGCTGGTCACCATAGTTTGGAACAGAGCCTGGAAAATGGGAGCTTAAGATCCCTAGGCTATGTCTCAATCGATGTCCACCACCTACGGGGCGTCGACCAGCCTACGGGGCGTCATTTTCTCTCCGTAGGTGGGACTGCCTTAGGCATTTTTGGCAATCAAGAGTGGTCGTTCCTCAAGGATCCTTGATTTGTCCTTGCGGAGTTTTGCCCGAACGTTTCCAACTTGAATATCTTTGTATACAAGTTTAGGACCCCTCACATCAATTTAATCCAAAACGAACACGTAAAAGTCCATGAAACACACAAAGACACACAAGGTCATTTCAAGGCAAACCTTTCGAACGTCATGAACGCTATTGGACGTTTGACCTCCAAACATCATGAAACTTTAAACACTGCCTCCGAACCACATTATAAATAATTTAGGACTTCAAAACATCATGACACAAGTTTTAGGCTCTTGTTTAACCTAAGTCATTTTAGAGGTGTTACAATCTCCCTCACTTGAACAACATTCGTCCTCGAATGACACTTGCTTCATTTTGAAACAATTTCAAGGAATAAGAAACTTAAGACTAGCAACACATAACGATACCACACCATACAAAATACACAATTTGGGGAGCATCAATTTCACATATATTTTAAGAAACTCAAAACAACAAGAAGATAGAAACTAATCTACGACTCATTATGAAAATAATACTAACATAATTCATCTCAAATAGAAAAAACTCCTTCTTCATTCATTATCATGCTCATATACATCAATTATATACACATTACAACAATTTTGAACAAAAGAGCAATTCAGTCAAAATTCCAAAAATCTTACAGTGAACTGCTAGGCAACACAGTGAATTATGCTTAAATTCCAAAAGCGAAATTTTAAAGCAATTAATGATGAAAGCATGATAATACGATAGACAAAACCATATAAACTCAATTTAAAACATAATCATAATTTAATAAAATGCACAATGCAAGGAATCAATGAAATTCAGTTCCAACAAGACTCCTAAACACAATGCAACATGCAACATGCTACTATGACATTCTAACTTTCAAGCTTGAGTTTAATAGAAGAGAACAGACAGCCAATCAAAACTCCACTACTCACCATACTCCCCCACTTAGAAGGAACTTTTAACAACTAAAACTAGATGCTATAACTTACCAACAACATCTTCATCCGGCTTTGATCCGTTAGACCGGAGTGCATAGAAGTGATTCTTCCATGGAAAATCATCACCCGGAACACTTGGAGGAACTTGCTTTCCTTCTCTTTCTCTAGCTGCAATCATAGCACAATCTCTCACCTTATGTCCATCCTCCCCACAAAAAAAGTAATTTCCGATACCAACTAGACATTTCTCATAGTGCTTCTTCCCACAAGTAGCACAAGTAGGATTACCACCCTGAGAACCACTACCCTTCTCATGTTTGACCTTAGGATCCCTAGGTTCATCTTGAATTGGAGCCTTCTTCTTGAACGTAGATTGGTTTTGATAACATGGTCCACTCCTCTTCAAGTTTCTAGAAATCCTACAAAGATTGGAATCCTCAATGGATTGAGTATACACCATGAGTCTAGACAAGTTCATGTCACCGTGGAGCATGTCCGCACGACACTCTTCTTTCACAAGTTTGGCAACACCGGTAAGAAACCTACTCATCTCATCTCTATGGTTATACACCAAGGATAGAGCATACCTAGAGAACGTAGTGAACTTCAAGTAAAACTAATCAACACTCATATAGCCTTTGCTTGAGATTAATGAACTCTTAAACCTTAACTTCCCTCCTCTCACGGGGAAAATACGTTCCTAAGAAAGCCTCCTTAAACTCCTCCCACTCTATAGGACCCGACTCAACCAACCTATTATCTTTCCATTGAGTGTACCACAGATGAACCACCTCCCTCAATTGGTTCAAAGCTAACTTCACCTGCACCCTAAAAGTCACCCCCATAGCACTCAACACTTTATAAACACCATCAAGAAACTCTTGGGGATCCTCTCACACCTTAGATCCAAGAAAGATAGGAGGATTTATCCTCAAGAAATCTCTCAATCTAAAGGTCATAGTGCTCTCCATAACATTCACTCTAGGTTCGACACCCCTATTCACATGAGTACTCATTGCTCGGGCTAAAACTAGTGGAGACTCTCTAATCTCCCCATTATTCCTGACCGAGGGAACCATAGAAACCTCATAACCTTCACCTCCAATAGGGTCTTGAACACCTTGTAGAGGAATTTTAGCATCTTGATCACCTTGAAGAACTTGCTCAACTTGCTCAACTTGAGGAGGAATTTCCTCATTCACCCTCCCTTCTTCAAACCTTCTAGCGGCCATCCTTCTAGTAATCGTCTTCCTATAAGCACATAGAAAAGAATTAACAAATACATTCATAACATTTACTCTACGGCACGACATGAGAGTAGATAAAGAAGGGAAACTCTATCGTCTTACAGCCTCTCGCTCATAGATGTGTCACGACTAACACCGATGAACAAGACTCTACTAGACGTGGCTTTATGAGACTTTTTTATTCCTAAGACCACTTTCATAACCTATGCTCTAATACCAACTTTGTCACACCCCGAGAGCACACCCTAGAAGATATTACACTCTCGGAGTGCAACATCGGTGTACTTGACCTCTCGTAAGTCTTGCACAAGCCCTTTGACTTCATTCATTGCATACATGTATGAAAAGTATTATGGAATTAAAACTTTTAACACGAAATATCTTTAAAAATATATCATATTAAAATCATAGGAAAATACTAAGTCTCCTTATATGTCAATCGTAGACTCAAAATATACTTGGGACACGGCCCATACAATACGAAATATAGAATTATTTAATATATTACAATACTTTGAATAAAAGAAGTCTACAAATAGCTATGTCCTCGAGTAAAGTGAGGACATACTTCTACTTGTTTGAAAGAATCCTAGTTTCCAAGCTTTGCTCCAAGACGCCTCTCACCTTTCGCCTACACCTTTAGATATAACAAAATGTATGGAATTAGTATAGTGCATGTACTAAGTATGACATAATGCATAAAATCATGAAAAATGAACATTTATGAAAAATATTCTCTTTTTGATTAAAACATCATATTAAAAGTATAAGAATCACATTTACACACAAAACATCAGAATGAACACATTACAAGTCATATGAAATTTATACCAAATTATAGAACCTTACAGCAAGCTTACAGTGAACTTCACTATAACTTCATTGTAACATCAAATAAAACTCACACATTACAATATAGCATCAATAACACCTACAAGACACATAAACATGAGATCCTCTTACAAATAGAGATTCTAAGGTTCACTTGAGTGAGTTAGAAGCGATCACCCATACAATCCCTTCACACACACCAAAGAGATTCTTTAGACTTCCTAAGATAAAGTTATTCCCATTACACACAATAGTATATAATATGACATTCTCCTTCCAAAGGCTATCAAAAGACTTACTTAAGTAATTCAAGAAGAGAAAGCCCATATATCCTCTCCAAGATTACGTAAATAATTCTTAAGACTATCTAAGTTTAGAACATGTCTACTTTATCAATCTACTTTCCCTATCTAGAGTTATTCTTAAGACTTCCCTAGGTAAGACATGAAGAGATCATTCCTATGCCCCCTTCACACCTTAACTAGGAAACGCTTAAACTAGTTTACGTAAGTACTTATTCATTTACTTGCATTCTAACTTAAGGAATTATCCTCATTAGTTCACTTAAGAGACATTCAATATATAAAGACATTCAAGTAACGGTCTTGGAGTGTCACATCCGGGTTTACCCCCCAGACGTAACCGGCATTGTCGTCCTCTCGGAGGATTAAGACAAGCCTCTTAGCTTCGTCATAGCATTCATCGACTAAAAATCAGAAAGAATTAAAAACTTTTTTATCTAAAACTACTCGGAGGTTTACATAGACCTCTACATACACATCATTATATATATCAAGTATACATAGACTTGTTCATATACGAAGATTACTTAGTCTTCTACTTTTATTTCATACACTTATATATTTAGAAAATAATAGTCATAAAACCGTCTCATCTCATAAACCATCTATCGATTACAATAAGTCTTGGGCATAGCCCTACATCAAATGAAAGAAGCCGCATATAGGCTGTTTACTACATCGTCTCAAGAGAATAACAGAGTCAACATAGAATCATAGTAACTACACATCATAAAAGAGAGATGTCGGCCACGTCCTCGAGATAGTGAGGACCTACCACTTGGATGGCAAAATACCCAAGTCTTCCTTCCTAGCAATTTGGATCAAGCTCAACGACCCGAACCTAAAATGTTTGGGAAAAGGGAAAGAATAGGGATTAGTACTCCACATGTACTAAGTATGGAATCTCATATACAATTACCAATCAAATATACTTAAAAAGGGACATTTATAAAAACATAATAGACTACATATGCAATTAAACCATAGCAAAGCAAAGTATACTAATGATAACCTTCAATAAGTCACAAGTGCAATGATCAAGTAAAATTACCATGTTTCCTACTCAATCAAGTAACCTACCAAGACTACAATTAGCAATTTGCTTACCAACATACTATTCATATCATAATACGTCCTTCTTCAAGCAAAGACAACAACATTATATTCATAAGCATGTTATTCAACATACAAACCATTTACATTATACCATCTCTTTACATATATAATATTGACCTCTCAAAGTTCCTATCAAGGAAAACTAGTGCAAGGCGTAGGTAGAGTCCCATACCCCTACCTAAGCTATAACCAACCTCTCAAGTTACTTTGATTGGCCTATACCTTATTCATTCATTTTAGTTTAGGGAACATTTGCCTTAACCGACATAGACCACATAATCGAATGTGGAATCCGGTGTCGTGAAACCTTACACCGATTGAAGGTGGTCTACCGGCCAAGGTAGAACCTAATGTAAACATAGCTATCTAGGTGGATCCACTAGCTAGTATCCTATGGTGGCAACATAGTTCAAGAAATAAGAGGTAGATATCCCTATTTATACCATTTGGTAATATGGGCCGCTCCTCATGGGAATCCCTTAAAGTGACACATCCCTCATACATGGGAGTTATCGTCACATGGGCAACTTCTAGGATGAATCTTTCCTTTCTAGGGACAAGTCATCACCTCCCATTGTCAAGTTCTCTCGGTGCTAAGCTAAGTCCCCATTTAGATAAATCTTTAGTCTTTATTAATTTTCTCAATTTAATTAGATAAGAGGGTCAATCCCTCGTATAATCATCATTATAGCTCAATAAGAATTGTATGAGAATTAGTCCTTTCATTAACAATTCATATAGGTGAAGCCTCGTACATCCCATCATAATAGGGCACATCGTACAACTTCCCTATATTACATTACACCTAGCAACCTCACAACCAACCTAAGCATATCAATTCATGTATCATATCAACTTATCACATCAATCAAAGCATACTTCAACATAACATTATCACTTGATGACAATTAACCATAATTTGAAGTAAAGGCTAGGATCATCAAGACTTACCCATACTCCTCCATAATCCATCAATAAAGGACCATAACATTAACCCATATATCAACCAATCCTAGATCATCACGTCAATGTAATTCAATAATAAATCACAAGAATTAATCAACGAGAAGCACTATACTATGAAGCAATACTACATCAAAGCTTAGTAACATGATCTCAAGTGTATCTTCTTATCTTAAATTCAATATTCAAGAACATAGGTGTGAAGAACTTCAATTCATCATAATAGATCCATAATCAATGCAATATCAATTATTAAAGACCATTTAACTAAATATGAAATCAATCAAACACAACCTAATTCATATCAATTCTACATTTAGGGTTAAGGGTTAGGGGTCATCACCCACAATCTAGATCAAACTACATCAATTAACCATAATCAAGTTACAATTCATGATAATCTATTCATTCTAACCCAAGGAATACCTAGTTAACTCAATTCACATGATCAAATTCGGATTTGGATGAAACCCATAAGAAACTCAACTTTTTAGAAAAAGCTTTGAAGGAACCCTTTGAGGAAAGAATCTCAATGGTGAATTAGATCCCATACCGTAAGGTTTGATGACGTTTTGATGGTGAATTTCGTGCTAATCCATCCCCCAATGATCTCCCCAAGTTGATCTCCAATGGAGTCTTCCAATAGAGAGAGAAAGTAGAGAGAAGGAAGAGAGTTTTGTTTTTGAGAGAATGATTAGGCTAATGAGGGTTGGGGTATTTATAGTAGGGTCTTAAGTCACTTAATTAGTCTCTCTTAAACCCCTAAGTACCCCTAAGTCACTTAATTAATTAACTAACTAAAAACTAACTTTTCCGAAACTGTCACAGACCTTCCACGACGGATCCCCGACGACGGTCCGTCGTGGGCGTGACGGACTGACATTCCTCCGTCCTGCACATCCGTCACGTTGGTCAGAGACTTGTGCAGGCGGAGGCTTTCTCCCCAAGCGCACGATGGTTCCATGACGACGGAGCATCGTGGCCGTGACGGACAGGCTTCCCTCCGTCCTGCACTTCCATCACGCTGGTCAGAGACTTGTGCAGGCGGAGGCTTTCTCCCCAAGCGCTAAGGCTGGCATAACAGAGGCCTCGACGCCCCGTCGCGCCTGTGATGCCCTGCCATGGGGTCCGTCATGCCCTGCTGCTTCAGGGGTCCTCCTCGAGGGTCCTTGTTTGGTCCGTGGGGAGTCGTACCCTGACTTTTCCAGCATGATACCATCCCAGACAATATTCTACACCTATGGTTACAACTGTTTACCAAATTCTGACTCTTTAACTTGGTTATATCAAAAGGACACTCTAGCCCTCTTATGAACCAATTTGCCGGACGTTTAAGAGTTTTGGTTCCAACACCACTTCAAACACTCCAAATATGCCTAATTGGCTAGGAACACTGGTTTAGATCCTAAGGAGACCATTTAAGTCTTATCACATGACCTCGGTATTTCAAAATGTTACATTATCCCCCACCTTAGGAACATTCGTCCCCGAATGACACCAAACACTCTTAAAATGTGGGAGTAGACTCAAGACTAGCAACTCAACCAATTTACAATATTTAGTTAGCATGAACTATATTATTTCATAAAAATACTACAAAACATCAATTTACCATACATGATCTCAACATTTCCTCATGAGGTTTTTCTCCTTTTCATATAGGCATGAGCTCAATTATTTATCGCACAAATCAATTAGTACAAAGTTCATTTTATCAATATACTAAATACAATATCAGCAAGGATTAACCATACCTAAATCACAAAAATTGACTCAATTATGCAAGAAGCAAGAAAACTTCCAAATTTATCTAAGGTCACCTTAAAGTGACTCCATTTTAGAAGTCTCAAAAACTTGGAGTTTTGTAAAGTTTCACAAAAACAACAGGGATTCACAATATCTAACGTATTTATATCATTAGAGAGAGATACTAACCTTAAACATCAAAAAGATGAGGATAACGGGTTTTCATGTCGGCCTCCGCCTCCCATGTTGCACCCTCAACTAGGTGGTTCCTCCATAGCACCTTTACGGAAACCAACTCTTTGTTCCTCAACCTTTTCACATGCCTATCAAGGATTTGAACCGGAACCTCCTCATAAGAGAGGTTATCCTTGACTCCAAGGCCTTCAAGAGGAAGAATAGACTCGGGATTCCCGACACACTTCTTCAACATGGAGACATGGAAAACCGGATGAACCAAAGCTAGCTCATCAGGTAATCTTAAACGATAGGCAACTTTACCAACCCTTTCCAAAATCTCATCAGGGCCTACATATCGAGGGCTCAACTTCCATTTCTTGCCAAATCTTACCACTCCCTTCATAGGTGAAATTTTTAAATACACCTTATCACCCTCTTCAAACTCCAAGTCCCTTCTTCTATTATCGGCATAGGACTTTTGTCGACTATAGGCTGTTTGCAACCTATTTCTTATGATATGTATATTCTCCAATGTCTTGTAAATCAAGTCGGGACCGAGTATCGATGACTCACCTACTTCAAACCATCCTATAGGAGACCTACACCTCCTTCCATACAAGGCTTCATAGGGAGCCATGGAGATGGACGAATGGAAACTATTATTATATGAAAACTCCACCAACGGCAAATGCTTATCCCAACTCCCTTTAAAATCAATGATGCAAGCTCTAAGCATATCCTCAAGAGTTTGAATCATGCGTTCTGCTTGACCATCCATTTGAGGATGGAAGGCGGTACTTAATTTTACTTTAGTACCCAAACCTTTTTGAAACGACTTCCAAAATCTAGATGTGAATTGTGCACCTCTATCCGAAATGATGGATAACGGAATACCATGACGACACACAATCTCATCTATGAAAATCTTCGCATAATCTTCCGCCGAATACGTAGATTTGACGGGGATAAAGTGAGCGGACTTAGTCAATCTATCAACAATCACCCATATATAATCAAATGACTTTTGAGTCCGAGGCAACCCTACTACGAAATCCATATTAATGTCTTCCCACTTCCAAGTAGGAATTTGGATCTCCTGTAGTAAGCCACCCGGCTTTTGATGTTCCGCCTTCACTTGTTGACAATTCCGACATTTAGCAACAAATTCCGCTATATCCCTCTTCAAACCTTCCCACCAATATATTTCTCGAAGGTCATGATACATCTTTGTAGAACCGGGATGGATGGAATAGTGGGATCCATGGGCTTCATCAAGGATCCGATCCCTCAATCCATCCACATCAGGAACACAAAACCTTCCTTGATACCTCAATACACTGTCTTCTCCTAAGGAGAATGACTCATTCGTCTTACCAAGAACTGATTCCTTTAACTCCATCAATAGTTGATCAAGGTGTTGTTTGGACTTCACCTCAACCACCAATGATGACTCGGAGCTATGATGAACCGTGGCACCTCCATTTAGCGAACTCACCAATCGCACTCCCAATCTAGTCAAACGATGAACATCTTTTACTAGATCTTTCTTATCTTTTTCGATACGAGACACACTACCCATAGTCATACGACTTAAAGCATCCGCCACCATATTTGCCTTGCCGGGATGATATAGGACACTCATATCATAATCTTTCAACAACTCTAACCACCTTTTTGGATAAACACATATTGAAGGCTCTTATGATCAGTGAAAACATCCACATGAACACCATACAAGTAGTGTCTCCATATTTTTAAAGCAAACACCACGGCCGCTAACTCAAGGTCATGAGTAGGATAATTTCTCTCATGCACCTTAAGTTGCCGCGAAGCATAGGCAATCACCTTCCCATTTTGCATAAGCACACACCCCAAACCTACGCGGGATGTATCACAATACACAATGAACCCTTTAGATCCTTCCGGTAAAGTTAACACCGGAGCGGAAGTAAGCCTATCCTTCAATAATTGAAAACACTTCTCGCATGACTCTGACCATTCAAACTTTTTACCTTTTTGAGTCAATGAAGTCAAAGGAGATGCAATGGATGAAAAGCCTTCTACGAACCTTCGATAATAACACGCTAGACCCAAGAAACTACTAATGTCAGTTGGGGTCAAGGGTCTAGGCCAGTTTCTTACCGCATCTGTCTTCCTTGGGTCTACCTCAACTCCCTCACTAGAGATGATGTGCCCAAGAAATGCCACCGACCTCATCCAAAACTCGCACTTGCTATACTTGGCGAACAATTTATGTTCCCTAAGGGTTTGCAATACTACCCTTAGATGATCCATGTGGTCAACCTCATTTTTCGAATACACCAAGATATCATTGATAAATACAATAACGAATGAATCAAGGTAATTTCGAAACACCCTGTTCATCAGATCCATAAACGCCGCCGGAGCATTTGTGAGACCAAAGGACATAACCATGAACTCATAATGCCCATATCGAGTCCGAAAAGCTGTCATTGGAATATCTTTATTTCTCACTCTAAGCTGGTGGTACCCGGACCTCAAATCAATCTTTGAGAAGTAACTCGCTCCTTGGAGTTGATCAAATAAATCATCAATCCGAGGAAGAGGATACTTGTTCTTGATGGTAACCTTGTTGAGTTGTCGGTAGTCAATACACATCCTCAAGGACCCATCCTTCTTTTTCACGAACAAGACCGGAGCACCCCATGGAGAAATGCTAGGCCTTATAAAGCCCTTGTCTAGCAAATCTTTAAGTTGTGCCTTCAATTCCTTTAACTCGGCCGGAGCCATTCTATAAGGAGGAATAGAGATAGGATTTGTTTCCGGTAGCAAATCGATACCGAAATCGATTTCCCGTTCGGGAGGAATGCCAGGAAGGTCATCAGGAAAGACCTCCGTAAATTCACTCACCACGGGGAGTGACTCTATAGGAGGAACTTCGGAGTCCACTTCTTGGACTCTCACAATATGGTAGAGACACCCATTCGAGATCATTTTACACGCCTTTAGGCATGTTATAAAATGACCTCTAGGAAGAGAATTTCCACCCTTCCATTCTATAACGGGTTCATTTGGGAAACAAAACCTCACAATTTTGGTCCTACAATCGATGGAAGCGAAACTAGAATGCAACCAGTCCATACCTAATATGACATCAAAATCAAACATGTCTAGCTCAACTAGATCAATATGAGAAACTCTATGAGGCATTGAAATAGGACAATTTCGATAGACCCTTTTTGCTACCACTGATTCACCAACCGGAGTAGACACCAAAATAGGTTCATGCAAAACATCAGGTAATGTACTAAACTTCTTTGCTACTAATGGAGTCGAAAGACAAAGTAGCACCCGGATCAAGTAATGCATACACATCAATGGCAAAGATTTGTAACATACCAGTCACCACATCGGGAGAGGCCTCTTGGTCATCTCTCGAAGGAAGAGCATAAAAACGGTTCTTCTTAGGAGCCTCACGCACTTGCTTTTGCACATTCCTTTCTCGGTTCCTTATGTTAGGGCAGTCCCTAACTTTGTGATCACTCTTCCCATAACTAAAGCAATTTCCCGTTCCGATCAAACATTCACCATAGTGCTCCTTCCCACACTTAACACAAGTAGGCTTCTCATTAGATGAGTTTCCACCCTTTCCTTTTGCAACTTTTGGTCTAGGGGCTTTAGGATCCCTAGTCTTGGGAAATTTGGATGGAACGTGGTTTGAGAACCTCTTCTTGAATCTAGGCCTGTCTTGAATTCCCAACCTATCTTTAGCAGTTTCACTCTCATAAGACCTTGTCCTTCTTAAGTCCTTATCCTTATCCTTCCTTTTTGCTCTAGCCTCCTCAACCCTTCTTGCATGCACCATGAGACGACCAATGTTCATGTTATCATGTAGCATAGCCGATTGACACTCCTCTTGTAAGTCGTCCGATATACCTATCACATATCGACTCATTTCGTCTCTAGGGTCGGAGACCAAAGACGGAGCATATTTGGCCAATTGAGTAAATTTCAGAGAATACTCATGAACACTCATCGTTCCTCGGCGGAGATTGATGAATTCCACCACCTTCGTTTCCCTCATTTCTCTAGGGAAGAACCGATCAATGAAGGCCCCTTTGAATAACTCCCACGTCACTAACCCACTTCCAAGTGGCCTGTTGTCCTTCCATTGCGCATACCATATCTGAGCGACATCCTTGAGTTGGTATGAGGCCAACTCGGCATTCTCGCTAGATGTCAGCCCTATAGCCCACAAAATCTTGTGAACCTCATCAATAAATTCCTGAGGGTCTTCATCAACCTTCGACCCATAAAAGACAGGAGGATTCATTCGAGTGAAATCCCTAAGTCTGGAGGCCATAGTCTGTTCATGGACTCTAGGTGCCAAATCCCTATTGGCTTGAGCAGTCATAGCTTGGGCTTGCACGGTTGCGGCTTGAGCTTGAGTAGTCATGGCTTGAGCCATTTGAGCAATAATAGCTCTTATCTGAGCTTCTGTCATCGGTGGAGGATCAGCAGGAACCTGGTCATCAATAGCAACCTCTTCATGAGGAGGAGGAGGTTCATCACGAGGAATTCCCGCAGCAGCCATGTCTTCCTCAAGTCTTCGAGCCGCGTTTCTTCTAGTATTCATCTCCTATAACCAAAACACAAGGTTCCGGCGAAAGCATATCCGACGTACATTCTAGGGGCACGATATGGATTTCCAACAATGAGAATGATTCCTAATCACTAAATAAGTTCCTATTCATAAGTGTGGCGCGCTTCACAATTATGAATACAAACTTAAATAACGTGGTTGAGAGAGAGACGTTAACATGAAGGATATTCAACCTCATGCTCTGATACCAAGTTTGTCACATCCGAGTTTACCCCCGAGACGTAACCGGCGTCGTCGTCCTCTCGGAGGACTAAGACAAGCCTCTTAGCTTCGTCATAGCATTCATCGACTAAAAATCAGAAAGAATTAAAAACTTTTTTATCTAAAACTACTCGGAGGTTTACATAGACCTCTACATACACATCATTATATATATCAAGTATACATAGACTTGTTCATATACGAAGATTACATAGTCTTCTACTTTTATTTCATACACTTATATATTTAGAAAATAATAGTCATAAAACCGTCTCATCTCATAAATCATCTATCGATTACAATAAGTCTTGGGCATAGCCCTACATCAAATGAAAGAAGTCGCATATAGGCTGTTTACTACATCGTCTCAAGAGAATAACAGAGTCAACATAGAATCATAGTAACTACACATAATAAAAGAGAGATGTCGGCCACGTCCTCGAGATAGTGAGGACCTACCACTTGGATGGCAAAATACCCAAGTCTTCCTTCCTAGCAATTTGGATCAAGCTCAGCGACCCGAACCTAAAATGTTTGGGAAAAGGGAAAGAAAAGGGATTAGTACTCCACATGTACTAAGTATGGAATCTCATATACAATTACCAATCAAATATACTTAAAAAGGGACATTTATAAAAACATAATAGACTACATATGCAATTAAACCATAGCAAAGCAAAGTATACTAATGATAACCTTCAATAAGTCACAAGTGCAATGATCAAGTAAAATTACCATGTCTCCTACTCAATCAAGTAACCTACCAAGACTACAATTAGCAATTTGCTTACCAACATACTATTCATATCATAATACGTCCTTCTTCAAGCAAAGACAACAACATTATATTCATAAGCATGTTATTCAACATACAAACCATTTACATTATACCATCTCTTTACATATATAATATTGACCTCTCAAAGTTCCTATCAAGGAAAACTAGTGCAAGGCGTAGGTAGAGTCCCATACCCCTACCTAAGCTATAGCCAACCTCTCAAGTTACTTTGATTGGCCTATACCTTATTCATTCATTTTAGTTTAGGGAACATTTGCCTTAACTGACATAGACCACATAATCGAATGTGGAATCCGGTGTCGTGAAACCTTACACTGATGGAAGGTGGTCTACCGGCCAAGGTAGAACCTAATGTAAACATAGCTATCTAGGTGGATCCACTAGTTAGTATCCTATGGTGGCAACATAGTTCAAGAACTAAGAGGTAGATATCCCTATTTATACCATTTGGTAATATGGGCCGCTCCTCATGGGAATCCCTTAAAGTGACACATCCCTCATACATGGGAGTTATCGTCACATGGGCAACTTCTAGGATGAATCTTTCCTTTCTAGGGACAAGTCATCACCTCCCATTGTCAAGTTCGCTCGGTGCTAAGCTAAGTCCCCATTTAGAGAAATCTTTAGTCTTTATTAATTTTCTCAATTTAATTAGATAGGAGGGTCAATCCATCGTATAATCATCATTATAGCTCAATAAGAATTGTATGAGAATTAGTCCTTTCATTAACAATTCATATAGGTGAAGTCAACCCTCGTATATCCCATCATAATAGGGCACATCGTACAACTTCCCTATATTACATTACACCTAGCAACCTCACAACCAACCTAAGCATATCAATTCGTGTATCATATCAACTTATCACATCAATCAAAGCATACTTCAACATAACATTATCACTTGATGACAATTAACCATAATTTGAAGTAAAGGCTAGGATCATCAAGACTTACCCATACTCCTCCATAATCCATCAATAAAGGACCATAACATTAACCCATATATCAACCAATCTTAGATCATCACGTCAATGTAATTCAATAATAAATCACAAGAATTAATCAAGGAGAAGCACTATACTATGAAGCAATACTACATCAAAGCTTAGTAACATGATCTCAAGTGTATCTTCTTAACTTAAATTCAATATTCAAGAACATAGGTGTGAAGAACTTCAATTCATCATAATAGATCCATAATCAATGCAATATCAATCATTAAAGACCATTTAACTAAATATGAAATCAATCAAACACAACCTAATTCATATCAATTCTACATTTAGGGTTAAGGGTTAGGGGTCATCACCCACAATCTAGATCAAACTACATCAATTAACCATAATCAAGTTACAATTCATGATAATCTATTCATTCTAACCCAAAGAATACCTAATTAACTCAATTCACATGATCAAATTCGGATTTGGATGAAACCCATAAGAAACTCAACTTTTTAGAAAAAGCTTTGAAGGAACCCTTTGAGGAAAGAATCTCAAAGGTGAATTAGATCCCATACCTTAAGGTTTGATGAAGTTTTGATGGTGAATTTCGTGCTAATCCAGCCCCCAATGATCTCCCCAAGTTGATCTCCAATGGAGACTTCCAATAGAGAGAGAAAGTAGAGAGAAGGAAGAGAGTTTTGTTTTTGAGAGAATGATTAGGCTAATGAGGGTTGGGGTATTTATAGTAGGGTCTTAAGTCACTTAATTAGTCTCTCTTAAATCCCTAATTACCCCTAAGTCACTTAATAAATTAACTAACTAAAAACTAACTTTTCCAAAACTGTCACAGACCTTCCACGACGGATCCCCGACGACAGTCCTTCGTGGGCGTGACGGACTGACATCCCTCCGTCCTGCACATCCGTCACGTTGGTCAGATACTTGTGAAGGCGGAGGCTTTCTTCCCAAGCGCACGACGGTTCCACGACGACGGAGCGTCATGGCCGTTACGGACTGGCTTCCCTCCGTCCTGCACTTCCGTCACGCTGGTCAGAGACTTGTGCAGGCGGAGGCTTTCTCCCCAAGCGCTAAGGCTGGCATAACGGAGGCCTCGACGCCCCGTCGCGCCTGTGACGCCCCGCCATGGGGTCCGTCATGCCCTGCTGCTTCAGGGGTCCTCCTCGAGGGTCCCTGTTTGGTCCGTGGGTAGTCGTACCCTGACTTTTCCAGCATGATACCATCCCAGACAATATTCTACACCTATGGTTACAACTGTTTACCAAATTCCGACTCTTTAACTTGGTTATATCAAAAGGACACTCTAGCCCTCTTATGAACCAATTTGCCAGACATTTAAGAGTTTCGGTTCCAACACCACTTCAAAGACTCCAATTATGCCTAATTGGCTAGGAACACTGGTTTAGATCCTAAGGAGACTATTTAAGTCTTATCACATGACCTCGGTATTTCAAAATGTTACATGGAGAAGACCTAGGGACTCACTCACTAACATCTTCAAAGCCTAATCGTGCAATGTCTAGATAGAGTCCCATACCACCATCAAAACTTCATAGAACTTCTGCTACACTAGTAAGTATCCCATATGATGAGAATAGGCAAGAACCGACATAGACCATTCTAGCTATGCATAGAATCCGGAGTCATGAACCTATTCCTATAACATTCGGAAAAGTCAAGAGCTAATCTAGAGCCTAAAATGAGTGTCTAAAGGTTCAAATACTATTTGATGACCTCAGATAATGTTAAGAAGTCATCTGAGAAGTTTTAGAACCAAGACGTCAAACGACGTCCATGACATCTTGAAACTGGCCTAATTGAACTAGTTGATGTCGCTATGTTTGGGGATGGATTCGGAGGGTCAAATAAAGTCCAAAACTTGTAAATAGACTTTTTTTAGGTAGAGTGTAGTATAAAGAGTCTAAACGTCCAATAACAACTCCCGAAGGACCACGCAAAGGGTAATAGAGGAGGACTCCAACATGGGGAGGGGGGGGGAAGGCTGCCAAGTAGCCTGCGAAGGGTCAACAATCAGTGGGCTGTTGTGCAACGCGCAGCCCACACGGACCTCACTATCCCAAAATTTATTTTTGGGAAATAAATGTGTGTTGTCCCCGCGACGCGGAGCTACTTCCCAAATTCGGTAAAATCCTATTTTTGACATTTAGACTTCACAAAAAGAGCAATTTAAGTGACGGGTGTTTTGGGTAATTTAGGGGGTGATCATATATATCCTATGGGTCATTTTAAGTCATTTATCACTCAGCCAAACCAAAATTACCAAAGCAAACACAAAAGGTCTCACTTCTCTCTCTTTCTCTCTACTTCTCTCTCACCAAATCCTCCATTGAAGAAGGAAGAAAGCTTGAAGAAGAAGGTCAATTTATATAGGATTTCACTTCAATTTCGTGGATTAATCTTCATTAAGGTATGGTTTCTTCACTCTTGGGATTCCTTTCCCTAAGAGGTCCTCTCAAAGTTAATTTCTAAATTACCCAATTCCATGGTGTTTTCAAATTCTAATGGTTTTCTTCTAAACTTCAAATTAATGATGAGTTGTGATTTCCTATGACTAATTGAGTATAGATTGTTGTTTAATTGATTTTAATTTATACAATTTCATGTTGATCATGTTACCTTCCCCAATTCCCCCAAACCATTGATCTTGGTTATGAATTGATGGGAAATGAAGAATGAATTGATTATTAGATATATTTTATCTATTCTAATTCATTTATGGATCGACTAGGGTAATGTATTGTTGGTATTAGATCTAATTCTAGATGAATTTATGATGAATTCTAATTCCCCTAACCCTAGGTTATGAATTGATGTTCATTGGAATAGTGATAATGCAATTGACCTAGTTCTTGTATTAATTACTATTGATTGATGTTACTACACCTATTGATTGGATGAAATTGGTTGTTTGATGGTAAGACCATTATGATGGCTATTGAAGGACATTTAATAAGTCTTTATGATCTTAACCTTTACTTCAATTATGATGGCGTGGGATTGATGATGTAGTTCAATTGAAGCATGACTAGTGATTAGCCTAAGTAGGTGTTGGTATGATGATGAATTAAAATGTCTTGACTATGTGATTGTGAGATTATGCTTAAGATGAAATGATATAAGGTTGGTTATGAAGTACCTATGTGCCTTATTATGATATTATGATGACGTTATGCTAATCTCACATATGAGGGTTGCCATGAAAGGATATTCTCATACAATTCCTAATGAGCTAATGAATGACTATACAAGGGATTAGACCCTATGACCTACATTAAGCTATGATGATTAATAAAGACATTAAAGACATTTCAAAAGGGACTCTAGCTTAGCACCGAACTAGAGTGAGGAGTCAACCTTCCCACATAGGAAAGATAGGATCACTAATCTACTCTTGAGATTGGAGACTACAATGCATGTATCATAAAGAGGGTCCCAACTATATCTCCTTGTTCTTGAACTATGTTGCCCCCATAGGAATACTAACTAGTGGATCCACGTAGTTGCTATGTTCATATTTTGGTACTACCTTGGCAAGTAGTCCGCCTTCTTTCGGTGTAGGGTTCCATGACTCCGGATTCCATACTAGCTCATGTGGTCTATGTCGGTTAGGGAAAGATGTTCCCAAAAGGTAAAATGATTAAAGGAATGAACTCTAACTATGACAACCTAATGGGTTTAGCTTAGTCTTGATAGGGGTATGTGACTCTACCTAAACATTGCACTAGTTATCCTTGAAGGGAGTCTTAGGAGGATGTTCTTATGTATGATTATGCTTATGATGACATATGTTACGTATATGATGAACTTGCACATTGTTGATACCATATATTGATTAGTCTCACTTATGACTATGTGTTTGTCTACATTGTTAAAGTATGATGATATGTACTCTTAACTGCTATGCTATTTGAACTAGGATGTTAGTCATGATTCTTGTTGGGTTCCTTGATTGAGTAAGGTTATGGGGCTTTACTTGGTCATTTTACTTATTGACTTGATAGGGATTCAAGGGTAAGTGTCTTGCTGTTGTTATGTTTAAAGGTGCTCTTATTCATTCTTGTTGCTATTATGACTTGATGATAGAGTTACTTGACTATGTGTTCAATTATGTGCTGTGCATGTTGACTTGACTAGACTTAGTATTGTTGGTCTTGTGGTGTACATACTTTGGACTTAAGGAATGTGTCTAATTGATTGGTATGGTCTTATTGAATGTGCATAAAGCTTTTCAAAATAAATTGCATGTTTTCAAGGAAGGTCCCTTTTTAGCACATTTTCATGATACGTGCATATGATCTCATACTTAGTGTAAGTGGTGTAATAACCCCATTTCTTCCTTTTCCCTAACATTTCAGGTTCCTGTCATTGAAGAACTTTTGGCGATGACTTTGAAGAAGACTTAAAATTGTTAATCATCCAAGTTGGGTAGGTCCTCACTTTCCGAGGTCAATGCCAATATTAAGCTATGAAGTTGTTTTAGTATTAAGACTCTTATTTTTCTTTCCTTTTCATTAGAAGTTTCGTGGGTTTAGCCGGGACTATAGGAGGTTTGTGGATAGGTTTGTGTCCATTGCTTCTCCTTTACTACCTTGATCCCAAAGAGTGTTAAATTTAAGTGGTCGAGGCATTTGAATGATGTTTCCAAATATTGAAAGACACCTCCGCTCCAGTGTTGACTTTACTGGAGAGAACCAAGGATTTTGTGGTATATTGTGACACTTCCCTAGTGGACTTGTGTTGTGTCCTTATGCAACAAGGGAAGGTAGTAGCCTATGCCTCTCGACAAGTCAAGGTGCACGAGAAGAATTACCCAACTCATGATCTTGAATTAGTGGTCGTAGTGTTTGCCTAGTAAATATGGAGGCATTACTTATATGGTGTTCATGTAGATGTTTATACAACCATAAGAGTCTTCAATATGTGTTTAATCAAACGGAGTTGAACCTCTGTCAAAGAAGATGGTTGAATTATTGAAAGATTAAGACATGAGTTTTTTCTAGCACCCCTACAAGGACAATGTTCTCGCGGATTCTTTGAGTCATATGACAATTGGTAGTGTGTCTCGTGTAGAAGAAGGCAAGAAAGACCTAGTTAAAGATGTTCATAGGTTTGCTAGATTGGATGTTCGGTTGGAAGATTCTCCAAATGATGGTTTTGTGTTCCACCATAACTCCGAGTCTTCTTTAGTGGTTGAGGGGAATTCTAAACAACATGTTGATCCTTTATTGATGGAGTTGAAGGAGTCGGTTATTGGCAAGTTTAATTAGTCATTTTCCCAAGGGGGGAATGGTGTACTTAGGTACAAAGGAAAATTCTGTATACCGGATGTGGATGAGGAATCAAAACGTATTGTGATCTTCAAGAGGTCTGTTGGTGGGAAGGTTTAAAAATGGACAGAGCAGAGTTTGTGGCCAGGTGTAAAAATTGCCAACAAGTTAAGGTCGAGCACCAAAATCCGGGTGGTTTGACTCAAGTAATAAATGTTCCTACTTGGAAGTGGGAAGAAATTAGTATAGACTTTGTTGATGGGTTGCCTCAAACCCGGAGGAAAAATGACTCGATTTGGGTTATTCTAGATAGATTGACAAAATTCGCTCACTTTATCCCCGTCAAGTCTACTTATTCGGCAGAGGATTATGCAAGAATATACATCAATGAGATAGTGAGCTTACATGGGATCCCTTTGTCCATCATTTCAGATAGAGGTGCTCAATTCACAGCTTTATTTTGGATATCTTTCAAAAAAGGGTTGGGTATACAAGTAAGGTTAACTACCGCTTTACATCCCCAATCGGATGGTCAAGCGGAGCGTACTATTAAAACCCTAGAATACATGTGAAGAGCATTTGTGATAGATTTCAAAGGAAATTGGGATGATCACCTAGCGTTGATTGAGTTCTCCTATAATAATAGCTAAAATTCGAGTATTTCAATGACACCTTTTGAAGCACTCTATGGTAGGCGATGTAGATATTTGGTTGGGTGATTCGAGGTTGGTGAGTCTTCACTACTTGATCCCGAAATAATCTATGAAACCTTAGATAAGGTTCGGATGAAAATGGATCGGTTGAAAACAGCCTACTGTCACAACCTGAAAGTACCCCTTAGAAGATAGCGCAAGCCTTGGGTCAGAACAATTGCGTACATGTCCCTTTGGAGGTCCTGTAATAGCCTTTTAGCTATCTTCAATTACCTAAGACATGAAAAAAGTAGTGTGGAATTAATACTTTTCACGATATAATTAATAATAAGAAAAATATCTTTTATAAATATAATGGGTAGTCTCATCGTCACTAGACAACTTACAGACACAACATAGATAACTTAGGGTCACGACCCTTTACATTGAAAGAAAATTACACCATAAGTCTTATACAACAACTAAAGAAATAGAGACTATGCCCTAAAATATATGAAGACATACTTAGTCTTGAGAGAGTCGATTCCCAAGCTTGCCTTCTAATCTTCAACTTGCCTCCAACCTATACTTATAGATCATAGAAAAGTATGGAGTTAGTACAAACATTGTACTAAGTATGACATTATGAAAAACATGACAAAAGTGACATTTTTGTAAGAATAAGATTTAATGAAATATAAGTAAATCCTTCATGTATATAAATGTAAAATAACATATAAATTATCATTTTGCACATTGAATAGAACTTCCATAATTTTTGCACAAAGGACCACTTTACAATGAACTCAAGAAAACATTATAGTGAACTCATTTTATGTCAACTCATAGTCAACTCATTTTCATTGATGTTTCGCTAAAAAAAGTTATTCTAAGACTCACTTAGGTAAGACGTGAAGGACCGCCCATACAATCCCTTCGATGCACACCTATGTGATCCTCAAGACTACCCATTATAGGCTTACTTCACACGGGTAACAAGTCCACATTCTTATAACTAGACATTAGAGAAACATACTTGCATTTAAGAACATCAATTAAGTTCCCTTCTTCTAGTGGACTTCCGAGTTACACAAAGTACAATGTGAAAGTAGCGTCCCATAATACTACTCCCACAATGTGCTCCATGAGTATTCCATTATCTTAGGCACACCACATTCATCATTCATAAACTTCATCATACAGGACATGACTTTAACATGTTTTCTTGACATTAGACATTAAGTCACATAACTCCTTTACATCACATAATAACTCATTCATACATTTCATATAAAGACACACAAAGACCCCCCTTTCAAGTGCCTACTCGTGCAATGGATAGATTGTGTCTGTACCACCACCATCCCTAAGTAGTAAATTCTTTAGAAGACTTAGTTCATTACATTCTTTTGGGGGGGATATATTTAACCGACATTGACCATGAGAGGTAGACATGGAACCCCGATATTCACCCCTATCGGATGAGGGTAGGGTCATTCTCTTTGCCTTTACATAGAATCTCCAATAGATATACATATTAAGGCGCATAGTAATGGTATAAGAAGATTTCTTCTAAGTAACTCATTCTCTACTAACGAGGAGTACTCATCTCAAGAGGTACATTGGGTACAACATGTAAACTCAGGAAGTGTAACCACCTCTTTTTCATATCCTCTCGGTGCTAAGCATAACTCCCACACGGAGTCTTAAACATTCATTACTACAGGTTATGGAATACCTTATTGGACACCACATCTCAACTGACAAAGGGTATCCATCCTTCAAACTATCTTAGAAAGCTCTTGGAAATAGTGAGGTTCCTAGCAAACACTTCATCTCAACTCACGAAGAGTGTTCACCCCAAAACTCCCCTTTTTCATTTATTTAGTCATTTAGGAAGAGTAGGGAATGTCCTAGACCCTTCATATCTACTCATGAAGAGTGTCCACCCTACAATTCCTCATTCGCATTCATTAGCTTCATTCATTCAATTCAAGTACGTGTGTGGATGTGTTCATGTGAGCACACCTTTTCACGTAATCACCATTTACATAACATTGACTTCTAAACATTCTTGCATCTTCATTCATCATATTTCACATTACCATGCTTCACATATACACATACTTCATTTAACATAATCTATAAAAGTTAGGCCATTCAAACTTCATAAAGCATATCAACATGAAGATCATCGTTTTCATTACTTCACTTCCCATTCTATGCCTTCATGGCCATAATCACAATACACATATTCACACATATATCCATATACTTCAAGTAAATACCGCCACAAAAGGTGGACCATACAACTCAAGAGCATTTCGCAATAAGATCTAAAAAATACAACAAATTTACTATTCATCCAAGCTTTCACCATCTATTATCAATTCTTCCAATAATTCTTCAAAAATAGTCCATAAAGCAGTAGCTAAATCACAGCATAACCATAAAGAAAACATAGCTCTAACATTTTCTCATCATGATCATTAAACTCATTTCATAAGCTAAGAGTTAATAACAAGCATAAACATGGTTTCATTGGAGTTTTGAAATTAAAATCATCACAAAAATTAAAATTAACTCATTTTAATCATTAAAACTTTTTCTTGTAAAGACCCATACTTAGAGTCAAGGAATAAAGAAGTTTGAGTTTGAAACCCTTTTTGAAACCTCTTTGGAGTTGCTCCTTGAATGAACGAAGGTTCAAGGATGACTACCATACCTCAATGAGGGGAAACCCACTAAATTTGGATGAAGAGAACGTCCTCCACCTTCACCTTTAGCCCTTCCGTGAGTTCTAGCTTCTATGGAGTTTTGCAGAGTTCTCTCTTGAGGGAGGGGTTTTAAATATTTGAACATGGGGTCTAACCTAGGTATAGGAGTTTAAACTAACTTAAAATACGCCCAAGTACCTAAATAAATCGTCCAAGGTCCATAAATGACATGGGGTAAAATTAATAAAACACCCCAAGCCAAGCCGCATCACAACAGCTTTTTCGGGCAACATCTACGACCCTCAAATGATGGACCATGGTCTAGATGACGCCCCATATATAGGGTGCGTCGTTTGGGTCCAACGCTCTACATTGTGCAGGACTTGGAGATCTTGCCTGGTCAATCGACGCCCAAGGTCGACAGGCCGTCATTTGACCAACGGTCCGTCCCTTGTGGCCGTCGTTTGCCACTGCTTGGCAGCATCCTTCCAATGAGATGGGGTCCTTTAGCTCCCCTCGTGTGTCCTAGGTGGAACTACACAATCTTGAGGCACTCTAAGCGACATATCAATTTGGAACAATTTCCACAATTTAAAGTGCACACCCACTTCATCCTTTTCATTTCATTTATGGAGGAACTACCTTATCCAACAATAGAGATGTTCATCTATATCATTTATACACAAATTGAAATCATTATTCATGAAGATGCAATTTAGTCAAATTTTGAAATTTCTTACAGTGAATACCAAAACCTTCACAGTGAGCATGCTTAAAATTCAATAATTCATCTTTCAAGCAATTAACACGAAGGCATGACAATATGAGAGACAACACCATACAAACTCATCTTCTAACATAAACATAATCTCATGGAATGCATAATGCAAGGAGAACAATGAAATTCACATTCAACTAGACTTCTAAACATCACGCAACATGCTACTATGACATACTAACTCTCAATCATGAATAAGAATAGAAAGAAAAAGATAAGGATGTTCACTAACTTGCTACTCAACTCATACTCCCCCACTTAGGGTAAACTCATTAAAACAAATCAAGACCACCATAAGAAATCATGAATCACCGGGGAGTTCATTCTTGATTAGCTCCTTTACACATTCTCATTAGCTAGGATCTTTACTAAGCATATTCAAGGACTCATACCTCATAATCCCACTATACATCTCATAAAGTGGGAACTCATACTAACCTAACTCATAAACATCAGACTAACCATCAACCTCAATAGTCAAGCATAATACTCTACTCATAGGATTCAAGCTTAGACAAAATCTATTAGACATCACCTCATTCAATTCTTAGGCACCACATAACTCAAGCTCATGCAATAAAACACCCTATTTCTCTTTCTACCCATTGAGGTTGATTTATTTGCAAGCCAACAATCATGCTATATAGATTCCACCATTTGCTAGGTAGACATACTATCTATCCTCCTTAGAGTAAGCCTCCACAAGAACTTAAATAAAATCACAAGGACAACTGTGAAACATTATCCACACAAGAGGGCAGCCTTCAACTATTACAAAATCACCACATTCCTTCAACACTCCTCAAATTTACACCTTAAATTTGTACTATCATTGCATATAGCCATAAGAAAACTCATTTTCCCAAAAAAGGACTTCATTTAACTATCTTAACATGTATCATGCTAGAACCACATCATCATACAACATCACATCATAATACCCCCCTTCTCATAAATAACACATAGCCATACATGGCATCACATCACAACCTGCCAAACTCACCTTCACATCTACTCTTCTAGCCACACAACCATCATAAGCATCAAAACTCACATTCCTCTCCCTCAAATATAGAAACATCACCTCTTCCAAGCAATCACATCTACAAGACAACCATACAAGAGAAAATAAGAGAGAGACCTTTTGGATTTATGTTTTATGGAACGCTACAAGAGTAATGAAGAAAGTGAATCTATATATTCCTATAGCCTCTCACTAATGGATGTATCGTGACTCTCACCGATGAACAAGACTCTACTAGACGTGGCTTGTGAGACTTTAGACCCAAAACTATTTTCCATAACGTGGATCTAATACCAAGTTTGACACGACGTGTGTCATAATCGGGGTCTAGACCCGAGACGAGACCGGCGTCGTTGACCTCTCAGAGGTCGCAGAAAAGCCTACATATGTCGTCGTTACTTCATCTAGGTTAATTTTAGCGGAAAATTTGAACGTTTGTTTACTTAAACTTTATATTGGAAAATATTGATCTCGCATAATACTATCTACGTAAACTCATAAGAGTTCACAACAACCATCTAAGTCAAGATATTCAAATGAAAGATATAGTCATAAATATAGAGCTGCCAAAATGGCACGAATACAAGGTCTGAAAGTAAATACGAAAGAAACGCTAGTGGAACATACTCCACTAGCTCATGCCTACGTCTACACTAGAATAAATTAGTAAGCATCCTCGAAAGCATGAGGGCCTACCAAATTCGGATGAAAGCTCTGCGTCCGGATAACTTTTGCGTCGACTCGTAAGCTCTAACATCCAGCTGTACATGCACCTAAAAGTAGATAAATGTATGGAATTAGTATACATTAGTACTAAGTATGGGTATATGCAAGCACACACCATGGACATACATGATTTAGAATAGGTCTCTCCTAACGATATGAGTTATGGAGAGTCAAGTCAGTGGACTTGCCAAAATCGGATTAGGAAAGTCATGCCATGAGAGTAACAAGCATCATCATACATATCATATTGCGCACAACACATACATATTGAATATAGCACATAACAATTGCATATAACACATATCATATTTCATTTCATTCGTTCATATGCCATGAGACCCTGGAATCATGGACTTAACATTAGGACTTCCCAAAATGAGGGCTCAACATATGGGACCTCAACTAGGGAGCCTTCTTTAGCAAACACATAGTCTGCTTCATTCATTCATACGTACTTCATTTCATTCATAGGCTAGTATAAACACCAGCTATACATAGGATGTAGTTTAATACTCTCATCGGGTTCACTGTGCAATGACTAAGAATGACCTAGTGTCATTACATAAGTCTAGTTCACCTCTTGATTATCCTACCCAAACATCTTTGGTATCGTTCATTTCATTGTTTGCATTACATGAGGCTGGCCTCATTCTTTCATTGGGAACTTTAACTTTAACCGACATAGATCATGTGAGCTCCATGAAATCCTGTGTCTACCCCACACCGAAAAGAGGTGGATTCACCGGCCAATGTGAAACCAAAATATGCTAGCGTTTATAGGGAATTGAACAATACTAGATCCCTATGTTAACTGCATAGCTTTAAGGACTAGGAGATATAAGGAGACCCATACCCGTTTGGACGGACAGTCTCATCTCATGAGAATTATGCGAACCTCTGCCTTCCCGAAAGAAGGAATCACCACTCATAGCTAGCCTATCGGTGCTCAGTATAAAGTTCCATTACATTCATATCATACATCATAGAAGCTGGCTTCTAGCATGAGAACATCATAGATCATTAGATGATTTATCATCTCATCATTAGTATTAAGTATATATTAACTTTAATACTTTCATTAGAGTGTTCATAGAGACTAGTCTCTTCATTAACTTTACACTCTCATAGGTGAGTACGTTTTGGTAACATTTACTTAGGCTCATTTGAGATTGCTCTCATATTTCACATTAGCCTCTTATCATGTTGTCACCACATTCATTAGCCTTAGCACATTTGCCCTTCATAATTACTCACCCCTTTTTACGTGAATGTTCATTTCATCATATGCCAATGCACTTGGCCTTTTATTGTGTTTCACACTCTTACTTAACCCTTCTGGGGTCACATCATTCATTACATAACATCTTAGGTTCACTTAGTTTTAAACGTATGCTGGACTTATGGATCCATACATACAAGCCATTAGGCTTCATTCGTAATTCGTCTAAGTGATTCATACTTACCCAAGGTTATGTGGTACAAGACTTATGCATCTTGTAAGTATGTCAAGATCTCAGTTTCGATCCATATAGGCAGCATTCATTTAATCATTTATTCACGTACGACTTATGTGTCAATACGGAATTGGGCAAGGGAACCCTATTTCAAATCCCTTGTATAACACTTAGTTAGTTTTCTTTATAATTTTTGTTGACATAAAATTCTTGGCTAGGGAACCCGAGATCCATCCCCCACACCTACACTTCCTTTCTTGATTTTCTTGATTTTTTTCTTCTTAAATATTTTGGCCTGGAGGACCCAAGATCGAATCCCCATGCCCACATTCCTTTCATTTTTTTTCTTTACTTAATTCCTTCGTTTAGACCAAGAGGGTGTGGGATCAACTCCCTACAACCTCACCCTATTTTTATTTATATTTTCTCCTTACTTTCTCACTCGGCTGAGAGGTTGTGGGTTCGATCCCCACATACCTGATTTTATTATTTCTTTATTTCATTTTTCTCATCTCTCCCTCACCTATCCAAGAGGTTGTGGGTTTGAACCCCACACGCCTCATTTCATTTTTCTTTCAATTTTCTCCTAACCTTTCACTTGAGCCTTACCCCATTTCGAATCCCCCTTACCTCATTTTTATTATTTTAATTTTTTTATAACTTGTATATGGTGAGGTCTTGGGTTCAATCCCCATTGACCTCATGCATTTTAAATTTTTTCTTAAAACTAATTTTTTTCCCAGTAAGTGGCCGAAACCAAATTTCCAAGAAGCTGGAAATTTGATCACCTTTTTAGTCCATTTTCTCAACCTTTAAACGTTATATTTAGGACAATTTTCGTGTAGCATCTAGTGCATCTTTAGGTGTGTTTTCATGGTTACTTTTGATCAATATTATTCACTCCATTCAGCAACATTACACTCATATGAACATCATGATTTTAAAATATTCATACACATAAAATACAACAAATAACATGTCAATTTCAGGCCTCAAACCGAGACCAAAGTCATGGTACACACATGCACTCACAAGTTAACATATTACACATGTTCGGAAACACTTTGTCATTTCTCACATAATTTCCAAACACACGTACAAACACGTAATCACAACCAGCCCTAAAATCATTTACCAGAAGTCATACCAACGCATACATCGATTCTTTCAGAGGATCTAATGACAGGGGCATGCAACTGGGACAACCTTAGTTTTTCGATTGAGATTAAACTGAACCTTAGGGATCTCTTTGGAGAGATACCAAGAGTGAAGAAAACCCATACCTGAAGTCGTTAAAGGATGTTCTTACGTGCTGCCACCCCCCCCCCCACTAAGTCGACGTCTCACCACCGAAATCACAAGCACAATCCGTCGAGAATTTGGTTTTTGCTTTTTGTTTTGAAGCTTATTTTGCTTTTGAGTTTGAGATTTCAAGTTCTTGAGTGTGGATGAACTCCTTTTTTTTTTTGGTTATGTTCTTTAGTTTTTACAGAATGTTGATCGTGAAGTGAGAGAGGAGTAGAGAGAAACATGAGTTAGTGTTAGCTTAGGATTAGGAGATTAGGTGGAGACTTAGTCAGATTAGGACTTATCTTAATTGTTTAAAAATCTTTTTTTTTCAAAGGCTACGTGAAATGACCACCATGCCCCTAAAAATCACGTAATAAACATCAGTTAAATCCAACTAAACGTCGCTTCCACCAAGGCTCAAACCCGGGTGAAGCCTCCATCGCGAAACGGGTCATTCCGGGTCGACCCGACCCAAACCGTTCCTCTAATTAAATTAATTAATTAATTAATTAATTAGGGTAATTACAATACTACCCCTAGCTTGGAAAATACCATCTTACCCCTAGACCCTCCAAACCTAAGATTACCCCTTTTAAGTCCGGTAAAACTCATCCGGGTGAATCTCTTCAATTCGGGTACCCTACATAGTTGGTTCTCACCTTGCCTAGCCTAACTAACTCACCAAGTTGGTTGTTTTGGCTAGTGCATAGGTTCTGAGGTCTGGTTCTACGTGCAACAAGCCGTGTGAAACCGGTCTAATCCAGGCATTCTAGGTACGTTTAACCATTACTTAGCATAGTCATTTTCAGGTTGTTACATTATCCCCCCTTAGGAACATTCATCCCCGAATGACACTTCTAATTATCTCGTACAATGCCAGTCATATCATAACATAAGTACTTTACAAAGTCAAGCAATATCAACAAATAATAAAGAAGACAAGGAAACATAGACTTAAGAGTAAGGAGTCTAACCTCAAGAGCTGAATAGATGAGGATAGCAGGATCCCATATCTGCCTTGGCCTCCCACGTAGCACCCTCAACAAGATGGTTCCTCCACAATACCTTCACTATGGCAACCTCCTTATTTCTCAGTCGCTTTACCTTCCGGTCTAAAATCTCAACAGGAACCTCCTCATAGGAAAGTCTTCATCAACCCCCAAAACTTCAACAGGCAGAATCGATGCTGGATCACCAAGGCACTTCTTTAACATAGAGACATGAAAGACTCGATGAACAGAAGCTAGCTGTAACATTTCGAAATACCAAGGCATGTTGTAAAACTTAACCCAGGCTCCATGAGTTCAAACTAGGTGTATATAGAGTGGTTATGGTGTTTAAGAACCAAAATACTCAAGAACGTCTATGGTGTCCGGAAAGTTGTTTCATAAGGGGGCTAGTGTGTCTTAAGTCATTTGATTAGTTTTAAGAGTCAGAATCGAACGAAAGTGAGTACTAATAGGTGTAACACATGTGAGGGATGTTTCATGATTGAAACGACCGAGTACGACTCCCCAAGGACCAACAAAGGGCCCTTGAGAAGGACCCTTGAAGCTAGGATGCAACACTGCTTGACAGTGTGCATCGACGAAGAAGATGACGGGGAGTCAGTTGCTCGACGGGGGGTCGAGTCCACCGTCGTCCCACACTTAGAAAGATTGAAGAAGTTTCTCACTTACCTAGCTACTGTTACACACGACGAAAGAGGGTTGATGGGGCGTCAGTGGCTCGACAGGGCGTTGAGGCCACCGTCGTCCCACACTTAGTTGATTCTAAGGAACCTCGCCTGCAAAGTCTTTGACCAAGATGACGGAGATCAGGACAGAGGTAGGGGCTGCCGTCGACTCACCGACGGTCCGTCTGCGGGGTTCCGTCGGTGAGGGTCAGTAAATCCCTGCACATTTTAAATTAAATACAATTAATTAATTAAATGGTTTAGGGGTAATTGGGGATTTAAGGAAGACTAATTAAGTTGATTTAGTCGCACTATAAATACCATCAATCCTCATTAGCCTAAACACAACACTCAAAATAAACTCTCTTCCTTCTCTCTACTTTCTCTCTCTATTGGAAGACACCATTGAAGGTTAGCTTGGGAGGTGAATTGGGGAATGTTTAAGGACGACTCACCATCAAAATGTCATACAATCTTAAGGTATGGGATCTAATTCACCTTTGAGACTTCTTTCCTCAAAGGGCCCTACAAAAGTTTTCCAAAAAGTTGAGTTTCATATGGGTTTCATTCAATTACGAATTTTATGTTATGAACTGAGTTGTTCATGTTTTCTTTGGGTTATAATGAGTAGATTATCATGTATTGTAACTTGTTTAGGATGAATTGATATTTTTTGGTCTAGATTGTAGATCATGGCCCTTAACCCCTGACCTAGGTATGATCTTGATATGAATTAGGTTTGGTTTGATACAATTGATTCTATTCTTGATTAAATCATACTTAATGGTTGTTATTACATTGATCGTGAATCTATAGTGGTGAATTGAAGTCCTTCATGAAAATCCTTGGGTATTGATCTAGGTTAAGAAGATAGGCTTAGATAACATGTTTCCAAGTTTAGATTTAGTATTGAATTATGGTGTAGTGACTCTTCTAAATTCATAATCATGTTGGTTGTTGAGTTACATTGGTGTTATGGCTCAATATGGGTTAATCCATGGGTTGATGGTAAGGCCCTTTATGATGAACTATGGAGGAGTGTTGGTAAGTCTTGACTATCCTAATTCTCACTTTAATTATGGTAAATTGTCCTCAAGTTATGATGTTGTATTGAAGTATACCTTGTTTAGAGTGATAGGATGGTATGATGATTGAGTTTAAATGTCTTATGTTTTGGTTGTGAGGTTGCTAGGGTGTACATGCCATAAGAATGATAACATGTGATTATGTACCCTATTATGATATGATATACAAAAAAGTTGACCTCACTTATATGAATTGTGAATGAAAGGACTAAATCTCATACGATTCTTATTGAGCTATGATAAAGAATATACAAGGACTAGACCCTATGACCTAAATTAAGTTTATGATTATAATAAGAGTAAAGGCATTTCAATAAAGGGACCTAGCTTAGCACCGAGCGAGCTTGTAGGTGAGGGGGTGACACTTTCTTACATAAGGATAGGTAGGGTTCACTACGGTCCTCACGGGGTGGATAGCCTCATTACCCGAGGTAGGGTGTAGAGTTGATATTTCCATGGTTCTTTTCCCCAAGCTCCATAAACTATGTTGCCACCATAGGATACTAGCTAGTGGATCCACCTAGATAGCTACGTTTATGTTAGGTTCTACCTTGACGGGTAGACCACCTTCCATCGGTGTAACATTTTATGACACCGGATTCCACATTAGCTCATGTTGTCTATGTTGTTTAAGGCAAGAGTTTCCTAAACTAAAATGAATGAACGAAGTATAGACTAATTGAAGTAACTTGAGTGGTTTGACTTTAGCTTAGGTAGGGGTATGGGACTCTACCTATGCCTTGCACTAGTTTGCCTTGATAGAAGCTTTGAGAAGATAATCTTATGTATACGAATGACGATATAATGTAAATGACTTTATGTGTTGAATGAGATGCTTATGAATATGAAATTGGTTATCATTGTTAAAGAAACAATACTATGTGAGATGGAAGATGATGCGATGTGAAGTGAATTGCTAATTATGATCTTTGTTAGGTTACTTGACTAATTAGGGTTATGGGGCTTTGCTTGGTTATTGCATGTGTGGCTTCTTAAGGATTATAGTTGGTTGGTTTGCTTTGCTATCCACATGATTTACTCTTATTCATGTTTGTGATGTTATTACTTGATGTTGGAGTTATATGGGATTATGGGTTTAAGTATGATGATACGCATATGATATAATTAACTTGTTTAGTATTTTTAAAGGATTGGTTGGAATAACATGATTTCATTAAATGTCCCTTTTTGGCATACTTTGTTGGTATTTGTGCATATGGTCTCATACTTAGTACATGTGGCGTACTAACCCCATTTTCTCCCTCTTTCCCAAACATTTTAGTTTCCGGTCGTTGAAGTTTGGCTTGAGGTGATTTGAAAGAAGACTTGGATATTCTATCATCCAAGTGGTAGGTCCTCATTTCACCGAGGACGATGCCAATATTCTCTTTATGAAGTTACTTAGTTACTACAACTTTTGTATTGACTCTATTTCCTATTTGAGACAAAGTTGTATAAAGCCTATATGTGGCTCACTTTTATTGATGTAGGGCTATGCCCAATGTTATTGTTCTCGTTTATATGGTTGATGAGATAAGATGGATTTATGACTCTATTTCCTTATTATATAAGTATGTGAAATAAAAGTAGAAGGTTTTGAAATCTTCTTATACGAACAAGTCTATGTATACTTGATATAAATATGATTATGTGTATGTAGAGGTCTATGCAAACCTCTGATTAGATTAGTTTACAAATGTTATAAATTCTTCCATATTTTTAATCGATGAATGCAATGATGTAAGACTAAGAGGCTTGTCTTAGTCCTAAAAGAGGATGACGACGGCGGTTACGTCTAGGGGGTATACTCAGATGTGACAAACATGGTATCAGAGTATGAGGTTGAATATCCTTGATGTTGAGGTCTCTCTCAACCACGTCTATGTAGGTTTGTATTCATAATTGTGAAGCGCGCCACACTTATGAATAGGAACTTATTTGATGCTTAAGAATCACTCTCATTTTTGGAAATCCATTATCGTGCCGCTAGAGTGTACTTCTTATAATATTTCACCTGAACCTTGTATATTTGGTTATAGGAGATGAATACTCAGAGGAATGCGGCTAGGAGACTTGAGGAGGAGATAGCTAATGCGGGAATTCCTCCCCGTGATGATCCAGTTCCTCCTCTTTAAGAGATTGTTGTTGATGATCAGGCTCCAGATGATCCTCCACCTATAACGGAGGCTCAGATGAGGGCTATTCTTGCTCAAATGGCCCAAGCCATGACTACTCAAGCCTAAGACACAACGGTTCAAGATCAAGCTATGACTGCCCAAGCAAATCGGGATGTTGCACTGAGAGTTCATGAGCAAACTATGGCTTCTCGACTTAGGGATTTCACACAGATGAATCCTCATATCTTCTATGGGTCTAAGGTTGATGAAGACCCTCAAGAATTTGTTGATGAAGTTTATAAGATACTATGTGCTATGGGGTTGTCTTCCAATGAGAATGCCGAGTTGGCCTCATACCAACTCAAGGATGTGGCTCAGACTTGGCATGTGCAATAGAAAGACAATAGTCCACTTCAAGGTGAGCTGGTGACTTGAGAGATCTTCAAGAGGGCTTTCCTTGATCGGTTTTTCCCAATAGAGATGAGGGTTGCTAAGGTGGTGGAATTCATCAACCTTCGCCAAGGAGGTATGAGTGTTCATGACTACTCTTTGAAATTCATACAATTGGCCAAATATGCTCCTTCCTTGGCCTCCGATCCTAGAGACGAGATGAGTCGATTTGTGACGGGTGTGTCGGATGACTTGTAAGAAGAGTGTCATTCGGCTATGCTTCATGATAACATGAATATTGGTCGTCTTATGGTGCATGCAAAAAGGGTTGAGGAGGCTAGATCAAAACGAAAGGATAGAGATTCGAAAAGAACAAGGTCTTTTGAGGGTGGAGCTGCGAAAGATAGGCTTGGAATTCAAGACAAGCCTAGATTCAAGAAAAGGTTCTCGAATCAAGTTCCATCCAAATTTCCCAAGACTAGGGATGCGAGGGCCCCTAGGACAAGAGTTCAAAAAGGGAAAAGTGGAAATTAGTTTGAAGAGAGACCACCTTGCAAGGAATGTGGGAAGAAACATTTTGGTGCTTGCCTCCTTGGATCGGACAAGTGCTTTGGTTATGGAAAGATAGGTCACAAGGTGAGATATAGTACTAATGCTAAAGGGCAAGAGAAGGGTGGGCAGCCAAGCGGTTCTAGGGATGCTCCCAAAAAGAACCGCTTCTATGCTCTTCTTACTAGGGATGACCAAGAGGCCTCTCCCGATGTAGAGACGGGTATGTTTTTTTACAAATCTTTGTTGTTGATGTGTATGCTTTGCTTGATCCGGGTGCTACATTGCCTTTTGTTACTCCTTTAGTAGTTAAAAAGTTTGATACTTTACCTGATGTTTTGCATGACCCTTTTGTGGTGTCTACTCCGGTGGGGGAGTCAATTGTGGCAAAAATAGTCTACCGAAATTGTCCTATTACTTTGCCCAATAGAATTTCTCATATAGATCTAGTTGAACTAGATATGCTTGATTTTGATGTCATTTTGGGAATGGATTGGTTGCATGCTAGTTTCGCTTCTATTGATTGTAGGACTAGAGTTGTGAGGTTTAGTTTCCCAAATGAACCTGTTATTGAGTGGAAGGGTGGGAATTCTATTCCTAGAGTTAGTTTCATATCTTGTCTAAAAGTATGTAAAATGATCTCAAAGTGGTGTCTTTATCACATTGTAAGAGTCCAAGATTTGGATTCCGAAATTTCTCCTATTGTGTCAGTCCCCGTAGTGAGTAAATTTCCGGAGGTCTTTCCTAATGACCTTCCCGATATTCCTCCCGAATGGTAAATTGATTTTGGTATCGATTTGCTAGCGGAAACAAACCCTATTTTGATTCCTCCTTATCGAATGGCTCCGGCCGAATTGAAGAAGTTGAAGGCACAACTTAAAGATTTTCTAGACAAGGACTTTAAAAAGCCTAGCATTTCTCCATGGGGTGATCTGGTCTTGTTCGTGAAGAAGAAAGATCGGTCCTTGAGAATGTGTATTGATTATCGCCAACTCAACAAAGTTACTATAAAAAACAACTACCCTCTTCCTAGGATTGACGATTTATTTGATCAACTCCAAGGAGCGAGTTACTTTTCAAATATAGATTTGAGGTCGGGGTATCACCAACTCTGGGTGAGAAATGAAGATATTCCAAAGACGGCTTTTCGGACTCGGTATGGACACAATGAGTTCGTGGTTATGTCTTTTGGCCTCACAAATGCTCCGGCGGCATTTATGGACCTAATGAATAGGGTGTTTCAAAACTATCTTGACTCATTCGTTATAGTGTTTATTGATGATATATTTGTGTATTCGAAGAATGAAGTTGACCACATGGGTTATTTCAGGGTGGTATTGCAAACCCTTAAGGAGCATCAATTGTTCGCAAAATATAGCAAATGTGAGTTTTGGTTGAGGTCGGTGGCGTTTCTTGGGCACATCATCTCTAGTGAGGGAGTTGAGGTAGACCCAAGGAAGACAGATGTGGTGAGAAATTGGCCTAGGCCTTTGACTCCGTCAGACATTAGGAGTTTCTTCGGTCTAGCAGGCTATTATCAAAGGTTTGTGGATGGTTTTTCATCCATTGCATCTCCTTTGACTATATTGACTCAAAAAGGTAAGAAGTTTGAGTGGTCGGAGGCTTGTGAAAAGAGTTTTCAATTATTAAAGGATAGACTTACTTCGGCTCCGGTATTGACACTACCGGAGGGTACAAAGGGCTTTGTGGTGTATTATGATGCATCTCGTATAGGTTTGGGGTGTGTGCTTATGCAAAATGGGAAGGTGATTGCCTACGCTTTGAGTCAGCTGAAGGTGCATGAAAGAAACTATCCCACTCATGACCTTCAGTTAGCGGCCGTGGTGTTTGCTCTAAAAATATGGAGGCATTACTTGTATGGTGTCCATGTGGATGTTTTCACCGATCATAAGAGTCTCCAATATGTGTTTACTCAAAAAGAGTTGAATATCCGGCAAAGGAGGTGGTTAGAATTGTTGAAAGATTATGATATGAGTGTCTTGTATCATCCCGGCAAGGCCAATGTGGTTGCGGATGCTGTAAGTCGTATGACTATGGGCAGTGTGTCGCATGTAGATGAAACCAAAAGAGACCTAGTGAAAGATGTTCATAGGTTGTCTAGATTGGGGGTGCGATTTGAGAGTTCTCCAAATGGTGGTGCTACGGTTCATCATAGCTCTGAGTCATCATTGGTTGTTGAGGTGAAGTCCAAAAAACACCTTAATCAACTATTGATGGAGTTGAAGGAATCGGTTCTTGGCAAGTTTAATGCGTCTTTCTCCTTGGGGGGGATAGTGTGTTGAGGTACCAAGGGAGATTATGTGTTCCCGATGTTTATGGGTTGAGGGATCGAATCCTTGAGGAATCCCATGGATCCCACTACTCCATTCATCCGGGTTCAACTAAGATGTACCATGACCTTCGGGAGGTATATTGGTGGGAAGGCTTGAAGAAGGACATAGCGGAATTTGTTGCTAAGTGTCCAAATTGCCAACAAGTGAAGGCGGAACATCAATAGCCAGGTGGCTTACCACAAGAGATCCAAATTCCTACTTGGAAGTGGGAAGACATTAATATGGACTTTGTGGTAGGGTTGCTTCGGACTCAAAATTCATATGATTCTATATGGGTGATTGTGGATAGATTGACTAAGTCCGCTCATTTAATTCTCGTCAAATCCACATATTCGGCGGAAGATTATGCAAAGATCTTAATAGATGAGATTTTGTGTCGCCATGGTATTCCGTTATCCATCATTTCGGATCGGGGTGCACAATTCACATCTAGATTTTGGAGGTCATTTCAAGAAGGTTTGGGTACTAAGGTGAAATTGAGTACCGCTTTTCATCCTCAAACAGATGGTCAAGCGGAACGCACTATTCAAACCCTCAAGTATATTCTTAGAGCTTGCATTATTGATTTTAAAGGAAGTTGGGATAAGCACTTGCCGTTGGTGGAGTTTACTTATAATAATTGCTTTCATTCATCCATCTCCATGGCTCCCTATGAAGCCTTGTATGGTATGAGGTGTAGATCTCCTATAGGATGGTTTGAAATTGGTGAGTCGTCGATAATTGGTCCCGATTTGATTTATAGGACCTTGGAGAATATGCATATCATAAGGAATCGGTTACAAATAGCCAATAGACGACAAAAGTCCTATGCCGACAATAGGAGAAGGGAATTGGAGTTTGAAGAAGGTGATAAGGTGTATTTTAAAATTTCACCTATGAAGGGGGTGGTTAGATTTGACAAGAAAGGAAAATTGAGTCATCGTTATGTGGGCCCTTATGAGATTTTGGAAAGGGTTGGTAAGGTTGCTGATCGCTTGAAACTACCTAATGATCTAGCTTCGGTTCATCCGGTTTTCCATGTCTCTATGTTGAAGAAGTGTGTCGGGGATCCCGAGTCTAATCTTCCTATTGAAGGCCTTGGAGTCAAGGATAACCTCTCTTATGACGAGGTTCCGGTTCAAATCCTTGATAGACAAGTGAAGAGGTTGACGAACAAAGAGGTGGTTTCCATAAAAGTGTTATGGAAGAACCACTTTGTTGAGGGTGCAACATGGGAGGCCAAGGCCGACATGAAGGCCCGTTATCCTCATCTTTTCAATGATTAAGGTTAGCCATTCTTTTTAATATCATAACAATGATTAGTAATTGAGTCCTCGTTATGTGGGCCCTTATGAGATTTTGGAAAGGGTTGGTAAGGTTGTTGATCGCTTGAAACTACCTAATAATCTAGCTTCGATTCATCCGGTTTTCCATGTCTCTATGTTGAAGAAGTGTGTCGGGGATCCCGAGTCTGATCTTCCTATTGAAGGCCTTGGAGTCAAGGATAACCTCTCTTATGAGGAGGTTCCGGTTCAAATCCTTGATAGACAAGTGAAGAGGTTGAGGAACAAAGAGGTGGTTTCCGTAAAAGTGTTATAGAAGAAGCACTTTGTTGAGGGTGCAACATGGGAGGCCAAGGCCGAGATGAAGGCCCGTTATCCTTATCTTTTCAATAATTAAGGTTAGCCATTCTTTTTAATATCATAACTATGATTAGGAATTGTGGTTTATTGATTTTTTTTGGTGAAGTGTTGCAAAAATCAAAATTTTTGAGACTTCACAGTGATGGTACAGTGAAGTCACTGTAACATGGCTTTGAAACTTGGAAATTGTTTTGATTGTTGCTTATTTGAGTTAAGTTATGCATTTTGATTTGGTGAGTCCTTGTGGAAATTATATGTAGCATATAGATGAAATGAACTTGGTTCTAATTAACTTAGGTAATAAATGATGAGCCCATATGTGTTGTGAGAAGGAGGTACCTCATGATGAAATTTAGAGCCTATGTATAATAATTTAGTTTTGAAGTTTTCCTTATTGAAATGATGTGATTCATGTTAATTGGATATTGTGAATTGGTTGAGCTGCTAGTCTTGAGTCTATTCCTTGCTTTAAAAGAGTGTTTAGTGTCATTCGGGGACGAATGTTCCTAAGGGGGGGATAATGTAACATTTGAAAATACCAAGGCATGTTGTAAAACTTAACCTAGGCTCCATGAGGTCTAAATCACTCTTCTAAGTCAAATTATGTGTATATAGAGTGGTTAAGATGTTTAAGAACCAAAATACTCAAGAACGTCCATGGCGTCTGGAAAGTTGGTTCATAAGGGGGCTAGTGTGTCTTAAGTCATTTGATTAGTTTTAAGAGTCAGAATCGAATGAAAGTGAGTAGAAATAGGTGTAACACATGTGAGGGATGTTTCATGATTGAAACGTTCGGGTACGACTGCCCAAGGACCAACCAAGGGCCCTTGAGAAGGACCCTTGAAGCTAGGATGCAACACTGCCTGACAGTGTGCACCGAAGAAGGAGACGACGGGGAGTCAGTGGCTCGACGGGGCATCGAGGCCACCGTCATCCCACACTTAGAAAGATTCAAGAAGTCTCTCGCTTACCTAGCTACTGTTACACAGGACGGAAGACGGTTGACGGGGCATCAGTGGTTCAACGGGGCATCTAGGCCACTGTCATCCCATACTTAGTTGATTCTAAGGAACCCTCGCCTGCACAGTCTCTGACCAAGACGACGGAGTGCTGGACAGAGGGAGGGGCTGCCGTCGACTCACCGAAGGTCCATCAGCGGGGTTCCGTCTGTGAGGATCTGTAAATCCCTGCTCATTTTAAATTAAATACAATTAATTAATTAAATGGTTTAGGGGTAATTGAGTATTTATGGAAGACTAATTAAGTTGATTTAGTCCCACTATAAATACCCTCAATCCTCATTAGCCTAAACACAACACTCAAAATAAACTCTCTTCCTTCTCTCTACTTTCTCTCTCTATTGGAAGACACCATTGAAGGTTAGCTTGGAAGGTGAATTGGGGGCTGGTTAAGGACGAATTCACCATCAAAAGGTCATCCAATCTTAAGGTATGGGATCTAATTCACCTTTGAGACTTCTTTCCTCAAAGGGCCCTTCAAAGGTTTTCCAAAAAGTTGAGTTTCATATGGGTTTCATTCAATTATAAATTTTATGTTATGAACTGAGTTGTTCATGTTTTCTTTGGGTTATAATGAGTAGATTATCATGTATTGTAACTTGGTTAGGATGAATTGATATGGTTTGGTCTAGATTGTAGATCATGGCCCTTAACCCCTAACCCTAGGTATGATCTCGATATGAATTAGGTTTGTTTTGATACAATTGATTCTATTATTGATTAAATCATACTTCATGGTTGTTATTACATTGATCGTGAATCTATAGTGGTGAATTGAATTCCTTCATGAAAATCCTTGGGTATTGATCTAGGTTAAGAAGATAGGCGTAGATAACATATTTCCAAGTTTTAATTTAGTATTGAATTATGGTGTAGTGACTCTTCTAAATTGATAATCATGTTGGTTGTTGAGTTACATGGGTGTGATGGCTCAAATTCGGTTAATCCATGGGTTGATGGTAAGGCCTTTTATGATAAACTATGGAGGAGTGTTGGTAAGTCTTGACTATCCTAATTCTCACTTTAATTATGGTAAATTGTCCTCAAGTTATGATGTTGTATTGAAGTATACCTTGTTTAGAGTGATAGGATCGTATGATGATTGAGTTAAAATGTCTTATGTTTTGGTTGTAAGGTTGCTTAGGGTGTACATACCATAAGAATGATAACATGTGATTATGTACCCTATTATGATGTGATATACAAAAAAGTTGACCTCACTTATATGAATTGTGAAAGAAAGGACTAATTCTCATACAATTCTTATTGAGCTATGATAAATAATATACAAGGGCTAGACCCTATGACGTAAATAAAGTTTATGATTATAATAAGAGTAAAGGCATTACAATAAAGGGACCTAGCTTAGCACCGAGCGAGCTTGTAGGTGAGGGGGTGACACTTTCTTAAATAAGGAAAGGTAGGGTTCACTACGGTCCTCACGGGGTGGATAGCCTCATGACCCAAGGTAGGGTGTAGAGTTGATATTTCCATGGTTCTTTTCCCCAAGATCCATAAACTATGTTGCCACCATAGGATACTAGCTAGTGGATCCACCTAGATAGCTACTTTTATGTTAGGTTCTACCTTGGCTGGTAGACCACCTTCCATCGGTGTAACGTTTTATGACACCGGATTCCACATTAGCTCATGTGGTCTATGTCGGTTAAGGCAAGAGTTCTCTAAACTAAAATGAATGAATGAAGTATAGACTAATTGAAGTGTTTTGAGGGGTTTGACTTTAGCTTAGGTAGTGGTATGCGACTCTACCTATGCCGTGCACTAGTTTCCCTTGATAGAAGCTTTGAGAAGTTAATATTATGTATATTAATGACTATATAATGTAAATGACTTTATGTGTTGAATGAGATGCTTATGAATATGAAATTGGTTATCATTGTTAAAGAAACAATACTATGTGAGATGGAAGATGATGCTATGTGAAGTGAATTACTAATTATGATCTTTGGTAGGTTACTTGACTAAGTAGGGTTATGGGGCTTTGCTTGGTCATTGCACGTGTGGCTTCTTAAGGATTATAGTTGGTTGGTTTGCTTTGCTATTCACATGATTTACTCTTATTCATGTTTGTGATGTTATTACTTGATGTTGGAGTTATATGGGATTGTGGGTTTAAGTATGATGATATGCATATGATATAATTAACTTGTTTAGTATGTTTAAAGGATTGGTTTGAATAACATGATTTCATCAAAAGTTCCTTTTTAGCATACTTTGTTGGTATTTGTGCATATTGTCTCATACTTAGTACATGTGGAGTACTAACCCCATTTTCTCCCTCTTTCCTAAACATTTTAGGTTCCGGTCGTTGAAGTTTGACTTGAGGTGATTTGAAAGAAGACTTGGATATTCTATCATCCAAGTGGTAGGTCCTCATTTTGCCGAGGACGATGCAATATTCTCTTTATGAAGTTACTTATTTACTTCAACTTTTGTATTGACTCTATTTCCTATTTGAGACAAAGTTGTATAAAGCCTATATGTGGCTCACTTTTATTGATGTAGGGCTATGCCAAATGTTATTGTTCTCGTTTAGATGGTTTATGAGATGAGACGGATTTATGACTCTATTTCCTTATTATATAAGTATGTGAAATAAAAGTAGAAGACTATGAAATTTTCTTATATGAACAAGTCTATGTATACTTGATATAAATATGATTATGTGTATGTAGAGGTCTATGTAAACCTCCGATTATATTATTTTGCAAAAGTTTTAAATTATTCCATATTTTTAATCGATGAATGCAATGATGTAAGACAAAGAGGCTTGTCTTAGTCCTCAAAGAGGACGACGACACCGGTTACGTCTAGGGGGTATACCCAGATGTGACAATCTTCCTTAAATCCCCAATTACCCCTAAAACATTTAATTAATTAATTGTATTTAATTTAAAACATGCAGGGATTTATAGACCCTCACCGACAGAACCCCGCCGACGGACCGTTGGTGAGTCGACGGCAGCCCCTCCCTCCGATCTGCACTCCGTCGCTTGGTCAGAGACTGTGCAGGCGAGGGTTCCTTAGAATCAACTAAGTGTGGTACGACTGATGCCTCGACGCCCCGTCAAACGTCTTCCATCATGTGTAACAGTAGCTAGGTAAGCTAGAGACTTCTTGAATCTTCCTAAGTGTGGGACCACGGTGGCCTCGACGCCCCGTCAAGCCACTGACTCCCCATCGTCTCCTTCGTCGATTCACACTGTCAGGCAATGTTGCATCCTAGCTTTAAGGGTCCTTCTCAAGGGCCCTTAGTTGGTCCTTGTGGAGTCGTACCTGGACGTTTCAATCATGAAACATCCCTCTCATGTGTTACACCTATTTCTACTCACTTTCGTTTGATTCCGACTATTAAAACTAATCAAACGACTTAAGACACACTAGCCCCCTTATGAACCAACTTTCCGGACGCCATGGACATTCTTGAGTATTTTTGTTCTTAAACACCTTAACCACTCTATATACACCTAATTTGACTTATAACAAAGATTTAGACCTCATGGAGCCTAGGTTAAGTTTTACAACATGCCTTGGTTTTTCAAAATGTTACATTGGTGTGATGGCTCAAATTGGGTTAATCCATGCGTTGATGGTAAGGCCCTTTATGATGAACTATGGTGGAGTGTTGGTAAGTCTTGACTATCCTAATTCTCACTTTAATTATGGTAAATTGTCCTCAAGTTATGATGTTGTATTGAAGTATACCTTGTTTAGAGTGATAGGATCGTATGATGATTGAGTTGAAATGTCTTATGTTTTGGTTGTAAGGTTGCTTAGGGTGTACATGCCATAAGAATGATAACATGTGATTATGTACCCTATTATGATGTGATATATAAAAAAAGTTGACCTCACTTATATGAATTGTGAATGAAAGGACTAATTCTCATACAATTCTTATTGAGCTATGATAAACAATATACAAGGGCTAGACCCTATGACCTAAATTAAGTTTATGATTATAATAAGAGTAAAGGCATTTTAATTAAGGGACCTAGCTTATCACCGAGCGAGCTTGTAGGTGAGGGGGTGACACTTTCTTACATAAGGAAAGGTAGGGTTCACTACGGTCCTCACTGGGTGGATAGCCTCATGACCCAAGGTAGGGTGTAGAGTTGATATTTCCATGGTTCTTTTCCCCAAGCTCCATAAACGATTTTGCCACCATAGGAGACTAGCTAGTGGATCCACCTAGATAGCTATGTTTATGTTAGGTTCTACATTGGCCGGTTACGTCTAGGGGGTATACCCGGATGTGATACTAGCTCTGCAGGCAACGCCAACTCATAGGCCACCTCACCCACACACAGTAGAATCTCGTATGGCCCGACGTACCTCGGACTTAACTTCCCCTTCCTTCCAAACCTCATCACCCCCTTCATGGGTGATATCTTCCAGTATACTTGGTCACCAACATCAAAATCTAAGTGTCGCTTCCTGTTATCTGCATAAGATTTCTGCCGACTGTAAGAAGTAGCCAACCTGTCCCTAATCACCCTGACCTTCTCTAAGGCCTCATGAATGATCTCTGGACCCAAAATGGATGACTCTCCAACCTCAAACCACCCAACTGGAGACCTACACCTCCTACCATACAGTGCCTTAAACGGTGTCATCCCAATACTGGAGTGATAGTTGTTATTATATGAGAACTCTATCAATGGCAGATGGTCGTCCCAACTACCTCTAAAGTCTATCACACACGCCCTCAACATGTCCTCCAATGTCTGAATGGTGCGCTCTGCCTGCCCAGCTGTCTAAGGATGGAAGGAAGTACTGAGCTTTACCTGCGTGCCTAAGCTCTTCTGGAAGGATCTCCAGAAATGCAAAGTGAACTGAGCTCCTCTATCTAAAATGATCGAGAAAGAAATCTCATGCCACCACACAATCTCATCAATGTAGAGTCTCCCATAATCCTCGACCCTGTAAGTAGACTTTACAGGGATAAAGTGGGCAGACTTAGTCATCCTGTCCACAATAACCAATATGGAGTCATTCTATCCCCTAGTCCCTAAAGACCAACCACGAAGTCCATGTTAATGGTCTCCCACTTCCAAGTCGGAACCTCAATCATCTTAGTGAGACCACCAGGCTTAAGGTACTCCGCCTTAACCTGCTGACAATTAGGACACTTGGCCACATACTCAACAATGTCCTTCTTCATTCCATCCCACCAATAGATCTGCTTGAGGTCATGATACATCTTGTTGGAACCTGGATGTATCGAATACCTGGAACCATGGGCCTCTGCAACAATCTTGGCCCGCAAATCATCCACATCTATTACACACAGTTTGTCATGGTACCTAAGTATGTCGTGACCTCCCAAAGCAAAGGACTCATTCATCTTCATCAGCACTGAGTCCTTCAACTCCATCGCAACAGGATCAAGATGTTGACCCTTCTTGACTTCAACTATGAAGGATGATTCAGAACTAAGATGAACTGAAGCACCCCCGCTAGTAGAAGCCATCAACCGCACACCCGGTCTGGGCAGTCTGTGTACATCGTTCACCAACTCCTTCTTCCCATCATAAACGTGGGTTGTACTACCCATGCTTAACCTGCTCAAAGCATCAGCTACAACATTTGCTTTCCTTGGATGGTAGTGGACACTCATATCATAGTTCTTTAACAACTCCAACCATCTCCGCTGACGTAGATTCAACTCCCTCTTTGTGAACACGTACTGGAGACTCTTGTGGTCTGTGAACACATCCATGTGCACTCCGTACAAGTAATGCCTCCACAGCTTCAATGCAAACACCACAGCTGCCAACTCAAGGTCATGAGTGGGATAATTCTTCTCATGAACCTTGAGCTATCTGGACGCATAGGCTATCACCTTACCACCCTGCATAAGAACACAACCCAAACTAACCCTAGATGCGTCACAATAAACAGTGTAAGTCTCACCACATTTAGGTAACGTAAGCACTGGGGCTGAAGTGAGTCTGTCTTTGAGCTCCTGGAAACTCTTCTTACAAGTCTCCGTCCATTCGAACTTGGCTTTCTTCTTAGTCAAAGCTGTCAGTGGGGCATCAATGGAAGAAGAAACCTCCACGAACCTGCGGTAGTAACCAGCCAATCCGAGAAAGCTACGGATATCGGTGGGAGTAAGAGTTCTTGGCCAGTTCTTAACAGCCTCAGTCTTCCTGGGGTCTACCTCCACACCCTAATCGGACACAACATGACCGAGGAAGGTCACTGATCTAAGCCAGAATTCACACTTGCTGAATTTGGCATACAACTGATGTTGTCTAAGTACCTGCAATGTTACTCTGAAATGTTGTTCATGCTCTTCCTTGGTCTTAGAGTAAATGAATATGTCATTAATGAATACTATGACGAAAGAATTAAGGTATTCACGGAAGACTCGGTTCATGAGGTCCATAAATGCAATTGGTGCATTAGTGAGACCAAATGACATGACTAGAAACTCACAATGACCATAACGGGTATGAAAGGCTGTCTTTGGGATATCTTCATCCCTAACCCTAAGCTGATGATACCCAGAACGAAGATCAATCTTCGAGAAAAAACTAGACCCTTGGATCTGATCGAATAAGTCATCTATTCTGGGAAGTGGATACCTGTTCTTTATAGTGACTTTGTTGAGCTGCCGATAATAGATACACATCCTAAGGGTTCCATCCTTCTTTTTCACAAACAACACTGAAGCGCCCCAAGTGGATATGCTCAGCTAGATGAAGCCCTTATTAGTGAGATCTTTTAACTGCAACTTCAACTCTTTGAGTTCAACTGGATCCATTCTGTAGGGAGGAAATGAAATCGGTTTGGTATCGGGATCTAGGTCGATACCAAAATCAATCTCTTGAGGGGGAGGGACTCCAGGAAAATTATCGGGGAAAACATCTTGGAACTCATTCACTACAAGCACATATCTATGAAGGAATGTCATGATCTAGATCATTGACACTCACAAGATGACATAACAATCCCTTGGACATCATTTTATTAGCTTTTAGGTTCGAAATCAAGGACTTGAACGACTCAAATTGTACCCCGTCCAAACCAGCTCTAATTTATTAGGGAAACGGAATCTCACAACCCTACTACGACAATCCATGAAGGCACAACATTTATGGAGCCAGTCCATACCAAGTATAATATCAAAGTCATTCATGGGTAACTCAACAAGGTCTGCATACATAGTCTTACCACATACTACTATTGGGCAGTCTTTATGAACCCTATCAACTCTCACATTTTCTCCCAAGGGAGTACTAAATACAATAGGATCATGCAAAACCTCAAGTAGTGTTTCAAAAGTAAGAGCAAGCAAGGGAGTTACAAAAGAAAGCGTAGACCCTGGATCAAGTAAAGCATAAACAGAGGTTGAGAAAACTTGCAGCATACCTGTGACCACATCAGCAGACTTCTCCTGCTCCTCCCTGCCCTTCAAGGCGTAGAATTTGTTCCTCTTAGGAGGCTTGGCTGCAGTAGCATTCTGGGGATTAGGCCTAGGCTGAGCATTACCTCCAGCCTGACCCTTATTCTGTGGGAAGTCCCTGACCATGTGTCCGCTCTTTCCGCAACCGAAGCAGGCATTTGTGCCTAATTTGCACTCTCCACTGTGGATACGGCCACACTTGCCACTTTACTTTCTGGGACGCTGCACATTACCTCCATTTCCCTTCTTGTGCTCAGGTCTGCCTCCTCTAGGTGCTGCACTCCTTTGAGAGTTAGAGCTCCCTCAACTTTGATGCCCTTCTTAAATCTGGGCTGATCACGAACTCCAAAAGTGCTCCTGCCACCACCTCTGCTGGAACCTATCATGTCAGAAGGGTTAGGCCTCCTGACCTCACGGACTCTCCTCTTCTTTCGGCTGTCCTCACCTCACCATCAGTCAACCCAGCTAGGTTAACTGGAATGGCCACTCCTGCAGCTGCAGCCTGGGGTGGAACTTGGTTGTCCCCAGCAGCTGCTCCTACTCTTACCCGACCAGCGTTCCCCTTTGTGTTCATTTTCTGAAAAAATAATATTTGATGTTAGATACGCTCATAACACCAATAAATCAGACATTAAGGAAAGCACGATATGATCAGAAGAAGGGAAAGTTTCCTACGCATCATGCAGTCTCTAATTCATGATAGTGGTGCTCTTCACTACCATAACTTAAAAACTACTAGATATGGTTGATGTGAACTTATTATCCTTGGAATTTAATCTAATTCTCTGATACCAACTTTTGTCACGACCGGGGTCTAGACCCCAGACAACACCGGCATCGTTGACTTCTCAGAGGTCGCATACAAGACAACATACGTCATCGTTACTTAATCTAGGTTAATTTTAGCGGAAAATTTGATCTTTTTTGTACTTAAAATTTATATTGGAAAACATTGATCTCGCATAATACTATCTACGTAAACTCATAAGCGTTCACAACAACCATCTAATTCAAGATAATCAAATGAAAGATATAGTCATAAATATAGAGTTGCCAAAATGGAACCTATACAACGTCTGAAAGTAAATACAAAAGAAACGCTAGTGGAACATACTACACTTGTTCATGCCTACGTCTACGCTAGAATAAATCAGTAAGCATCCTCGAAATCATGAGGGCCTACCAAATCCGGATGAAAGCTCCACGTTCAGATAACTTTTGCGTTGACTCATAAGCTCTAACGTCCAACTGTACTTGCACCTAAAAGTAGATAAATGTAATGAATTAGTACACACTTGTACTAAGTATGGGTATATGTAAGCACACACCACGGACATGAATGATTTAGAATAGGTCTCTCCTAACGATATGAGTTATGGAAAGTCAAGTCAGTGGACTTGCTAAAATTGGATTAGGAAATTCATGCCATGAGAGTAACATGCATCATCATACGTATCATATTGCACACAGTACATAACATATTGCATATAACACATAACATATTGCATATAGCACATGTCATATTTCATTTCATTCGTTCATATGCCATGAGACCCTGGAATCATGGACTTAACATTAGGACTTCCCAAAATGAGGGCTCAACATATGGGACCTCAACTAGGGAGCCTACTTTAGCAAACACATAGTCTGCTTCATTCATTCATACGTACTTCATTTCATTTCATTCATAGGCTAGTATAAACACCAGCTATACCTACGATGTAGTTTAAGACTCTCATTGGGTTCACTGTGCAATGACTAAGAATGACCTAGTGTCATTACATAAGTCTAGTTCACCTCATGATTATCCTACCCAAACATCTTCGGTATCGGTCTTTTCATTGTGTGCTTACATAAGGCTGGCCACATTCTTTCTTTGGGAACTTTAACTTTAACCGACATAGATCATGTGAGCTCCATGAAATCCTGTGTCTACCCCACACCGAAAAGAGGTGGAATCACCGGCCAAAGTGAAACCAAAACATGCTAGCATATATAGGGAATTGAACCATGCTAGATCCCTATGTTGTTTGCATAGTTTCAAACACTAGGAGATATAAGAAGACCCATACCCGTCTGTACGGACAGTCTCATCTCATGAGAATTACACGAACCTCTGCCTTCCTGAAAGAAGGAATCGTCACTCATAGCTAGCCTATCGGTGCTCAGTATAAAGTTTCATTACATTCATCTCATACATCATAGAAGATGAATTCTAGCATGAGGACATCATAGCTCATTAGATGATTTCTCATCTCATCATTAGTATTAAGTATATATTAACTTTAATACTTTCATTAGAGTGTTCATGGAGACTGGTCTCTTCATTAACTTTACACTCTCATAGGTGAGTACGTTTAGGTAACATTTACTTAGGCTCATTTGAGATTGCTCTCATATTTCACATTAGCCTCTTATCATGTTGTAACCACATTCATTAGCCTTAGCACATTTGCCCTTCATAATTACTCACCCCTTTTTACGTGAATGTTCATTTCATCATATGCCAATGCACTTGGCTTTTTAGTGTGTTTCACACTCTTACTTAACCCTTCTGGGGTCACATCATTCATTACATAACATCTTCGCTTCACTTACTTTTAAACGTATGCTGGACTTATGGATCCATACATACAAGCCATGAGGCTTCATTCGTAATTTGTCTAAGTGATTCATACTTACACATGGTTATGTGTTACAAGATTTATGCATCTTGTAAGTATGCCAAGATCTCAGTTTCGATCCTTAAAGGCAGCATTCATTTAATCATTTATTCACGTACGACTTATGTGTCAATACGGAAATGGGAAAGGGAACCCTATTTCAAATCCCTTGTATAACACTTAGTTAGTTTTCTTTATAATTTTTGTTGACATAAAATTCTTGGCTAGGGAACCCGAGATCCATCCCCCACACCTACACTTCCTTTCTTACTTTTCTTGATTTTTTTTCTTAAATATTTTGGCCTGGGGGACACAAGATCGAATCCCCATGCCCACATTCCTTTCATTTTTTTCTTTACTTAATTCTTTCGTTTAGACCAAGAGGGTGTGGGATCAATTCGCTACAACCTCACCCTATTTTTATTTATATTTTCTCCTTACTTTCTCATTTGGCTGAGAGGTTGTGAGTTCGATCCCCACATACCTCATTTTATTATTTCTTTATTTCATTTTTCTTTTCTCTCCCTCACCTATCCAAGAGGTTGTGGGTTCGAACCCCACACGCATCATTTCATTTTTCTTTCATTTTACTCCTAACCTTTCACTTAAGCCTTACACCATTTCGAATCCCCCTTACCTCATTTTTATTATTTAATTTTTTTATAACTTGTATATGGTGAGGTATTGGGTTCAACCCCCAATGACCTCGTGCATTTTAAATTTCTTCTTAAAACTCATTTCTTTTCCAGTAAGTGGCCGAAACCAAATTTCCATCAAGCTGGAAATTTGATCACCTATTTAGTCCATTTTCTCAACCTTTAAACGTTAGATTTAGGATAATTTTCGTGTAGCATCTAGTTCATCTTTAGCTGTGTTTTCATAGTTACTTTTGATCAATATTATTTACTCCATTCAGCAACATTACACTCATATGAACATCACTATTTTAACATATTCATACACGTAAAATACAATAAATTAACATGTCAATTTCAGGCCTCAAACCGAGACCGAAGTCACGGCATACACATGCACTCACAAGTTAACATATTGCACATTTTCGGAAACAGTTTGTCATTTATCACATAATTTCCGAACACACGTACAAACACGTAATCACAACCAGCCCTAAAATCATCTACCAGAAGTCATAGCAACGCATACATCGATTCTTTTAGAGGATCTAATGACTGGGGCATGCAACGGGGACAACCTTAGTTTTTCAATTGAGATTAAACTGAACCTTAGGAGTCTCTTGGGAGAGGGACCAAGAGGGAAGAAAACCCATACCTGAAGTCGTTAAAAGATGTTCTTACGTGCTACAAACCCCTCCCCCCCCCCCCACTAAGCCGACGTCTCACCACCGAAATCACAAGCACAATCCGTCGAGAAATTGGTTTTTGCTTTTCATTTTGAAGCTTATTTTGCTTTTGAGTTTGAGCGTTCAAGTTCTTGAGTGTGGATGAACTCTTTTTTTTGTTCTGTTCTTTAGTTTTTACAGAATGTTGATCGTGAAGTGAGAGAGGAGTAAAGAGAAACGTGAGTTAGTGTTAGCTTAGGATTAGGAGATTAGGTGGAGACTTAGTCAAATTAGGACTTCTCTTAATTGTTTAAAAAATCTGATTTTTTTCAAATGCTACGTGAAATGACAACCATGCCCCTACAAAATCAGGTAATAAACATCAATTAAATCTACCTAAACGTCGCTTCCACCAAGGCTTGAACCCGGGTGAAGCCTCCATCGCGAAATGGGTCATTTTGGGTCGACCCGACCCAAACCGTTCCTCTAATTAAATTAATTAATTAATTAATTAATTAGGGTAATTACAATACTACCCCTAGCTTGTAAAAGACCATTTTACCCCTAGACCCTCCAAACCTAAGAATACCCCTTTTAAGTCCGGTAAAACTCATCCGGGTGAATCTCTTCAATTCTGGTGCCCTACATGGTTGGTTCTCACCTTGCCTAGCCCAACTAACTCACCAAGTTGGTTGGTTTGGCTAGTGCATAGGTTTTGTGGTCTGGTTCTATGCGCAACACCGTGTGAACCCGGTCTAATCTAGGCATTCTAGGTATGTTTAAGCATAACTTAGCATAGTCATTTTCAGGTTGTTACATCGAAAAACTACCCCTAGAAGATAGGGCAACCCTTGGTTTAGAACAATTGCATACTTGACCCTTTCGAGGTCTTGTACTAGCCTTTTAGCTATCATTCATTACCTAAGACCTGAAAAGTAGTGCAGAATTAAAACATTACATGATATAATTAATAACAAGGAAAATATCTTTTATAAATACTAAAGGTTAGTCCCATAGTCACAAGACAACTTAAAGACACAACTTAGATATCTTAGGGTCACGGCCCTTTACATTGAAAGAAATTTACACAATAAGTCTTATTGAAGAACTAAAGAAATAGCGACTATGCCCTCGAATATATGAGGACATACTTAGTCTTGAGAGAGTCTATTTCTAAAGCTTGCCTTCTAATCTTGAACTAGCCTCCAACCTATACTTATAGAGTATAGAAAAGTATGGGGTTAGTACAAACATTGTATTAAGTTTGACATTATGCAAAACATGCGAAAAGAGACATTTTTGTAGGAATAAGCTTTCATACAAAATAAGTGAATAGTTCATTAATATAGAAGTAAAATAACATATAAATCATCATTTGTCACATAGAATAGAATTTCCATAATTTTAGCACAATGGACCATTTTACAGTAAACTCAAGAAAACATTGCAGTGAACTCATTTCCTTTGAATTTTCCCCAACCAAGGTTATCCTAAGACTCACTAACGTAAGACACGAAGGAACCACCCATTCAATTCCTTTGATGCACACCTAAGTGATCATCAAGACTACCCATTATAGGCTTACTTCGCACGGTTAACAAGTCCACATTCCTATAACTAGACACTAGAGAAACATACTTGCATTTAAGATTTTCACATAAGTTCCCTTCTGCAAGTGAACTTCCATGTTGCAAAAATTGCATTGTGAAAGTAGAATCCCATACTACTACTCCCACAATATTCTCCTTGAGGATTCCATTAGTATAGGCACACCACATTCATCATTCATAAACTTCATCATACAACACATGACTTTAACATGATTTCATGATATTACAAATTAAGTCACATAACTCCTTTACATCACATAATAACTAATTCATACATTTCATATAAAGATACACCAAGACTCCCCTTTCAAATGCGTACTCGTGCCATGGATAGATAGAGTCTCATACCACAACAATTAGTACACTTTTTAAAAGACTTAGTTCATTACATTCTTTTATGGGGGATAGCTTCAACTGACATAGACCATGGGAGCTAGACATGGAATCCCAATATTAACCCCTATCGGATGAGGGATCCCCACATGCCTAGAGTAGGGTAATTCTCTTAGACATTACATGGAATCTCCAATAGCTATACCTATGTGGGTGAATAGTTAATAAATAACGATATTACTTCTGAGTTACTCATTCTCCATTGACGAGGAGTACTTATCTCAAGAGGTACATTGGTTACAACATCTCTACTCACGAAGTGTAACCACTTCTTTTTCATATCCTCTTGGTGCCAAGCATAACCCCCCCACGTAGTCTTAAACATTCATTACTATAGGTTAAGTAATAACTTATTGGACACCACATCTCAATTCACGAAGGGTATCCATCCTCCAACCTATCTTAGAATGTTCTTCGGACTAGTGAGGTTTCTACTGAACACTTCATCTCAACTAATGAATAGTGTTCACCCCAAAACTCCCCTTTTCATTCATTTAGTCTTTTAGGTAGGTAGTGAATGGCCTAGACACTTTATCTCTACTCACGAAGAGTGTCCACCCTATAATTCCCCATTCACATTTATTAGCTTCATTCATTCATTTTAAGTGTGTGTGTGAGTGTGTAAATGTGAGCACACCTTTTCACATAATCGCCATTTTCATAACATTGAATTCTTGCAGGGTTGCATCTTCATTCATCATATTTCACATTAGCATGCTTCACATATACACATACTTCATTTAATATAATCTAGAGAAGTTAGGACATTCAAGCTTCATAAAGCATATCACAATGAACATCATCACTATCATTACTTTACTTCACATTGTATGCTTTCATAGCCATAATCACAATACACATATTCACACATATATAAATATACTTCAAGTAAACACCGCCACAAAAGGTGAACCATACCTTTCAAGAGAATTTCGCAATAAGAACTAAACAATATAACAAACTTACCATTCATCCAAGCTTTCACCACCTATTATCAATTCCTCAAAAAATTCATCAAAAATATCCCATAAGGCAGTAGCTAAATCACTACATAACCATAAAGAAAAAATAGCTATAATATTTTCTCATCATGCTCATTAAACCCATTTCAGAAAATAAGAGTTAATAAGAAGCATAAACATGGTTTCGTTGAGGTTTTGACATTAAAATAATCACTATCATTAAAAAAAACTCATTTTAATCATTAAAATGTTTTCATGTAAAGACCCATACTCAGAGCCAAGGAATAAAGAAGTTGGAGTGTGAAACCCTTTTTGAAATCTCTTTGAAGTGGCTCCTTGAATGAAAGAAAGTTCAAGTATGACAAAAACCATACCTAAATGAGGGGAAACCCAAGAAATTTTGATGATGAAAACGTCCACCACCTTCACCTTTAGACCTTCCTTGAGTTCTAGCTTCTATGGAGTTTGGGAGAGTTATTTCTTGAGGGAGGGGTTTTGAATATTTGAACATGGGGTCTAACCTAGGTCTAGCAGTGTAAAGTAACTTAAATACCCCCAAGACCCTAAAAAAACATCCAATGTCCATAAAATACTTGGGGTGAATTTACTAAAACACCCCAAGCCAAGCCGCATCACAACAACTTTTGCAGGCAACATCTACGAACCTCAAACGATAGACCGTCGTCTAGACGACGCCCCTTAGATGGTGTCACATCCAGGGAGAACCCCCTAGAAGTAACCGGTGTCGTCCTACTCGATGAGGACTAAGACTAGTCTCATAACATTCATTATTAAATTTGATAGGTTAACAAGTGCAAAAAATTAAAAGTTTTCATATACCTCTACATATGAGGTTTACATAGACCTCTCGCATACACATAATATGTACATAGGGAGTTTATATAGACTCCTCACGTAGGAATCTTACATAGGCTTCTATTTTTATTTCACATATACAATATGCACAATATAAATTCTAATAGACATGTCTCATATAAAACCATCTAAGTCGGAATAGAACAATTATAGCATAGCCCTTACACAAATGTATAAAATGTCACTTAGGGCTTCAAAAAATGTCTTGAACAATAAGAGTGAAATGAATGTCATTAGATTATAGCAAGTCTCATAGGTAGAATGAGAAATGGCGTCATCCTCGGATCTTGAGGACATACGCACCCTTGGAGAAATTATCCCAAGCCTTCTTTGCAAATTGTTCACGAACCCTTCAACGACCGAAACCTAAAATGTTTGGTAAAAAAGGAGAAATAGTGGTTAGTACATTACTTGTACTTAGTATGGAAACATATGCACACACAATATAGAAATCCTTCAAAATAGGACATTTTTTCAAAACCATGCCAAGTTACTTTGAAAAGTCTTATGCATAATCAAGAACACATAAAGGACAATAACAATATATTCATTATGACAATAGACTATTCACACCAATTCCAACATCATCAAGTATATAAAAGTCAATGTCACACCAGGAGAGCATACACCAGTTGAGACCGGCGTCGTAGTCCTCTCAGAGTACTCAAACAAGCCCTTAGCGTTCGTCATAAGATGTGATCAGTAAAAATTGTGGAAAATTAAATATTTTACATTCTACTTGAAGTATACTTAGACTTCATACTTATCATTCATGAGCCATACAATATTCTAAGAAATTGTCTCACATATATAAAACCATCTAAAGAATGAAAATATGGACTTAGCCAATACATCGTCAATATGCCATACAGGCCTTAATACAAAATAATCCAAAGAACATAATGGATATAGTGTATTCTTATAATTACTAAAAATCTGCATAAGCTAGAATATAAAAGATAGCATCCCCGAACATGAGGGCTGTAAGATCCCGAAAATGACTTAGGTGAAATAGATCCTAACATGTTTGTCTTGATGGTATAAGGTACTAAATAGGTCAAATATATGGTATAGAGGCAGTAGCTAAAGTATTAGGTGGATCGGAAGTCAAACGTCAAGGGACGACCAAGACAATCGACGACTAAGTCACCTATGTGCCTCATATGTGGTTTTGTGTGTTTATGTGTGATTCATGAGGTTTTAAGGTCCTTAAATGAGTTATTATATAATGTATAGGAAGTGTGTCAATTTTGGTGGAGTTTGGAGGTCAAACGTCCAAGAACCTACATGACGTTCGAAAGATGTGCCTTTAAATGACCTTGTGTGTCTAGGCTTGTTTCGTCAAGTTTTACGTGTTTTTTTTTTTATGAAATTCATGTGAGAGGTGTTAAACTCATAGAAGATCATGTTTGGGTTTGAAACTTCCAGGCAAACATCCCCAAGCACCAACCAAGGGTCCTTGAGGAAGGACACATGTTGGTGGCCAAAACTGCCTAAAGGTAGTCCACCTACGGAGGGTGATTGACGGCCAGTGGCCTTGTCGATGCCCCGTAGGTGGTGGGCGTCGTTGGAGACTTAACCTAGGAAGAAAATCTTCCATTTTCCAGGTTCTGAACCAATCGACGGTGGACAGCACGGTCCGAAAGTGGACAGACGCCCCGTCGATGGGGCAGTCGTCTATGAGCCTTTGCCTGCGTGCAGCTCACTGTTAAGTAAAGAGGTGATGTTGTAATTTCACCCCACTTCTAAATGTATTTATTTGCGTTTTATTAAGGGTGTTTTGGGTATTTTAAACAAGTATATATGTGTTTAACACTTAGAAAATTTCATTTTTCCAAAACAAAACCCCAAATCCCTTAAAATTCTCCCATAGACTCCATTGAAGTCCAAAATCAAGGAAGAGCTTTGCGTGGCGTTTTGAGTGGAAATTCTTCGTCAAAGTGAAGAATTATCATCATTGAGGTATGGCTTTTCATCCTTGAAACTCGTTTCATCAAGGAGCCCCAATTCTCAAGATGCTTTCTATTGTTTTCAAAGTTGAAATATCCAATTTCATGATTCTACCATGGGTTCTTGCATTAATGATTTCTAAACATTGAATAATGATTTAGTTTTTATTGTATTGCTGATTTTAACCTAAATTACCTATGAACCCATGAATTGGATGAACCCTAGTTTTTGACTAAGTTTTGGGTGACTTGATATTTATCTAATGTTGATGAATTCTTATGTAGTTTTATGTAGGCTGTTCATTGATGTAATAATTGTAGTAAATTGATATCTATATTATATTAGATTTATGAATTTACATTGAATTGACCTAGTTCATTGATTATTGTAGTTTTTATGTTGAATTATTGTTTATGGCCTTGGGTAAGGGTCTTGTGTTATCGAATTGAGTAATTTGACTTTGGATTGAAGTGTTGAGGATGATGTGGGGGTATGGTGCCCTATTTCCTTAAATTTGATGTTATTTATAATTTGATTCTATTATGATTGGTATGGTCCACTTATGGTGGCGGTGTTATGTGTTTTACTTGCAATTGATGTGGCCTTGTCGGCATTACTTTATGTATTATGACGATCATGGTCTATTGGCAACTACTTGAAGTAATATGACTATTTGTGTGGTTTGATTATGTTAAGCATGACAATATCTATCTACATGTGAAGTCATATATGTATTCTTCTATTCATGTTATCTAAGGTGATCATGTTAGACTATGACTTTGACATTATGTGTATAGTATTAGGGTTGAGTCACGGTTATTCCTACTTGAATATATGAGTCTATGTGGATTACATTGATGATGTTATGATAGTATATAGGATGACTTGAAGATGTTAGGTTGTTTTAGGTGATTCTAGAATGACTTGTATTATGAGTTAAAAGTGAAGTATGTGGTGTCTTGTCTTGGTTGACTTGTGTCCCTTGCTTGTTGTATCTATGATTATAAATATGTGATGTCTTGATTTAGGGTGTTAGAACTTTTAGTCTTGAATGTATGAATGACATGTGACCTTAAATGATCTTAAGAGAGTCTTTTATGTGAAAACCTTGATTTAGTGTTAAGGTTAAGATTGTTGAAGTTGTAAGCCGTAATGGTATCCTTCAAAGTAAAGGAATGATGGACTTAAGGTTAATTGGATGGAACGGAATAATATTAATCCTTAGGAAAGTCATCATGAGCTTCTTGTCGCCATTGTGAGGTAACCCTAGTGGACCTTCTTTGGTAGGGTAAATGTGATTGGGGTACGAACTTGTTATGGAACCCTCTTATGTGAACCTAATGTGTGAATTACTCTATGATAAAGAAGGATTGCACCGAGTGAGTATGGTAAGGGGAAGTATTTCTAGTTAAGTATGAGACTAGATTACAAACTATGTCCTTTATATTCCTTAACCATGTGCCTACATGGGATGCATCTAAGTTCTACCCTTGGCAAGTAGAACAACCTCATCGGAGTAGGATAGAACTCCGGATCCCATGTCTTGCTATCATGGTCTATGTCGGTTGTTGTCTATTCTCATCATATGGAATACCTATTCATATTGGAGAAGTTTATGAGCTTTAGGTGGTTGTATGGGAAGCTATCTAGACATTGCACAATAGGCTTTGAAGATGTTATTTGGAGTTTCCTAGGTCTTGTCCAAGACCATTATTTGAATGTCCTTTATGTGATGCATGAGTCTTAATGAACTAATGAACTAATGACTTATGTTAAGAGGTATATAAATAAATGATTACCTAATCTAAAGTGACTTATGGATTCCTTAGCAAAAGTGTGAAGAGGGCATAAAGGATGATATCTTCATGTCTTATCTTTTGAAGTCTTGAGGATGACTCTAGTTAGGGAAGTTGGTTGATTTTGTGGACATGATCTAAGCCTTAGGTAGTCTTAAGGAATACTTAGGTAATCTTGAAGAGGTCAATCATCGACTTTATCTTCTTGATTTACTTAAGTAAGTCTTTTGATAGCCTTTGGAAGGAGAATTTCATATTTTCTATATGTTGATATGTTTGATGTCTTGAAGTGTGTGTGTGACTTATTATAAGTGTTCTTGAGGGTCATTTAGGTATACTTAGGGAGGTTGTATGGGCGGTCTCTCTTTGTGTTTCTTAAATGAGTCTTAGGATAGCTTTTAGTGAGGGAATTACATGCTAGAAGTTGTTTAATGGAAGGTAAAGTGATTCACTGTAACAATGAAGGAATTCAATAAACAGTGATTCGAGTTCACTGGAAAGTGTTCTCTAAAAATGTGATATTTGGTTTAATCATTTCCTTATGTGTTTCTAAGTTGTTAAATGTTGTTCTTATGTTTATATTATGGTTTTTAAATGAAAAGATGCATATTTCTAATAAAAGTCTGTTTTCATGATTTTATACATAATGTCATACTTAGTACATGTGGTTATACTAACTCCATGCTTTTATCTATCTATATAGTTCTTTGTAGGTCAGGAGCTTTTAGGAAGTGAAGACTTGGACTATAGCATCGTTCAAGAGAAGTTGAAGTATGTCCTCATTTGACTCGAGGGCATATATCTCTTTTATGTTTTCATTCAAAGCATTGTAATAGACTAAGTATTTCTATATTTGTATTTTGTATGGGCCGTGTCCCAAGTATTCTTGTGTCTTAAGATGATGAGATCGAGACTTAGTATTTCCTATTACTTTTATATGAAATAGATTTTATAGACTATGATATGTTTTGTGAAAACTTTTAATTCCACACTACTTTTCACTATGTTTATGCGTTGAATGATATGAAAGAGCTTGTACAGGAACTCCGAGAGATCAAGTATGCCGGTTGCAATCCGAGATTGCCCCTAAATTCTAGGGTGTGGTTTCGGGATGTGACAATCTTGGTATAAGAGCATAAGTTGTGAAAGTAGTATTAGGAATCCAAAAGTCTCCTCAAGTCACGTCTAGTAGAGTCTTGACTATCGGTGTGAGTCGCGACACATCTATGGGCGAGAGGCTATAGGACGATAGAGTTTCCCTTCTTTTCTACTCCTATGTCATGCGGTAGAGTGAATGTTATGAGTATCCTTCTTAATGTGTTTCCTTGTGTTCTAGGAGATGAATACTAGAAGGATGGCCGCTAGAAGGTTAGAAGAGGAGAGGATGAATGAGGAGATTTCTCCAAAGGTTGAGCATGTTGAGCAAGTTCCTCAAGGTGGTAAAAGTTTTCAAGGGGTTCAAGTGACTCCACAAGGTGATCCTATCCCTAATGTGGTTAATGAGGTTCCGGTGGTTCATTCGGATTTGACTAATCAAGAGATTAGAGAGGCTTTGATTGCTATAGACCGAGTCGTGACTACTCAAGCGAATTTAAGTATGATGCCTAGGGAGAATGTGGTAGAGAGTAATATGATCTCTAGGTTGAGAGATTTTGTGAGGATGAACCCTCCTATCTTTATTGGCTCTAAGGTGGGAGAGGATCCACAAGAGTTTATTGATGGAGTGTACAAGGTTTTGAGTGCTATGGGAGTTACATCTAGGGACAAGGCGGAGTTGTCTTCGGACCAATTGAGGGATGTTTCTCAAATTTGGTACACTCAATGGAAGGATAATAGGCCGGAGGAATCGGGTCCTATTGAGTGGGAAGAATTTAAAGAAACTTTCCTTGGTATGTACTTTCCCCGATAGAGGAGAGAAGTTAAGGTGGAGGAGTTTATCAATCTCAAGTAAGGCAATATGAGTGTTGAGGAATACTCTTTGAAATTCTCAACATTGTCTAGGTATGCCCTTTCTCTTGTGTCTAATCCAAGAGATGAAATGAGCCGTTTTGTGACGGGTGTAGCCGACTTGGTGATGGAAGAATGTCGTACCGCTTTGCTAAATGATGATATGACCCTAGCTAGATTCATGGTGTATGCACAATCGATTGAAGAGTCTAAACTTAGGAGGATGGCTAGAAGTTTGAAAAGGAGTGGTGCTAGTGATCAAGAGAAAACTGGGTTTAAGAAGAGGGCTCAAACTCAAGAAGAATCTAGGAGTGCTAAGTTCAAGGTTGAGAAAGGAGGTGGTTCCAAGGATGGCAAGCCTACTTGTGCCAAGTGTGGCAAGAAACATTATGGTGAGTGTATATTGGGTACCAGGAGTTGTTTTGGATGTGGTAAGGAAGGACACAAGGTGACAGATTGCCCTAACATTGCTTCTAGAGGAAGAGAGGGTAAGCAAGTTGCTTCTAGTGTTCCAAAGGATAATGCTCCGACAAAGAGGCGTTTCTATGGTCTCCGGTATAGAGGGGAGAAGCCGGATGAGAATGAGAGTGATGATAATGAGAGTGATGATAATTTTGGTAAGTTCTCTTTCTCTTGTTACAATATGAGTTCCTTCTAAATGGGGGAGTATGGTTAGTAGATGGGACAGAAAGTCCTAGAAGTTGTTTTATGTGCGTGGTGTTTAGGATTTTTTTTGAAATTGAATTTCATTAACTTCTTGCATTGTGTATTTTATGAAGACATGATTATGTTGTAAGATGTGTTTATATGATGTTACTTTGTATATTAGCATGTTTATATCATGAATTGCCTAAAAATTTGGATTTTTGAAAAATTGGTAAAATCATTGTAGCATGGAAAATTGTTCATTGTAAAATTTTGTGAAAAATGACTAATTGATTCGTTTGTCTAAAATTGTTGTTATGTGGTTAGAACTGATGTATATAAGTATGATATTGGTTATAAAATGAGTTTTTATTATTTGGAATTGAGGCATGTGAGTTTTGTAGCATAATGAGTTATAGAATTATATTCTAGTTCTTGTTGTGTTGTGAATCTCTTGGCTATGTGAAATTGATGTTTTCTTATTGGTTATGTGTTGTATGGTATGGTTATTATCTTCTACTTGAATCTCTATTCTTGGAAGTGTTCGGAGTGTGACAAAGTTACATTCGAGGACGAATGTTGTCCAAGTGGGGGAGATTGTAAGAACCCAAAAATGACTTAGGTGAAATAGATCTTAACATGTTGGTCATGATGGTATAAGGTCCTAAATAGGTCTACTATATGGTATAGTGGCAGTAGCTAAAGTATTAGATGCATTGGAAGTTAAACCTCAAGGGACGACTGTCACGACCCGAAAGCACCCCTAGAAGTTAGGGAAAACTTTTGAATCGTGACCGGGCGTACTTGACCCCTTTGGGGTCTCGTACAAGCCCTCTAACTAGCATTCATAACATAAAGCATGAAAAGTAGTGCGGAATTTAAAACTTTTCGCGATAATAATAATAAAAGGAGTCTTTTCATAAATACTAAGAAATCTTATCGTCACAAGCCAACTTAAAGACACGACTTAGAATCTTAGGGACACAGCCCTATACAATAAAGTAAATACATTTTTAAGTCTTAATAAGGAAACTAAGAAACATAAAAAAAACTATGTCCTCGAATATATGAGGACATACCCAATCCTTGAGAGATAAATTTCCCAAGCTTCGACTCCGATCCTCCCAAAAGGGCTTCCAACCTATACTCATAAGGTATAAAAGTATGGGGTTAGTACAACAATGTACTAAGTATGGCATATGCAAAAACATGCAAAAAGGGACATTTTAGTAAAGATAGCTTTTTATGCAATTCAAATATAACCTTCAAGAATCTAGAAGCAAACCCACATAAGAATCAACAATTAACACTTTATAGATATCTTACCAAACTTAAATTAAACAAAAGGAACATTTCAATTAACTTTACTAAACTTGCAATAAAATTGAATAAAGCATCATAGTGAACATTTTGAATTCTTACAATGAAGACCTTACAGTGAAAGGCACGGTCCAAGTCATATGAACCCTTTTTCTTTGAAGTTGCCCTAACCCAAGGTTATTCTAAGACTCCCTAAGGTGAGCCAAGAGGGGACTCTCATTACACCTCCCTTCAAAGCACACCAAAGCGACCCTTAAAACTACCTAATCTTAGGCTTACTTCGTTAGAAATCAAATCCACGCCCTTGGCTAACATATGCAAAACACTCATGGAAATATAGGTCATACCAAGTGCAATGTGAGAGTAGCATCCCATACTACCACTCCCACTTAGTACTCCTAATGGATTCCATTTACTCAAGTACTCCACAATAATCCTCCATAACACTACACCATAGTACTCATTCACACGGATTTCATGAAGGTACTCTTCTCCCATAGTAGGTATAGGTCACACCAAGTGCAATGTGAGAATAGCATCCCATACTACTACTCCCACTCAATGCTCCTACATTGGTAACTAATGTGGATCGAGCACTTCACGACATACATACACAATTTCAACAATACACAAGATAATTAGTTTCAAAATAATTCTTTTGTGGGAGTTAGCTTAACCGACAAAGACCATGAGAGCTAGACATGGAATCCCGATATTAACCCCTATCGGATGAGGGATCCTTACTTGCCTAGTGTAAGGTCATGCTTCTTAGCGTTTACATGGCTTTTCCAATAGCTACACCTATGCGGGTACATAGTTAAGGGATAAGGAGATTGTTACTAAGTAACTCACTCTCTACTAACGAGGAGTACTCATCTCAAGAGGTACTTTGGATTACAACATCTCAACTAACGAAGTGCAATCCACCTCCCCTTCATATCCTCTCGGTGCTAGGCATAACTACACACGGATTTCTCAACATAATAGTCTATCTTAGAAAGCTCACTAGGAAATGGAGAGGTTGTTGCTAGACACTACATCTCAACTCACGAAGTGTGTCCACCTCAAGATTTCCCCTTTTTGCTCAACTTGACATAATACAAATCTTAAAGGAGTGTGTGTGTACATGTGTACACCTTGCATATAAGCATCATTTCATTATCATCAAGTTCTACTCATACTTTAACCTTGATTCATCAAGCTACACACTCTACATACTTCTCATAATCATATACTTCATTTAGGCATAAACTAGGTCAAACATGCAATTCAAGCTACATCAAACACAACACAAGACCCATTTCCAATATATATCTTCATTTCACATATTAGACCTTCAAGATCACATACTCAAACCATACTAAGTAACATCAAGTTCATCAATTAGCACCGCCACCCATAAGGTGAACCATACCACTCAAATAGCAATTCATAATAAGAATTATACAATGAGAGCAACTCATCAACAAATCAAACCATCATTACCCATAAGCAATTTATCAATATTTCACCATATTAAGGCCCTTAGGGCAGTAGCTACACCAACATGACAAATACAAGAAGACCCAAGTTCATACCCTACTCAAATCATGCTCACATAACCCATTTTCAAGTCAAAATTTGAAGTATGCATAAACAAGAGTTTCATGGAGTTTTAACATCAAAACCATCTATTCAAACCAAGATAAATACATTTAAACCATTAGAACTTAGTTACAAGAAGACCCATAATAGAAATCAAAGTTTAGAAGAAGTTGAGTTTAAAACCCCTTTTTGAAAACCATTTTGGAAGTTGGCTTCTTGAATGGAAAGGTATTCAAGAATGGATACCATACCTTTAGGAGAAAGAAACCCATGAATTTGATGAAGAAACAAGTCCCAATCCGTCCTCCTATCCTTCCTTGACTTCTAGCTTCCAAGAGAGTTGAGAGAGTTTTCTTGAGAGAAAGAGAGAGTTGGATCTTGAAGAGAAAAGGGGGCTCTTCTCTAGGTTTAGGGTGTAAGAGAGTCTTATAAGACTTGGGGTGTATTTACATAAAACACCCTAAGCTGGCAGCCTTTATATCATGCACTGGCAGGCTTCGTCGACGATACCTCCTCGACGGACCGTCACGTCCACCACGGACCGTCATGGGGTTCTGTCGAGGAACACTTGGCTTCTAAATGGAGCCTGTCCCAATTTCACTCTCTGTCACCCGCGACGCCCTAGCTCGACGGACCGTCCTGAGTACGATGGACCGTCGCCATGGCCATCGTGAGCTACTGATGGGCAGACTTGCCCAAGTCCTGGGGCCCTTCATCTAGAGTCCTTGGGGTCCTAGGTGAGGTCGTGCCCAGACGTCAAACCCCTAAACTAAGTCGTCTAGGTCTAGGGAACATCCGACGCATCTTTCAAGTAAAACAAACACATACAACTTATCCAAACTTGCCAAGACATACAAGTACATTCTAAGGCATACCATCCGAACGTCATGGACGTTTTTGGTTGATTGAACTCCAAACTTTGCACACTGCCTAAGGACACCAAACTAACTCCGTTTAACTTAAAATTAACTCAACAAACAACCATGAGGCTCAAGTTCACCTTAATTCATTTTGGGGCGTTATATTCTCCCCCACTTGGAATAACATTCGTCCTCGAATGACACTTAAATTTTAAGAACAACAAGGACTCACTTAGCATCATATAATACGCTTAGATCATGATCAAAACACTAACAATCAAAGCATCCACTAGCAAGGAACATCATTTTACACTTTCAACACTTAGCAACATAGGCAACTTTCACCAATTTTCACAAAGTCAAAAATTGAACCTCAATCTTCTTTTATGGAGGAACTACCTTCTCCAACGTTAAAAATGCTCATAAACAATGCCTTTACACACATTGAAACTAAAATTCAAGACAAAACAATTTTTCTTCAAAATGCCAAAATTTTTTTTTTTTTTACAGTGAAGTTGACTGCCATCTTACCAAATTTTTTTTTAAAAAAAAAATCATTGTCTAAGCAATTCATCAAGACGACATGATCATAGGAACTATAAAACCATATATACTCATTTCATAACACAAAAGCAACAATAACCAAGAGTTGAAACTTACCAAAACCATCAATCCGGATTAATTATCCTTTCTAGCCCCCATCCCATAGGAAGGGTTCTTCTTGGGAGCATTAGGATCTAGGGAAGCTTGATTGACATCTCTCCCCCTTGATTTAAGGTTTGGGCAGTCCCTCATCTTGTGGCCTCTATTACCACATGCAAAACAACCATCCGTTCCGGCAAGACACTTACCCCCATGTTGCTTGCCACAAGTAGGGCACCTAGCCCTTTCATAGGAATGACCACCACCTTGAGAAGATTGATTTGGAGCCCTATCCTTGTTTCCCATAGAAGAATCTTGGGGATAAAACCTCTTCTTAGGCCTTTGGTGACTAGAATCATCCGACCTAGGTCTCTTACCCTCTTGCCTTATCTCCCTAATTTTGGACTCCTCAATTTGTTGCGCATAAACCATGAGCCTAGAGATATCCATGTCATTAAGAAGCATAGCCGTACGACACTCTTTTTCCACCAAGCTAGACACGCCCATCACAAACTTTTTCATCCTAGCCCTAGGGTTGGCTACCATATTTGGGGCATACTTAGAGAGTTGGGTGAATTTGAGAGAGTACTCTTGCACACTCATTCCCCCTTGACGGAGGTTCATGAATTCAACCATCTTCTTCTCCCTCCACTCTAAAGGAAAGAATCTATCTAGAAAAGCCTCTTTGAATTCCTCCCAATCAACCGGTCCTCTTTCTAAGGGTCTCTCACCCCTCCATTGCTCATACCACACTTGAGCAACATCCTTAAGTTGGTAAGCGGCCAATTCCGCTTTCTCCCTAGGGGTCACACCCATAGCATCTACCACCTTGAAAACCTCATCTATGAAGCCTTGTGGATCTTCATCCACCTTAGTGCCATGAAAAGTAGGAGGGTTCATCCTCATAGAATCCCGAATCCTAGAAGCGGGAGTACTAGCATTTGGTTGGGGCCTATCTCTTAGGTTAGCTTGGCCCACAAAGTGATTGTTGACAACATGAGCTTGAGCCATCATGAGTTGGGTCAAGTTCATTAGGGCAGCCCTCAACTCCGCATTAGTCATATCACCCTCAACAAAAGGAGCTTGAGGCATAGGAGGTACTTGAGGTCCTTGAGGTTCCGGAGGCACTTGAGGTTCTTGAAGAGGAACCTCCTCATTTTCCTCCCCTAAGCCAACAATAGGAACTTGGTCAACATGGGGAAGGACTCTCTCATTTGGTACACCTCCCTCCTCCCTTCTAGCGGTCGATCTCCTCGTATTCATGTCCTAAAAACACAAAAAGAGAGGTTGAGAATAGACACCTTATATACTCAACTCTAAGGCACGATACTACAATAGAGAAGAAAGTGAAACTTCTAGCATCCTATAGCCTCTTGTCCATGGATGTGTCGCGACTCACACCAATGACCAAGATACTACTAGATGTGGCTTGTGAGACTTTTAGACCTTAAACTATTTCCCAAAACCTTAGGCTCTGATACCAAGTCTTGTCACGACCCGAAAGCACCCCCTAGAAGTTAGGTAAAACTTTCGAATCGTGACCGGGCGTACTTGACCCCTTTGGGGTCTCGTACAAGCCCTCTAACTAGCATTCATAACATAAAGCATGAAAAGTAGTACGGAATTTAAAACTTTTCACGATAATAATAATAAAAGGAGTCTTTTCATAAATACTAAGAAATCTTATCGTCTCAAGCCAACTTAAAGACACGACTTAGAATCTTAGGGACACGGCCCTTTACAATAAAGTAAATACATTTTTAAGTCTTAATATGGAAACTAAGAAACATAAAAAAAACTATGTCCTCGAATATATGAGGACATACCCAATCCTTGAGAGATAAAGTTCCCAAGCTTCGACTCCGATCCTCCCAAAAGGGCTTCCAACCTATACTCATAAGGTATAAAAGTATGGGGTTAGTACAACAATGTACTAAGTATGGCATATGCAAAAACATGCAAAAAGGGACATTATAGTAAAGATAGCTTTTTATGCAATTCAAATATAACCTTCAAGAATCTAGAAGCAAACCCACATAAGAATCAACAATTAACACTTTATAGATATCTTACCAAACTTAAATTAAACAAAAGGAACATTTCAATTAACTTTGCTAAACTTGCAATAAAATTGAATAAAGCATCATAGTGAACATTTTGAATTCTTACAATGGAGACCTTACAGTGAAAGGCACGGTCCAAGTCATATGAACCCTTTTCCTTTGAAGTTGCCCTGACCCAAGGTTATCCTAAGACTCCCTAAGGTGAGCCAAGAAGGGACTCTCATTACACCTCCCTTCAAAGCACACCAAAGCGACCCTTAAAACTACCTAATCTTAGGCTTACTTCATTAGAAATCAAATCCACGCCCTTGGCTAACATATGCAAAACACTCATGGAAATATAGGTCATACCAAGTGCAATGTGAGAGTAGCATCCCATACTACCACTCCCACTTAGTACTCCTAATGGATTTCATTTACTCAAGTACTCCACAATAATCCTCCATAACACTACACCATAGTATTCATTCACACGGATTTCATGAAGGTACTCTTCTCCCACAGTAGGTATAGGTCACACCAAGTGCAATGTGAGAATAGCATCCCATACTACTACTCCCACTCAATGATCCTACATTGGTAACTAATGTGGATCGAGCACTTCACGACATACATACACAATTTCAACAATACACAAGATAATTAGTTTCAAAACAATTCTTTTGTGGGAGTTAGCTTAACCGACAAAGACCATGAGAGCTAGACATGGAATACCGATATTAACCCCTATCGGATGAGGGATCCTTACTTGCCGAGTGTAAGGTCATGCTTCTTAGCGTTTACATGGCTTTTCCAATAGCTACACCTATGCGGGCACATAGTTAAGGGATAAGGAGATTGTTACTAAGTAACTCACTCTCTACTAACGAGGAGTACTCATCTCAAGAGGTACTTTGGATTACAACATCTCAACTAACGAAGTGCAATCCACCTCCCCTTCATATCCTCTCGGTGCTAGGCATAACTCCACATGGATTTCTCAACATAATAGTCTATGTTATAAAGCTCACTAGGAAATGGAGAGGTTGTTACTAGACACTACATCTCAACTCACGAAGTGTGTCCACCTCAAGATTTCCCCTTTTTGCTCAACTTGACATAATACAAATCTTAAAAGAGTGTGTGTGTACATGTGGACACCTTGCATATAAGCATTGTTTCATTATCATCATGTTCTACTCATACTTTAACCTTGATTCATCAAGCTACACACTCTACATACTTCTCATAATCATATACTTCATTTAGACATAAACTAGGTCAAACATGCAATTCAAGCTACATCAAACACAACACAAGACCCATTTCCAATATATATCTTCATTACACATATTACACCTTCAAGATCACATACTCAAACCATACTAAGTAACATCAAGTTCATCAATTAGCACCGCCACCCATAAGGTGGACCATACCACTCAAATAGCAATTCATAATAAGAATTATACAATGAGAGCAACTCATCAACAAATCAAACCATCATTACCCATAAGCAATTTATCAATATTTCACCATATTAAGGCCCTTAGGGCAGTAGCTACACCAACATGACAAATACAAGAAGACCCAAGTTCATACCCTACTCAAATCATGCTCACATAACCCATTTTTCAAGTCAAAAATTGAAGTATGCATAAACAAGAGTTTCATGGAGTTTTAACATCAAAATCATCTATTCAAACCAAGATAAATACATTTAAACCATTAGAACTTAGTTACAAGAAGACCCATAATAGAAATCAAAGTTTAGAAGAAGTTGAGTTTAAAACCCCTTTTTGAAAACCATTTTGGAAGTTGGCTTCTTGAATGGAAAGGTATTCAAGAATGGATACCATACCTTTATGAGAAGGAAACCCACGAATTTGATGAAGAAACAAGTCCCAATCCGTCCTCCTATCCTTCCTTGACTTCTAGCTTCCAAGAGAGTTGAGAGAGTTTTCTTGAGAGAAAGAGAGAGTTGGATCTTGAAGAGAAAAGGGGGCTCTTCTCTAGGTTTAGGGTGTAAGAGAGTCTTATAAGGCTTGGGGTGTATTTACATAAAACACCCTAAGCTGGCAGCCTTTAAATCATGCACTGGCAGGCTTCATCGACGAGACCTCCTCGACGGACCGTCACGTCCACCACGGACCATCACGGGGTTCCGTCGAGGAACACTTGGCTTCTAAATGGAGCCTGTCCCAATTTCACTCTCTGTCACCCGCGACGCCCTGGCTCGACGGACCGTCCTGAGTACGACGGACCGTCGCCATGGCCGTCGTGAGCTACTGATGGGCAGACTTGCCCAAGTCCTGGGGCCCTTCATCTAGAGTCCTTGGGGTCCTAGGTGAGGTCGTGCCCAGACGTCAAACCCCTAAACTAAGTCGTCTAGGTCTAGGGAACATCCGACGCATGTTTCAAGTAAAACGAACACATACAACTTATCCAAACTGGCCAAGACATACAAGTACATTCTAAGGCATACCATCCGAACGTCATGGACGTTTTTGGTTGATTGAACTCCAAACTTAACCAAACTTTGCACACTGTCTAAGGACACCAAACTAACTCCGTTTAACTTTAAATTAACTCAAGAAACAACCATGAGGATCTAGTTCACCTTAATTCATTTTGGGGCGTTATAACGACCAAGACATTCGACAACTAAGTCACCTATGTGCCTCATATGTGGTTCTATGTCTTTATGTGTGATTCATGAGGTTGTAAAGTCCTTAAATGAGTTATTATAGCATTTATAGGCAGCGTGTCAAGATTCGTGGAGTTTGGAGGTCAAACGTCCAAGAACGTCCATGACGTTCGAAAGATGTGCCTTGAAATGACCTTCTGTGTCTAGGCATGTTTCGTAAAGTTTTACGTGTTCGTTTTCGATGAAACTCATGTGAGAGATGTTAAACTCATAGACGATAATGTTTGGGTTGGAAATGTCCAGGCAAACATCCCCAAGGACCAACCAAGGGTCCTTGAGGAAAGGACCCATGTTGGTGGGCAAAACAGCCCAAAGGCAGTCCACCTACGGAGGGCAATCGACGGCTAGTGGCCTGGTCTAAGCCCCGTAGGTGGTGGACATCGTTGGAGACTTAGCCTAGGAAGAAAAGCTTCGATTTTTCAGGCTCTGACCCAATCGACGGTGGACATCACGGTCCATAAGTGGACTGACGCCCCATCGATGGGGCAGTCGTCTGTGAGCTTGTGCCTGCGTGCAACTGGATGCAACTCACTGTTAAGTTAAGGGGAGATGTTGTAATTTCACCCCACTTCTAAATGGATGTATTGGCGGTTTATTAAGGGTCTTGTGGGTATTTTAAACAAGTATATAAGTGTTTAACACTTAGAAGATTTCATTCTTCCAAAACAAAACCCCAAATCCCTTAGAATTCTCCCAAAGACTCCATTGAAGTCCAAAATCAAGGAAGAGCTTGGTGTGGCGTTTTGAGTGGAAATTCATCATTAAAGTGAAGAATTATCATCATTGAGATATGTCTTTTGATCCTTGAAACTCGTTTCATCAAGCAACCCAAATTCTCAAGATGTTTTCTAATGTTTTCAAAGTTGAATTGTCCAATTTCGTGATTCTACCATGGGTTCTTGCATTAATGATTTCTAAACATTGAATAACGATTTAATTGTTATTGTATTGCTAATTTTAACCTAAATTACATATGAACCCATGAATTGGATGAACCCTAGTTTTTGACTAAGTTTTGGGTGACTTGATATTTATCTAATGTTGATGAATTGTTATGTAGTTTTATGTGGGCTGTTCATTGATGTAATAATTGTAGTAAATTGATATCTAGATTGTATTAGACTGGTGAATTTACATTGAATTGACCTAGTTCATTGATTATTGTAGTTTTTATGTTGAATTGTTGGTTATGGCCGTGGTTAAGGGTCTTGTGTTATCGAATTGAGTAATTTGACTTTGGATTGAAGTGTTGAGGATGATGTGGGGGTATGCTGCCCTATTTCCTTAAATTTGATGTTATTTATAATTTGATTCTATTATGATTGGCATGGTCCACTTATGGTGGCGGTGTTATGTGTTTTACTTGCAATTTATGTGGCCTTGTCAGCATTACTTTATGTATTATGACGATCATGGCCTCTTGGGAACTACTTGAAGTAATATGACTGTTTGTGTGCTTTGATTATGTTAACCATGACAATATATATCTACATGTGAAGTCATATATGTATTCTTCTATTCATGTTATCTTAGGTGATCATGTTAGACTATGACTTTGACATTATGTGTATAGTGTTAGGGTTGAGTCTTGGTTATTCCTACTTGACTATATGAGTCTATGCGGATTACATTGATAATGTTAGATAGTGTATAGGATGACTTGAATATGTTAGGTTGTTTTAGGTGATTCTAGAATGACTTGTATTATGAGTTAAAAGTGAAGTATGTGGTGTCTTGTCTTTGTTGACTTGTGTCCCTTGCTTGATGTATCTATGATTATAAATATGGGATGTCTTGATTTAGGGTGTTTGAACTGTTAGTCTTGAATGTATGAATGACATGTGACCTTAAATGAACTTAAGAGAGTCTTTTATGTGAAAACCTTGATTTAGTGGTAAGGTTAAGATTGTTGAAGTTGTAAGCCGTAATGGTATCCTTCAAAGTAAAGGAATGATGGACTTAAGGTTAATTGGCTGGAACGGCATCATATTAATCCTTAGTAAAGTCATCATGAGCCTCTTGTCACCATTGTGAGGTAGCCCTAGTGGACCTTCTTTGGTAGGGTAAATGTGATTGGGTTACGAATTTTTATGGTTACCTCTTATGTGAATCTAATATGTGAATTACTCTATGAGAAAGAAGGCTATCACCGAGTGAGTATGGTAAGGTATGAGACTAGATTACAAAGTATGCCCTTCATATTCCTTAACCATGTGCCTACATGGGATGTGTCTAAGTTCTACCATAGGCAAGTAGAACAACCTCATCGGAGTAGGATAGAACTCCGGATCCCATGTCTTGCTATCATGGTCTATGTCGGTTGTTGCCTATTCTCATCATATGGAATACCTATTCGCATTGGAGAAGTTTATGAGGTTTAGGTGGTGGTATGGGAAGCTATCTAGACAATGCACAATAGACTTTGAAGATGTTATTTGGAGTTTCCTAGGTCCTGTCCAAGACATTTTTTGAATGTCCTTTATGTGATTCATGAGACTTAATGAACTAATGAACTAATGACTTATGTTAAGAGGTACATAAATAAACGAGTACCTAATCTAAAGTGACTTATGGATTCCTTAGCAAAAGTGTGAAGAGGGCATAAAGGATGATATCTTCATGTCTTATCTTTTGAAGTCTTGAGGATGACTCTAGTTAGGGAAGTTGGTTGATTTTGTGGACATGATCTAAGCCTTAGGTAGTCTTAAGGATTACTTAGGTAATCTTGAAGAGGTCAATTATGGACGTTATCTTCTTGATTTACTTAAGTAAGTCTTTTGATAGCCTTTGGAAGGAGAATGTCATATTATCTATATGTTGATATGTTTGATGTCTTGAAGTGTGTATGTGACTTATTATAAGTGTTCTTGAGGGTTATTTCGGTATACTTAGGGAGGTTGTATGACGGTCTCTCTTTGTGTTGCTTAAGTGAGTCTTAGGATATCTTTTAGTGAGGGAATTACATGCTAGACGTTGTTTAATGGAAGGTAAAGTGATTCACTGTAACATTGAAGGAATTCACTGTACAGTGATTCGAGTTCACTGGAAAGTGTTCTCTAAAAATGTGATATTTTGTTTAATCATTTTCTTATGTGTTTCTAAGTTGTTAAATGTAGTTCTTATGTTTATATAATGATTTTTAAATGAAAAGATGCATATTTCTAATAAAAGTCCATTTTCATTATTTTATGGATAATGTCATACTTAGTACATGTGGTTGTACTAACTCCATGCTTTTATCTATCTCTATAGTTCTTGGTAGGTGAGGAGCTTTTAGGAAGTGATGACTTGGAATATAACATCATTCAAGAGAAGTTCAAGTATGTCCTCATTTGATCCGAGGGCATATATTCTTTTATGCTTTTATTCAAAGTATTGTAATAGACTAAGTATTTCTATATTCGTATTTTGTATGGGCCGTGTCCCAAGTATTATTGAGTCTTAAGATGATGAGATTGAGACTTAGTATTTCCTATTACTTTTATATGAAAGAGATTTTCAAGACTATGATATGTTTTGTGAAAAGTTTTAATTCCGCACTACTTTTCACTATGTTTATGCGATGAATGATATGAAAGGGCTTGTACAAGACCTCCGAGAGGTCAAGTACGCCAGTTGCAGTCCGAGATTGCTCCTAAATTCTAGAGTTTGTTGTCGGCATGTGACAAGGACCTACCAAGACTGGAGAAAGAATTCCAAGATTCTTCAAATTGACCTCCTTAACTTTAATGGACGGAACCTACAGTTGTAGTAATATAAAGTAATGGGGTTAGTATGCCACATGTACTAATTATGGGTATATGCACATAACATTTAAAGAAATGAATGAAAAAAGGATAATTTATCATATCTTTAGCAAGCATGCTAAGTCATATGAAAGTCTTCAATGCACATACCATATAACATATACAAGTTAAGGATTCCATCAACATAAAGCATGATCGTAAGCAAAGATATATTATCATAGAGTCAGGTTAACTTTTCAGATTCAATAGATCACGTAACATAGCATACAAAACACTTACCAATGATCCCATCCCCACACTTCAAGTACAATGGTCATGTGAAGCCCCATAACCCCACACACCCAAGTATATAGGATATGAGACCATGAGTAAAGCTTTGCTTCATATAACTTGTAACATAAGTAGTCATCACTTCATTTAACAATATAACTCAATAATATATTAATCATAAATATCAAGATCATATAAGAGTAACATCATATATCATAAACATATATCTTTCATGTTATTATATTACATAAGAACAATCTCCTAGTACTTTCCTTAGAGTGAACTTGTGCAATGTCTAGGTAGAGTCCCATACCCCTACCTATACTAAGTAGACTTCTCAAGTCACCCTAGTCAACGTTCATTTACTTGTCTTTGATTTTACATGAGGGAACATTCTCCTTAACCGACATAGACCATGTGAACTAAACATGGAATCCGGTGTCAAAAAACCCCACACTGAAAGAAGGTGATCTACCGGCCAAAGTAGAACCTAACATGACATAGCTTTATAGGTGGATCCACTAGCTAGTATCCTATGGTGGCAACATAGTTCAAGAACTAGGAGATTTATTAGACACCCATAGTTCCACATTACATGGCATCCTCAATCTCATGAGAGTCATTGTGAACCTACCTTCAAACTAGGGAAGGGACACATCTCATATCTAGTTCATCGGTGCTTAGCTTAAGTCCCTTTCTTGAATAACCTTGAAGTTGTCTTTTATCATAAAGTTATCATAGGTCATAGGAGATTAACTCCTTGTATAAACATGATCATGAGATCTTTATGATTAGATGAGAATTTCCTTTCATCATAACCCTTCGTATGTGAGATTAATATAACATAGTCATCTTGTTTAAAGCATACAAGAGAATATCGTAACGTGCATTTATCGTGTTCTTTTCATGATCTCACAAATAATATGTTCATAGCCAAGCATATCCACATAGCAACGTCATACATAATTTCACAACATATCATCATGATTTATAGGCTAACATAAACATGGTAGATTAATCACAACTTTAGAAGACTTACCTCTTGCTTGCAAGGACTTTAATAAAGAACTTACGTTCAACTTACAACATTCATAACCATAACATAGTAAAATACTCAATATCATAATCAAGAACAACTCTTCAAATCATGTACAAGATCAATGCATAATGTAGGGTAAAGGATAAATGTCATTTAGGAGTTCATTCTAGTCTTAGTTCCAATCCCTACGTTTCATATTATCAAGTAGTAGAGATAATTATACGAAACCATCATATAGATAAGAACATGCTCTACACGAAATTCAAACATACTAACAACATACTCATCAATTCGTATGAAATAGAGCATGGAAAACACTTACTTTTCATTGAAAATCATAAATCTAGGGTTAAGAAGAAAATTCGTTTTGTAGAGTAACAACCCTAGTGTTTGAAGTTCTTGAAAACTTATCTTGAAAGGACCTATTGGGGAAAAGAATCCCAAGAGTGAAAAAAATCATACCTTATAGATGAAGAATCCAACAAATCTAGATGAAAAGCTTGAGGTATTCGTCTTTTTCCTAAAGCTCTTCTTGTTCTTCAATGGAGTTTGGAAAAGAGAGCTTTCTTGAGAGAGATGAAAGAAATTTCGTTTGATATGATTTGGGACGTGTAACTAATATAAATATATATTTGTCCTATGAATTACCCAAAATACCTTCCACTCAAATGAGTCTTTTTAAGAAGTTAAATTACCAAAAATATGACTTTAACGATTCTGGAAAGTAGCTGCGCGTCGCGGGGACAAATCCCATCATTTTTATTAAATATTGAGTTGAGGCAGTGAGGTGCGTATCAGCCTCTCATCGCAAGGCTGCCTCACAAATCATGAGGTAGAACACCTCGTATCCAGCTCACATCTCACACTTCAAGTCCCAATCTTGTTCGCGCAGGCTGCTTTGGCAACCTGCCGGTCCTCCCCAAGCACCCTTAGTGTTGTCCTTGGGATGTCGTTACCGGACGTTTGGACCCTTTGTACTACATACTATCTATCCAAGGTCACTTTAAAAGTTTTGGACTTCATTTGACACTTCAAAACCTTCACCAAACAAGGGACGTCAACTAGTTTAAATTAGCTAGTTTCCGGATGTCAAGGTCTTTCTTAGTCGTTGTTGCTCTAACCTTTTCCAAATGAGATTATTACATTAATATAGGACTGTAAATATCATTTTATTCATTATTTGATGGATTAATCTCTAGTCTAAGTCATGGCATTTCCGGAGTGTTACATTATCCCCCCACTTAGGAACATTCATCCCCGAATAACACTAACATCTTTTGGAAGGTAGGAATAGACTAAATACTAGAAGCACAACCAGTCAACAACATAAAATCATAATGAGTCACATCCCATAGGAGTATATCACAACTCATTACAACACATACCATAAAATTACACATAGCACTGAATTCAAGATACACAACATATGAGCTCCATATTCATAACACATAGTAAGGAATTTCCTTCTCAACCTTATCATAAGCTCAAAATGCATAAAAGAGTCACCATGATATCGTTCTTCTCAAGTTGGAAACAAAACAGCAAAATCTCAAGAAAAGATATGCATACATGTTTCACATAAGTGCATGAATAGAGTATGTAGGCATTTTCTTGAAACTATAGTTGGTACAACTTTTACCAAACTTGCACCTATTTAGAAAAGAAGTCGATTTCAGGATCATGCATTACTTTCTCAGTTAAGATGAATGTCTAACCTTAAGAAGTAAAGATATGAGGGTAGTGGGACTTCATGTCGGCTTCAGCCTCCCATGTTGCACCCTCAACAATATGGTTCCTCCATAGAACTTTTACAGAACCTCCTTGTATCTCAACTTCTTGACTTGGAGATCTATGATCTCAAATGGAACCTCTTCATAGGAGAGGTTCTCATCCACTCCTAAACCTTCGATAGGCAGAATGGATACCGGGTCGCCTATGCATTTCTTGAGCATAGAAAAATGAAACACCTGATGAACCGAAGCTAATTCACTAGGTAGTTTCAACTCATAGGCAACCTTCCCAATTCGTTGTAATACCTCATAGGGACCAACATACCAGGGACTTAACTTCCCCTTTTTACCGAATCTCAACAACCCTTTCATAGGTGAAATCTTCAAGTATACATGATCACCTATTTCAAACTAAAGATCTCTTCTTCTATTGTCGGCATAAGACTTTTGCCGACTATAGGTTGTCTTCAATCTATGCATTATGATTTGAACCTTCTCCATAGCTTCATAGATAAACTCTTGACCAAGGAGTGAGGACTCACCAACCTCAAACCATCCAACCGGAGATCTACACCTTCTACTATAAGGATCTTCAAAAGGTGCCATGGAGATGCTCGAATGATAGCTATTGTTGTAAGAGAGCTCAATCAAAGGTAAGTGATCATCCCAACTTCCCTTGAAATCATTGACATAGGCTCTTAACATGTCCTCAAGGGTCTGAATGGTATGTTTCACTTGACCATTTGTCTGAGTATTAAAAGTGGTACTAAGTTTATCTTGAGTACCTAAACCCTTTTGATAAGCCTTCCAAAAAACGAGAAGTGAATTAGAAACCTCTACCCGAAATGATGGACAAAGGAATCACATAAAGACTCACAATCTCATTAATGTAGATCCTTGCGTAGTCTTCAGCTGTGTAAGTGGACTTAACAAGAATGAAATGAGCAGATTTGGTTAACCTATCCACTAACCCATATAGAATAATTTTGCTTTCGGGTTCGAGGCAACCCAACAAAAAAGTCCATATTGATGGCTTCCCACTTCCATGTAGGACCATCCACGATTTGGGTTAACCCACTCGGTTTGAGATGCTCAGCTTTACCTTGTTGGCAGTTTGGACACTTAGCAACAAACTCTGCTATGTCCCTCTTTAAACCATCCCACCAATAGACCTTTATAAGGTCATGATACATTTTGGTGGCACCCGGATGTATAGAATAGCGAGAACCATGGGCTTCTTCCAGAATCTGTTTTCTCAAATCCTCAACATCGGTTACACATAATGTCCTTGGTACCTAAGAACACCATCCCCCCTTGGGAGAATGACTCAATGAGCTTGCTAAGTACCGATTCCTTCAACTCCATCAATAGAGGATCAAGGTGTTTCTTAGATTTCACCTCCACCACTAATGATGAGTCAGAGTTATGATGGAACATGAAACAACCATTTGGAAAATCTTCTAACCGCACACCTAAGAAATCCAACCAATGAACATCTTTCACAAGATCTCTTTTCACATCCTCCACATGAGACACACTACCCATAGTCATTTGACTCAAAGCATCAGCAACCACATTGGCTTTGCCGGGGTGATAAAGGAAACTCATGTCATAATCCTTTAATATTCTAACCAGTTTCTCTGTCAGAGGTTCAACTCCTTTTGTGTAAACACATATTGAAGACTTTTATGGTCAGTAAACACAACAACATGCACACCATATAAATAATGCCTCCATATTATCTAGGCAAAAACTATAGCAGCTAACTCAAGATCATGAGTTGGGTAATTCTTTTCATGAACTTTGAGTTCCCTAGAAGCATAAGCAATCACCTTGCCATGTTGCATGAGGACACATCCCAATCCCACTCGGGAAGCATCACAATACACTACAAAGCCTTCATTGCCCTCCGGTAAGGTCAACATCGGAGCGGAGGTAAGCTTATATTTCAACTCTTGAAAACCTTTGTCACAAGCTTCCGACCACTCAAATTTCACCTTCTTTTGGGTCAATGCTGACAAAGGAGAAGAAATGGACGAAAATCCATCAACAAATATTGTATAATAGCTGGCTAGACACAAGAAACTCTTTATGTCTATGGGATTCAAAGGTCTAGGTCAATTTCTGACCGCATCTGTCTTCTTCGGATCAACCTCTACACCATCACAAGAGATAATATGGCCAAGAAAAGCAACAGACCTTAACCAAAATTTACACTTCCTAAATTTGCCATAAAGTTGGTGTTCTTTGAGGACTTTAAAGGCAAACCTCATGTGACTCTCATGCTCATCTTCATTCTTGGAGTATACCAAAATATCATCAATGAACACAATCACAAATGAGTCGAGGAAATCTCGGAACACTCTATTCATTAGGTCCATGATCGCCGTCGGGGCATTCGTTAACCCAAAAGACATAACTAGGAATTCATAGTTACCATATCTAGTTCGGAAAGCTATTTTGAAAAAATCTTCTCCTCTCACCCTAAGTTGGTGATATCCCGACCTTAAGTCAATCTTTGAAAAATAAATAGCACCTTAGAGTTGATCAAATAAATCATCAATCTTAGGGAGAGGATACTTGTTCTTTATGGTGACCTTATTGAGTTGGTGATAATCAATGCACATTCTAAGGGACCCATCATTCTTCTTAACAAACAAGACCAGAGCACCCCATGGAGAAATACTAGGTCGAATGAAACCCTTGTCTAGTAAATCTTTGAGTTGGAGATTCAACTCTTTCAATTCAGCCGGAGCCATCCTATATTGAGGAATTGAAATGGGATTCATATCCGATAAAAATTCAATGCCAAAGTCAATTTCCCATTCGCGAGAAACTCCAGGAAGCTCATTAGGAAAAACCTCTGAGAAGTCTCTCACTACAGGGACTGACTCAATAGAAAGAATTTCACATTCTAGGTCCTTAACTCTAACCACATGGTACAAAAAACCCTTAGCTATCATCTTACAAGCCTTCAAACAAGAAATGATTTGTCCCCTTGGCATAGAATTCCCCCTTTCCACTCTAAAATGGGTTCATCAGGGAATTGAAATTTCACTACCCTTGTTCTACATTCGATGGAAGAAAAGCAATCATAAAGCCAACCCATACCCAAAATGATATCAAAATCAAACATGTCAAGTTCTACTAAATCAACAAGAGTAACTCTATGGGCAGCAACACGGGACATTTCCTATAGAATCTTTTGCAACTAAAGAGTCACCCATTGGGGTACAAACCGAAAAGGGTTCAATCAAAACATCGGGAAGTACATCAAACTTCCTAAGTACCGAAGATGTAACAAAAGAAAGAGTAGCACCTGGATCAAGCAATGCATAGAAATTAACATAGAAAACTTGTAACATACCCGTCACGACATCGAGAGAGCTTTCTTGTTCACCCCTAGCCTTGAGTGCATAGAAACAGTTCCTTTTTGGAGCTTCAGAACTAGGACCGCTTGGTTGAAATTGACCATTCCCCTTGCCTTGCCTTCTCACATTAGGACAATCTTTCACCATATGGCCACCCTGCCACAACCATAGAAACTATTAGTCCCAACAAGACATTCACCCACGTGTTTCTTACCACAGTTACCACAAGTTGGTCTCTCATTTGGGGGATCAACATTTCTCCCCTTTTGAGGTATAGCATTAGAACCTCTATCATTGCGATTCTTGGACAAATTAGGAGGAACCTGATTTGAAAACCTCTTCTTAAACTTAGACTTGTCTTGAACATCAAGCCTACTCTTAGAAGAACCACTTTCAAACGACTTTGCCCTCTTAGCTTCTCTATTCCTCTTCCTTAGACGACTTTCCTCAACCTGTTGAGCTTGAACCATCAACCTAGAAAGATTCATATTGTCATGAAACATGGCTGCACGACATTCTTCTTCAAGCTCTTCATACACGCCCATTACATAACGACTCATTTCATCGCTATCATTAGAAACCAAAGAAGAAGCATATTTGGACAACTCAATGAATTTCAAGGAGTATTCCTTGACACTCATACCTCCTTGACGAAGGTTGATAAACTCCTCTACCTTAGCTTCTCTTTGTTCCCTGAGAAATAATCTGTCAATAAAGGCCTTTTTGAAGATCTCCCAAGTCACTAGACCATCTCCTAAAGCTCGATTATCCTTCCACTGGTTGTACCATGTCCGAGCCACGTTCTTGTGTTTATAGGAAACAAGTTCAGCCTTCTCAGTAGTACTCACCCCCATAGGAAACAAAATCTTGTAGACATCATCAAGAAAATCTTGGGGGTCTTCATCTACTTTTGATCCAAAGTACATGAGAGGATTCACTCTCGTAAAATCTCTCAAAACGGATAGCCATAGTACTAGCATGTTGGTTCTCTCGAGGAACAACCTACCGGTTAGCTTGAGTCGTGATGGATTGAGCTTGGGTGGTGATGGCTTGGTCCATTTGAAGCAGGGCTGCCCTCACCTCACCATCCGTCATAGCCGTAGGATTCACCGGAACTTAATTATTTGCAGCAGCTTGCACTTGAGGAGCATTTCGATTGCCTTGGGGAGTAGCTCCCACATTCGCAATTTCTTCTCGTACTCTTTTCGTTGCTGTTCTTCTTGTGTTCATAGCCTATAACCATAAGAAAGGGATCAGATATTAAACGACACATCGTGTCAATACTCTAAAGGCACGATATATAAGTATCAAGAAAAGAGAAGTTTCCTAGTCATCACATAGCCTCTCATCTATAATTGTGGCGTGCTTCACAACCATGAACAAGATACTAGGTAATGTGGTTTAGTGAGACATTGATCATAAGGATATTTAACCTCATGCTCTGATACCAATCTTGTCACACCCGAAGAGCATACCCCAGATTAGACCGGCAGCGGCGTCCTCTCGGAAGACTCAGAAAATCCCTTAGCATTCGTCATAACATGTGATCAGTAAAAATTGCGGAAAATTTAAACTTTTACAATCTACTTGAAGTATACTTAGACTTCATACTTTTAATTCATAAGCCATACGATATTCTAAGAAATTGTCTCACATATATAAAACCATCTAAAGAGTGCAAAATTGGACTTAGCCAATACATAGTCAATATGCCATATAGGCCTTAATACAAAAGAATCCAAAGAACAGAATGGAAATAGCGTATTCTTAAAACTACTAAAAATCTGCGTAAGCTAGAATACGAAAGATAGCATCCCCGAACATGAGGACCTACCAACACTTGGAGAAGGAGTTCCAAGATTCTTTAAATCGACCTCCTTAAATTCAATGGCCAGAACCTACATTTGTAGAAATATAAAGTAATTGGTTTAGTACGCCACATGTACTAAGTATGGGTATATGCACATAACATTTAAGGACATGCATGAAAAAGAATTATTTTATCATATCTTTAGAAAACATGCTAAGTCATATGAATGTCTTCAATTCACATACCATATAACATATACAAGTTAAGGATTCTATCAACATAATGCATGATCATAAGCAAAGACATATTATCATAGAGTCAGGTTAACTTTTCAGATTCAATAGATCACGTAACATAGCATAAAAAACACTTACAAATGATCCCATCCCCAACCTTCAAGTGCAATGGTCATGTGAAGCCCCATAACCCCACACAACCAAGTAGATAAGATAGGATACCATGAGTAAATCTTTGCTTTATATAACTTGTAACATAAGTAGTCATCACTTCATTTAACAATATAACCCAATAACATTTTCATCATAAAGACCAACATCATATAAGAGTAACATAATGTATCATAAAAGTATATCTTTCATGTTATTATATTACATATGAACAATCTCCTAGGACTTCCCTTAGAGTCAACTTGTGCAATGTCTAGGTAGAGTCACATACCCCTACCTATACTAAGTAGACTCCTCAAGTCACCCTAGTTAACATTCATTTACTTGTCTATCATTTTACATGAGGGAAAATTCTTCTTAACCGACATAGACCATGTGAGCTAAACATTGAATCTGGTGTCATAAAACCCCACACCAAAAGAAGGTGGTCTACCGACCAAAGTAGAACCTAACATGACAAAACTTTCTAGGTGGATCCACTAGCTAGTATCCGATGTTGAAAACATAGTTCAAAAACTAGGAGATGTATTAGAGACTCATAGTTCGACATTACATGGCAGCCTCAATCTCATTAGAGTCATTGTGAACCTACCTTCCAACTAGGGAAGGGACACCTCTCATATCTAGTTCATCGGTGCTTAGCATAAGTCCATTTCTTGAATTACCTTTAAGTTGTCTTTTATCATAAACTTGTCATAGGTAATAGGAGATTAACTCCTTGTATAAACATGATCATGAGGTCTTTATTATTATATGAGAATTTTCTTTCATCATAACCCTTCGTATGTGAGATTAATATAACATAGTCATCTTGTGTAATGCATACAAGAGAATATCGTAACTTGCATTTATCGTGTTCTTTTCATGATGTCACAAATAACATGTTCATATCACATCATATCCACAAAACAACATTTTACATACTTTCACAACATATCATCATGATTTATAAGCTAACATAAAATGGTAGATTAATCACAACTTTAGAAGAATTACCTCTTGCTTCCAAGGACCTTAATCAAGAACTTACTTTCAACTTACAACATTCATAAACATAACATAGTGAAATACTCTATATAATAATCAAGAACAACTCTTCAAATCATGTACAAGATTAATGCATAATGTATGGTAAAGGATAAGGGTCATTTAGGAGTTCATTCTAGTCTTAGTTTCAATCCCTACATTTTCATATTATCAAGTAGTAGAGACAATTATAGGACACCATCATATAGATAAGAACATGCTCCACACGAAATTCAAACATGCTAACAACATACTCATCAATTCGTGTGAAATAGACCATGGAGAACACTTACTTTTCATTGTATGTCCTTGGGCACTGCTCACTCTAAATGATCTTTTAAGATGGTCATGTGGAATGGTATCTAGGCTTGACACTTGGATGCCTCATACCTCATATGTTTTGTTGTGAAGTCATCATTTTTATTAGCTTAGGGTCTTCATTGCAGGTACATTTCTAAGCAAGCTTGGATTATATTATGCTTATTTGGGTATATATATAGAAATTGACTAACACCCCTTAGCCAATTTTTCTATATTATGCCCATTATTTCTCAATATTGAGCATTAGGATACTTATTAAATCAATGTGATTATATATGAAGGATATTGTTATTTTAATTTTTTGTGCTTGCATAGAAATTGGCTTACACCCCTTCGCTAATATTCTATAATATGCCAATATTTCTCAATATTAGGCATTGGGATGCCTATATACCCCAATACGCATTCTAATGGACTTACTAGGATCTTCCTTAGACATATGATTTTCTGGAATGTTACAATTTGGCCCCGCGAGGCGCAACTACTTCCCAGAATCGTTAAAGTCATATTTTTGGTAATTTAGCTTCTTAAAAAGTCTCATTTAAGTGAAATGTCTTTTAGGTAATTCATAGGATGACTATATATTGATATTAGGTCAGTTTTAGACCACTTTTACACGTCCCAAATCAGATAAAACAAAATTTATTTCATCTCTCTCATGAAAGATCTCTTTTCCAAACTCCATTGAAGAACAACAAGAGCTTAAAGAAGAAGACGAAGACCTCAAGCTTTTCATCCAATTTTCGTGGATTCTACATCTACAAGGTATGGATTTTTTTTATCTTGGGATTATTTTCCCCAAGAGGTCCTTTCAAGATAAGTTTTCAAGAACTTCAAACACTATGATCTTTACTATACAAAACGATTTTTTTTCCTAACCTAGATTTATGACTTGTGAGGGTCCTTGGGACAATATGTAAACATTCCCAAAGGAACCATAAATAATAGTTAGTTAGGAAAGTACAACCAACACATGTGAAAGCACATGTGCAAGACATGTGAAGAAGCTGCCAAAGGAGGGGACCACCCTAACCAAATTTGGTTAGGATAGTTAGGGGGGAAAACGTGCACAAGGTACCACTCAATGTGGGGCCTAACTTCCTAACCAATTCTAGACTCTAACCTACTTCCCTAAATAACTAACTAACCTAGAACCAAACGAACTAAATTAATTAGTGCACCCGACAGCCTTGGACTAAACCGGGTTGACACTAACCTAGTACTAGTTGAAGATACAACCTAGTAGCTAACCTAGGATGGTCAAAAAGGTTAGTTATCCTAACAACTTAGGGGTACTTTATTAATTCCCCTAGGTTACCTAATTAATTAATTTAGAAACTTAATTTAAAAGGGCTAAAACCGAAACTACAAAGGAATCTGTTCAGATTTCGGTTAATACAAGAAAGAGACAATGTAGTACCTAACCTAGGATGATCCAAATGATTAGTTATGATTATAACCACTTAAGGGTACTTTAGTAATTACCCTAGGTCACTTAATTAATTAAATTAGCCATTTAATTGTTTAAGTTTAAAACTCCGACAAATAAAGCAGATAAATAAATGAAAAATGAGAGAGAGGGAGAGAGAGGTTGGGTCCAAACCCGGGTTCTGTCTGCTTGGACCGGTATTTGGACCCAATTTCTTTTGGGTTTTCTGACCCATTTTCGTTTTGGGATTTGAACCCATTTCCACTTGGTACCTGTCCTAAGCTGACTATGCAATAATAAATACAACGCGATAGGGGCTTAGGCCCATTACATAAAAACTCAGCAAGATAAAAATATAAAAGGTGGACCTTCTGCCCAAATTCTTCGATTTTTGACTCGCATCCCTTGGAGTTTAGCCTTGGGATCTGTTCATCAATCTTGACTCGGAGAGGGAATTTCGAGACTTAATGGCTCTCTCGTTGTGAAAAGAGGATAATGAGAGTTCATGGCGAACTCACGCGAGTTTCACATGAAAATACAAATTGCAAGTCAGTAAGCAAACACCCTATATAACATGAAATTTATACTACCGTATTCTAAATTTACATAGTATCATATCCTAATATGAACACACTAAAGAAAAAGTATATCGCCAGAGAAGAAAAAATTCAAAATCACAGAAATAATCAACATTAGCTGAACATGTCATCTATGATAAAATAATATGCAGCCTTTCTTTTTGTCTTCTTAACCGATGCCAAACCCCAAATAATTTAGACAAAAATGCAAATCATAGTTTTGCATAGTAGGGAAATGGGAGGTAAACCATGGCACCAGAAAGAAAGATGAATTAAGTCGACGAAGCTTGCTAATGGACTCAGATATAACGACGGCAAGGATATGAACAGCTTAACCTTCCAAAATCGAGATAAAACACAAAAGAAAACTCAAACTTAAATAGATCAAGACATGGAAAAGGGGTAAAGATGAAAAGGGATTAATATTGAGTTAGTGTTTGAAACATATCATAAAGAAAGAACGAAAAAACATAACGGATACATAAAGACAGAATGCATATTATTAGTTTACTGCACCAATATATATGAAGATTTGCCAAAGGGAGCATGTTACACTCAAAGCCAAGTCACTTAAGATGTAAGGCAACATTTATATAATAAAGTAAGATAGCATGTAGTAGTGACAACTAAATAGTAAGAGCAGTCCATGACTAAAAAGAAAATTTATGTCATGAATATTAAGATTCAACTTGAAGCAAAACAAAAACAATAATGAATCTATGTCTAGCATAAGCTATATATATATATATATTAAGCAAGAGTAAAGCGGTAAACAGATATAGTTAAATATGTCGTTGTTTTGCTGAAAATTAGACATGATACCACATAGAGGATTTTTTTTATCATCTCCCCAACGACTTCTCTCAAAGAAGAAAACTTTCGAGCCAACAGATTGTACCAATCCCATGACATTTAAAATAAAACAATAACAA